>JANAVB010032420.1:9141226-9513726 GCA_029216955.1 Iris pallida | reverse complement strand
CTCTAAGTCGAGCGCCACTACGACATCGCACTAATTGCGACTTCATGACCTGCGTGGGCCACCACTAAAACGTGTCACGACCCGCACCCGCTAAAAGGGCACGTGACGCGACAACGCCCAGCCCTTACCGTAAAAACGGCATGGAATGCTGTAGATTTTCTAGTCTGACAACAGTTTATATATATAACAAAATCTGTCGAGAATATGGTCAACTCCGAACGGAGGACAAGCAATGAATATATATAAGTACTCAATCACAACTCTAAGATAACAAAGTAAAGACTGAAAGGTAAAGACAACAAGACGATAATAAAATAATAACCTGTCATGTCCATCACAAATAATATACAAGTCTAAGTCCCAGTCTCTAATACAATCCATAATAATAACAGTCTCAAAAGTAGCTGGAGACAAAGTCCAATATAAAAGACCTACTCTAACTAAGCAATAGGTAAGGTCTCGCCAGGCGGAGCTAAGCCCTGCTGGACCAAAGTGTCCAGGTCTAGGCCTACTACGTCATCCGGACCGTAGTAGGTACTGTAGTCTCCCTCATCTGCATCTGTAATATTTTCAACATATCCTGTCAGGATGGAACGAGTACAATCTACAAACAACAGTTCACAAGATATGACAAAAGCTATAAGACTGTAAAGAGAGAGTATATACAAGAAAAATCATGGAATGTACATGTGAGTAACACGGCAAGGTAAGCTGTAAAACAAGAGCTAGAACAAGGCAAGTAAACTGATCATGGCATGTACAAGAAATCAAGAATCATATATCTAGGTGTGTGAATACTAGCTACAACATGTGGCCGGATTGGGTCTGCACAAGGTTATGATCTAGCCAATCATACGTGTGGTATAGGATTGGCATTCACAAGGTTCACAATATATACAAGGCGGGTATGACCACACATCTACACTAGTACTCCCCGTCCCCGACTGGTAGAGTGGATCCAAGCAAGACACGTTACGACACGGGATTCTACGAGAAGGGAGCAAGTCTCCTCGTGAATCGGTGTCCATATACTGCACAAGAACTACAAGGGGACTTGCACAAGATATACCAAGATAACGAGGAATAACATCTCATGTCGGGATCCATGAATACCAATCCGTGTGACCAATGTGTCGAGAACAAGCATATCTACACTAATTACATGAATTATGACAATCATTATAAATTGGAAAAGTGTCAGAGAATGTCCTCGCCTGTAATATGGTATGATATGTCAACCGGAGCAAATGCAGCGTCTCGAGGACCTATAGAGAACAAGACGTATCAATACTATGTTTAGGAAGTAAAATCAAATCAATTTGAATCCTATTTAGTCATTCTAGGTCAAGACACGTCAAACTAGGTTGTACGAGATCAAACTAAGTCATATTAGGTCTAACTGGGTCAAACTGGGTCAATACAAGTCAAACGAAATTAATCTAGGTCGATTTGAGTCAACAGTTGACTTTTGGTCAACCGGTCAACTCTGGTCAACCGTGGTCAACTCTGGTCAACCCTAGGTCAACTCTAGGTCACTGGTGACTAATAGTTGACTTTTGGTCAACTGCACAAGTCTAATGGAATTTGGGACTAAATTGGGTAAAGTGTTGACCCATAGTTGACTTTTGGTCCAAAAAGTCAACCGTGGTCAACCGGGGTCAAGACTAGGTCTAGGCGACTATTTCTAACTATTATCAACCTCTACAACCCATATCCAAGTCCATCTTGGACTTCGAAACTCAAATCTTGGCCGTAGGCCAATATCCTATTTTACCCTTAAAAAGGGTAAAATTCTAACTTAGGCGATTATTAAGTTAGCCTACCTACGCTTGGTATTTTGACCCGATCTCCCCAGGGTAGTATGATGCTAGCCTATACATATATTACCTACCATAATACCTAGGTAACGTGGACGTTTAGTCCATGATACGGCCCGTCGCCAAAATCTTGACTATTTCAAGATACGTACTGATACGGCGCGATACCGGCGCCCTACGACCCCGATTTCAACTCGGAAGCCTACCCACAAAATCTAATTCACGTATTCTAGGTCCACGCCAAGTTTCGTCTCAATCCGACGCTCCGAGCTCCGTTTCGCTCTCTAACTCGATTTTTCCTATTTTGTGTTTCTACCCTTCTACTTCTCAATTTCCCTCTACTTCCTATTCTTCTACTTTTTCTCCTTCTAACTCTCCTTCCTATTCTTCTTCTAATTTCTAACTCTTCTTATTCTCTTCCCTCTTCCTATTCTTTCCTTCTCTTTCTCCTCCTAACTTCTTCTTATTCCTTCCTTCTATTCCTCTTATTCTCCTTAACTTTTCTTCTAACCTCTTCTTTTCCTACTCTCCAAATCCCTTATTCTCCTTACTCTTTTCTTCTTTCTAACTATCAAATTCTATCTATATATATACATATACTTATCTATATATATATATTCATATATATATATATATATACATATATAGTGGGTTTATAGGCTAAATAGGAGGGGAAATAGGGGAGGGAGGGAATTGGCAGCAGGCTGCTGCCATTGCTGCTGCTGCTGGTTGCAGCAGTGGCTGCTGCCACAGCAGCTGTAGCTGCTGCTACTGTTGCGTATCTTCTTCTTCTTCTTCTCCTCTAGCTCCTATATATATATATATATCTCTATATACATATCTATATACACAAACACATCTATATGTAAAATATACATACACACACACATATATCTACATATATATACATATATATATATACACACACACACACACATTTATATATATATATACATATATACACACACACTCTCACAAACACATACACACACACACACTCTACCAATACCACCATCACACTCTCATCCCTCTACACACACACAAATTTATATAATATTATATATACACATATATATATACATATATACATATATACATATATATATATCACTCAAACACACACACCACCCTCTCACACTCTCTCTACCACTCTCACACACAACCACCATCTCTACACACTCATGAATACCAATACTTATATATAAATACATACACACACACACACATATATATATATATATATATATATATATATATATATATATATATATATATATATACCACTATATATATTAAACCCCTAATTAAACCTCAACCTAAATTTCTAGGAAATCCTACAAAATTTATGGGCAAATGGTGGAGAATCTCATCCTCTCTATTTATTGTGAAGACATAAATGAAAAAGAGTAATAATTTAGGAATTAAATTCATACCTAAAGTAGGTTTTCTTGTAGGAAGGAAAAGCTTGGAAGAAGAAAGAGTTGAGAGAGAGAGAGAGAGAGAGAGTTTGATTTCTTAATGAAGAAGAAAAGGGGGGGGGGGGCTCTTAGTCATGGCCGGCCATGTGTGGAGGGGGGGTTATTGGGTTGTGGGTGTGATCCAATAACCCTCCAACCCAATAAACTTAGGTTGGGTTGGTTCGGGTTTGTTTCGGTTTGGTTCGGTTTGTTCCTAATTAACCAATTAAGCTCTAAAATGACAAATTAAGCCATGGAAAATTGGGTTTATAGTTTCTAGCCTAATTAGGATGGTATGTGGGCTAAGCCCAGCTAGTATGTGGGTCCCACTAGTGTCCAGGCTACCCGGATCTCCAATTTAAGTCCGAATTGGGTAAAAATTCAAACCAAACCAAATAAATCCCAAAAAATCACATAAAATAAATAAATATTCCTAAAAATCATAAAACTTGAAAAATGACGAAAATACCCCTAATTTGAAAACTGGGGGTGACAGCTAGCTATTGGGGAGGAGGCTGTGTGATTGTGAGGGAGAATAAATGGTGAGGATTAGATGGAACAATCCAAAGGCTAGGAATAAATTAGAGGGAAATTGCCATTTTCATGGGAATTAAATAAATAGAAATCTCCAATAAATATAGAAAAATATGTAGGAGATTACTTGATATTTTTGGGCAAGAAAATATGAGGGTGCTACGATGGAGGGTAGCACGAAGTTGGACTGGACTTGGTGGAGCCGGATTGGGTCAAAACCGGACATTGAGCAAAATTGAATTAAAAAAAAAGACGTTGATGATCATGGGTAAATAAGTAGCACATGGGGATTCCAATAAATGGGACACAAGTGGCGGACGGATAGTAGGCTCAATGTGGGCCATGTCCATAATTGGGGCTGACAGGTTTTGGTCGACAGGGGACCCACAAATCAAGTTGGAAGATAAATGTGACGCCGTGGGGTGAAATACAATCGGGTCACGTATCTGGAAAGTTGTGTGAAGCAAATGGAGCACAAGATGGCGTGTCTGAGTGGGACACGAAGGTCATGGGTGACGAGCGTCTCGAATAGATCATCAATGAGGAGTTGGTTTCAAGAAATTGACTGGTCTTGGGCCCCCAAATTAAAAGTCACGGTAACGTGCTAAAAATGATCAAGGAAAAGAGTGGGAAAAATCAATTAATAATCAAACGGTCTAATTCGACCCGAAGTTCAGCGAAGCAAAAAGAGCACAAGGGAACAAGTCTGAGTGGGACACCCATATACCGTCATGAAGGTAATCCTGTCCACTCCAAAACTCGTGAAGAAGATTTCCAGAGTTGAACATCCCTGATACTCCAAATATCAATGGCACGGAAAAGCACACTTAGGAAAAAAATAACAGAATAAATTATTTATCAAAACCAATCAATCAGGAAATAAAATAAAATGAAAAAAAATCAACCCGAAATTCAGGGTGCTCATAGTTTTGATAGGTTAAAATGGATTTTGTGGCTTGTATTTTAGTGTACTGTACATTGTCTTTATGTTTCAGTCCTATTTAGTAAATGATCAGTTTATGATACCTTTGTTCAGCCCATATCCTCTGTTAAGTATCAGTTCAGATATCATGTGAGTCCCCATCATACATGTATCAGCCCATTTTGTATTTTTTGAGTTCAACCCTTATTAGCAGCAGTCGACTGATACCTTGGGATAACAGTCCCCATATCACTTGATATCCAGTCCTTACCTCTAATTGGTTTATTCAGTCCCCTTTAGATTTGGGTATCAGTAATGGGACTAGAAGGAAGGCTCGAGTATGGGAAGTTGTTGGTATCAGTCAATGGGTGATGGCTTGAGTTTTACATTCTATTGATCAGTATTTACATTGAGTATCAGTCCCAGCTACCTCAGTTCAGTCTCTATTGAACACTAAGTTCAGTCACCTCCCACATGATTTTGTCCTGCACCATACAGGTATCTGTCCTATTTATCTAATTGTTCAGTCCAGTTTACTTTGATTCAGTCCCTTATGTTGTTTTGCATCAGTCCCAGTTATTAGTTAGCTACAATATGTCCCAGTTATTAGTTAGCTATAAAGTTTCACTATCACTTGTTATCAATCCCATTTAATGATGCAGTCCACATACATGATCAGTCCCCTTTTCCTTTCAGTTTTCTGTTCTGTCTTGATGTTCAGTTTTAATAAATGTTCATATATTACATTGCATCTGTCCATGCTATTTTAGCTCAGACTTTTGAACTAATTGTTGAGTCCCTATTACCTGCATGTATCAGACCACATATTAGGATCAGTCCTATTATTCTGCATTCATATGTCAGCCCCAATATACATTGTATATGCAGTCACTTACTTTGAGTATCAGTTGAAGAACAGGTAGGCAAGTCTAGAGGGGGTGAATAGAGTTTATAACAATAATAGCCAAATAAAAATTAAACTCTTTTTACCAACAGTAAATAATCAGAGTAGTAAATGCGAAAATAAAAAGATCAAGAGAGCATACGCAAATGTTTTTTAACCTGGTTTTCCTCGTGGAGGACTAGTCCAGGCCTGAGAACTCTAGCTCAGGATTAAATCTACTATTTGTAAAATAGTAGTTACACCCCGTGCCTTTCCTTCAGAAGTGCAGGTCAACTTCTTACAAAGATCGCTGTGGCGATGCTTGGAATTTTCCAAGCGACTTTCTTGACTCTTGCACAAACTCGTAACTGAATAGCACTGAGCACTTTGAGGCTTAGGAAGCTTGTGGCTAGTAGATGAGAAGGTTAAGGCTTGTATGAGGCTTACAGAGAAGAGAAGAGAAGATAATTGGATGATTGAAAATGAGAGAATTCAAGGCCTATTTATACTAGTTGGGATAGGCAGAATTATGTGTCAAGAATTCAAATTTTTGGCCGTTGGACAACTAGCATACAACAAACCCTAAAAATTATGGTCATGTAATTTAGGGGACAGAGTTCGGCCCAAACTCTGTATGGAGGCAGAGTTCGGCCCGAACCTTGTCTCTATAGGACAGAATTGCTCAAATGGGCTTTTGTGGGCTAGTTGGTTTGGTGGAGCTTTTGGTTTTGTTTGGTGACAAGGTATAGGCCCAAAATACTCAGTGCTACTCAGTTTACATTTAGCTAGACTCAATAAATGTAAAAATATAGACTCAAAAATTGAGTACGCTGTAGAGAGAACCGACGTCCGTCTTGCATGCACTGAGTTCTATCTTGATGTGTCATATTGAATTATGACAAGTATCATATTGTTAATTGTATCAATATTTGGTTGATTGTGATTTGGATCAACAATCTCCTCCATATTGATAATTGACAAAATAATATTTGTATATTCAATGTTCATACCTGGACACAAGTAGTAGTCATGCATAGAAGCAGTAGCTCTCCCGTAAAAATAGCTCCCCCATAAACATAGCTTCTCTGTAAGCCAATGTTCCTTATCCTGATATACATAATCTCTTCCAAAACATAAATATCATAGGATATGATAAAAAGATGAATATTAAATAAATATCCCCTTTTGTCATTTACCAATGATGCATAACAAATATGTATATCAAACTCAAACAAACAGAAGACTATAGAAGAAATTAACTGGCAAGCACACCATAATAATGATAAACTACAGATAAAGTCTAAAGATCCACAGAACATAGATTGTACTCATACAAGAAAATCAACTACATAAACATAAGTCCATAATGCATAAAAACTAAAATAAGATAATCAGCAGCAGCAGGTATGAGACCACATCCATCATAGAGCGCGAGATGGTCCAGCGGTGTCAGATGGATCAGTATCCGAACTACGAGGATCCACGAAGGCTGCATCCGGATCCAGATATCGCATAACCCAAGGGTCGTCGATACGGTACCCATCGCGAGATGGATCCCGCTCCATTGGAAGTGGCAGAGAGGGATGCCGAGACATAGTGTACCGGATGTCATGCAATGAGTTGCTGAAGGCACTCATTTGCAAGGTGGTACGATAGTCGAGCTGGGACCAGCGGTCGTCCTCCAACATGAAACGATTGTAAAACATGGTCTGGATAGACTCGAGAGTAGCAGGAGGTACGAGCGCAGGTTGCCTAAGAGCAGGTGCTTCAGCCTGAGCATCAGAACCGGAATGCTCGGACTCAGCAGGAGATCTGACAGCTGCCTGAAGCCACCTTGCCTTAGATAGAAAGGCAGGGGCTGGAAGGAATTGGCACTCATCGATAGGGACATGAAATACACGAAAAACCATAGGCAAATAGAGAGCATAGACCAAAGATCGTGGCCTTTTCCTTGCGTTGATCATCCAGTCCATCATAGTACGTGGAAGGTTGAACGGGACATGGAAGTGAAGGTGATACAAAGCAGAAATCTAAAAATACGAAACTTCATCAGTCGATCCTACTTTGGGCAAGATCGTGGAGAATACAATACGATGAAGCTCGTAGAAATAAGGATTAAGGAATTTTGCAAGTAACTTGCGTGGACATGTATTTGGGGTACACAAATCGTCCTTGAAACTCTCAAGGGATGACCCATTAGGAAATTGAAACTTGCGTGCATCGACAAGCTTCTTCCAAGAGTTGGGTTCCGGAATCTCGAGATATTCCGCAAGTTCAAAATCATCGAACAAGATGTCAATTCCAGCAATACGAGAATATAATCGTGTGTCATCAAATGTGAGATTACTATAAAAAATTTGAATTACATTCAAGTAAATAAGTGAAGTTGTAGACACCAACTCATCAAGACAAAGATCGTGAAATAATGAGTCATAACGAGAAAAATGGTGAAGTTGATGGGATGACCCGCGCACATGGGCCATGATCGAAAATCATTGAACCATTCATTTGAGGTGTCCAATGACACAAAAATTCAATCATCGAATGTGTTGGGGTCATTGGGTCATAGTGGATTAAAAAAAGGATGAATTGGTTGATCATTACGAGGAGGAGGGTTCGATAAGGAAGCACCCTCGGTTCTAGCCCTCTTTACTCTATTAAACAACCTAGGTGCCATTGAATAATGAAGGAAATTTTGAAATTAAGATGGAGAAAAAGAAGAAATTATACCTCAAGAGAATTGTGGAATATGGAAGAGAATGATGCAAGAGCAATTCTCCTTGAGTTTGGAGAAGAAATCCACACTAGATAGAGAATTCTAGGGTTAGGGTTTGAAGAGGTAGGAGTTTGAGAAGTTTTAGAGGAGGCAATGGAGAGAAGAGAGAGGGAGAACCCAAAAATATGAAGGAGGGTTCAGATAGTCGGGTGAATCCTGGACCGTAGAATTAAAACGGATGGAGGGCTGAGAGCAACTGGAAGTTCTGGAATATACAGACCGAATTCGGCCCGAACTCTGTGTGAGACAGAGTTCAGCCCGAGTTCTGTGTTCTGGGGCCAGAACTAAAAACAATGTAAAAATAGTTTAAAAATAGTGCTAAGGTGGAGAAAATGGATATGAGTTATATAAAAAAATGGCCAAGATAGAAACTTGCAAATGAAAAAAGAATGGAGTAAATGAAATGAAGTTAGAAAATTTAAATGAATCAAGTTATAAATGAAATTGAGCCATGTAATAAACAAGGATTTATGACACAAATCAGTACAATGAAACTGCCATGGGGTAGCTGCAGGGGCCGGATCCCAGCTAGCGGTAGTCCAAAGACTAGTTGTAATCCCCTTGACCATTTTTCCTTTATTTTTTTTATAAATACATCCTATTAAATAATTCTTGAGTTGTTCATCCATAATAACAAAACAAATGTGGCCTTTGCAAAACTGTTTAATCAAGGGGCGTAGGTGCAAAACCTGTTTTTAAAAGCCCAAATGGACTGTTAACCGTTAGGAGCTTCTGTAATTGAGGATGAATACATAATTCGATTTTCTTTCAAATAGGTGTGATAAACCCTACGATATTCAAATCTCTTCTCCTCTATATACTCTTCCCTTATGATCAATCCAAAACTTGGTATATATTAAGAGGAGATAGCCGACTCTTGCCTCCCCTCTAACCCTAGCTCTATCATCCATCCATTCATCCTTCTTCAAAGCTGAAAGAGCAGCATCGAGTACCACAGAGAGGAGACAACTTCAACAGGTAATTCCCTTTCCCTTTATCTACCAGATTTTGTTTCCTTGAACCAAGTTGATTATCATATTAATGGAAGGGGGATACGAGTGTTTGTTATATGTCCTGAGAGAATGTAGAATCAGAGTGTATACAGACCCATTGCCATGATGGGTATCCTTCGAGAGACACCTGACAATGACAATCCTAGTAATGACTAATAAGGACCCTTAGGGTACAGGACGAGCCTACCCATTATCAACCTGGTAGCCAATATAGGGTGCTATAGGGAATGCAAGTACAGGTTGGTGAAAGGAACCTAATAGATGATAAGAAATGTATAGGTAAGAGTATAACAGGAGTCCTAAGACATGGGGTGGATTGACACACGACCATGGGTCCACTCACTCAGTAAGTCACAGGCACCATACCTACATCACCCCCATTGAGTCATGAAGCCTGTGATACCTATAGTAAATCCCAATTAAGGATATAACCCTTTAGAATAGAGTAATCAGAATTATAAAGAGGGGGTGTCCTGAAAACTCTAAACCATGGTATCATGGGGTGCTCTCATGCATCACTAACAGGGGATCATACATATAGCTGTGGCATACTTAGGGTGCCATGCTTGAACCAGGGAGGCTAAGGAGCATCCAGAGGGTATTCATGCAACCCATATACTCATGAGTATAGTAGAGGAAGATAAGTTATATAATTTGTTGGTGCCTTAACCAACAGAGGGTGGACAGAGTACAATGGGTAACAGGGATAGAAGGTTGTATCAGGGTCCCTATTAGGTGTCAATGGCACAGGATACCTCAATGCCTAGGGGTTATCTGAGGGCCGTAGTCTTAGAGGAATAGATGGACAACTCATTAGGCCAATAGGTTTACCCATGTGTAGGCTAGAAGCTTTGCAGGCTGTTTTTATAACTTGTCGCATCTCAATATATGAGGGTCACTGATGCATTGTCCATGTACATTGAGCAGGAAAGAAATTCCTGGGTATTGACTTGTGCTTTAATTCCTAGGAACTCTACCATAGTCGAGTAAATAGAGAGTTCAGTAAGATAAGTGTATGGCCAATGGGTAGTCTTAGACATGATAGGGTGATCTGGGTGCAGAACCCTATCGATATATAGGAGTATCAGACATCTCCGATACTAGTATGTATCAGGTAGAAGGATAGGAATTGTATAGTAGCAAAGAGGGATTTCCTACATGGAACTTGAGGTAGACTAGAGTACTGGTATTTTGGCTTACAGACTTGATGCATAGTCATACAGGCAGACAGATGGGACTGCTCACAGGACTATATACATTGGTACATATCCTAGGACAACTGTACATCTATGAATAAGGGGACTAGTAAGGTAGAAAAAGTCACAAATACTATAGGAAGTGCAAGTAGCAGTAAAGGCATATAGGAGTCTTGAATAATTAATGCAACCAAGGGGTGTAGCAGGACAAGGTTTTGGGTAGGTGTACCATCAGTTGAGAGGTATTTACTTGTTATTAGTAGCAGTAGATTGAAGTATGTGTACACAGCAGTGGCCATATATGTGTCAGTCAATAGGGAACAAAGTGAGGGGCTATGGGTAGGTGATAGCAGAAAATATGATAGGTTGGGGTATTATACAGATGTGTAATTCTGAACAGGGGACAACAGTCCACCCTAGGTATTTGTTCAGTCCACTTGTATTGTATTTGGGGCTGTCCCTACTTGAACTATTGATCAGTCCCAAACACACTATCTGGGTATCAGATGGTATCAGGCTATTCCTATTTGCTTAGTCCATACTCAACTTGGTAATCGAGTGTAGAATGGAGAAAGGTGGCTCCACCCTGTGAGCCACTCAGTGAATGCCATAGAGGCTCGACCTGCAAGAGTAAAGGCATAGAGATTCCCTTAAGGTCAGTACAGGTAGGGAAGGGAAATAGCCTAAGACCCATCTCATTGGTTCAATCCTTTGTATAAGTGTCAGTCCATTACCTCCTTTTAGTATCAGTCCTAGTCTAGGTTGTATCAGTGTGAGATACATATACCATTTATTAGTGCATACATATATCAGTTATAACTTGTGTGCATCAGCTAGAGTAAGGAAGAGCAGAGCAGTAACACCACCATTTGTCAGTCCTTTACAGAGACCAGTCCCAAATCCTTTAGTATCAGCCAATGGCACTTGATGTTCACTCCCATATGTGTTTGTTCAGACCTAAAGAGGTATAAGGAGTACCAGGACAAGGAAGTAGGGCTAGTTGGTTAGAGCTTGTGCATCAGAATTTAAGTGCTATGCATAAGAGTGTCTTATGTAAAGTATCAAAGAGGACCTGTATTCCTAGGTAAACCCATGAGTGTAGACCTACCTATTAGCTAAAAGAGAGCAGTTGAGTGACTGCTATATATATATAACAATTCCTAAAATTGTGCAAGTACAACAGAGGTTGGGTCTTTATCAGTTAGCTAAGGGAGGGTATGGTGATTGGAAGGCTAGCAGTGATGTGTAGTCCTAATCCATATAGGATAAATTTTGAAGTAAGGATAATAATGGAAATAGATAGTTATATATGATTAACTTAAAGGATACTAAAACCATAGATGAGGATGATAGTTACCAAGTTGGTTTATTAATTTAAAGTAAATCTATAATACATGTTACTTGTATCTCGATACGGATTCTCGACCCGCATCCTCAGCTCAGGACCATAGGCAAGTATACCTTGCCTTTCGTTACAGCTTTATTTACATGCTTATCTGCTTTCATTATCCAGTTGATTGCTGACATGTCCTTCATCATTGATCACAGTTAGACTTGTAGCCTTATTCGGATATGTATTTCACTTGTACTGGATTGAGTTATATCGTAGGACGACTACGTTATAAACAGAATTGCTATTCCCTTATTTCGATTCTTACAACCTGCGAGTCCACATACGGGGCGAGGGTTGATCGTTTGCACCTGCGAGTCCACACACGGGACGAGGATGACTTGTCTTGAAACTGACATGCGAGTCCACATTCGGGGCGAGGGTTAGTGATTAGTTCAAACCTGCGAGTCCACACTCGGGGCGAGGGTTTGGTATTTTATTGATCTCTTGTTTACTTGTCTTTCTGCAGTTCATTTATACGTAGTTGTTCATATATTCATGTCTCGTCATCGTTTAGTCTCTTCCTGTTCATATCCTAGATTTCTTTCATGCATGATAAACTGTTAGAAAGGCTTGTATATTATGTATCTTGCTAGTCCTCTGAGGACCTGATGATCTCTTCAGGTTTAGCCGAGTATTGAGCCAGGTGCACGCGAGCAGGTTTAAGCCAGCATTGGACCACAGTACCACCGCAGCCGAGGGTATCTTGATGATTTAGCAGTTTGGGCTCAGTTATTTCATTTTTATGTTCTATTTTTATTCTCGTCTATTGGTAGTGGATTTGTGTCCACCGGACGTGACTTGAAGTACTTGAAATTCATATATATTATTCAGTCCTATATTTCAGTTGTATTTATTGGATTTAGATGTAACTGTACTTTCTGTGGATGTCACGACCCACACCCTAGAGTTAGGGCACGAGAACGTAACAACGCCCAGCCTACGCCGCAGTGTCGGCGGTAGAACGCTGTCCTAGGTCTCAATGCATCTAACAGTATAAGACTAAACAGTTTATACTCCCCGAATGGGGGTGACATAGCAGATACAGACTCAATCACATCTAAGGTAGATCATGATAAGGATAGATAAAACATGAAATCCAAAAGAGGTACAACAGAGAGAAATCTAAGTGTCTAAGATACACAAATCCAGAAATATATCTCAAAGCTCAAATACATTAAATCCATAAATACAACTCAAGACAACTGAAAATAAACTATAAGCAAAATTCTAGCTATCTATACAACCTCTACTGTGTCTCCTCTAGGCTAGCAGACAACCTCCAAGCTATCTGTAAAATTTTCAACAGGTCCAGTCAGGACGGGAACGAGCACATATCTCTCAAACAGTTCATGTATAAATCATGCAATAGAGTAAAATACATGAAGTGCTGAATAGGAAGTACGAGTAAACAGGAGATATTTTGTAACTGAAAGTAAATACATGATAGTAGAGACTGTAAGTGGCTACGTAATTTAGAGCACAATGGTTATGTAAACGGCTTGGGGGCACATGAATACAAATAAGGAGGCACATGAATACAGCTACTGGGGATAGTGATCACATAACTAATTCTACTTACCCCGCCCCAATCAATACACAAGGATCCGTTCAAGTTATGTTATAAGCACATGAATACAGCTAAGATACGTGAACTCATGTAATGATTAGTACATGAGGCACATGATAAGCACATGAAAGCACATGAAAGCACATGAAGCATATGAGAACATGTAAAAACATGAACTAGTACGAGTACAAGGAGTACCTGATGCACATGATAAAGTACATGAACATGAAATACCCGATGCACCCGTAGAGGGATAACATCTCAGGAAAGGATCCATATAGTACTAATCCGTGAAGATACGTGTCAGCATCAAGTAGAGTAATCTAGAGCAAGAAAATAATCCAGGTAAGTATGAAAAGATCAAAAAATGTACTCGCCTGATATCTGAATGTCCAAGGTAAAGATACTGTCCGAGAAGAGGTGTCTGACTCCTAATTAGAACAGCATAAGTCACAACATGTCCAGAAGGGTAATATAAAGTACTACAATGCATTCTACACGAATCTAGGTCAAACTAGGCCAAAGTCAACCCTTGGTCAACTCTGGTCAACTGTACTAGTCAACTAGGTCAAACTAGGTCATGTCCTAACCCAACAAGTCTTACTAGGCCTAACCAAGACTATCCTAGCAAGCACACATCAATACAAGGCTATACAAGCCAATATACACCCAACTCTATATAGCATGCAATTATTCAATACTCAAATAGGCAAGAATTCACATTGGATATACACTAGGTAATCTATTACTTTAAGCTATATATGTCTACACATATATACACATGCATATATTGGTATTCAACATTAGGTCTATAATCATGGCATTTCAAATGGTTATATAAACTTATATATTATAACACAATATGCTAACATATATATAATATACATACATAGCTAAGTTAACTATATTCATAAATACTTATTTAAGAGGCTATGTGTGTGTATGTGAACATGGCAAAGGGGCAAGTGAGGGTTAAATGGGCATACATAGTGTATACATATCAAAGAGTGTCAAAGTGTAAGTGAACAATGTGTCAAGTGTGATAGTGTCAATATTGTGTAAGGGGGTACATGAGGTAATATAGGATTTGTGTTAACATAGAACATTACATCTCATTAACTTGTATATTGTATACATTACATCTATTATTACATTACATTCATGCTTGCATTCATTCATCATTCATTTAACCATTTACTCATGCTTGCATTCTTTATTTAATTACATAATGTACATACATTAACATGGGTTAAAATCAAATAGAACATTATATTACACACAAGGGTGCACAAAATGCATATGCCGAATAGTAACTCCTACTAATAATCAATACTGTACCATCTCAGCATGAATTAAAATCTAGGATTAAAGTATGTTATAGATCTATGTGTTAGCTTTCCGAAACTTCAAACGGATCGCGTTTTCGTTTTCGAAAACTCCCGGAATCGCGAAAACACCGAGAACGCGTTTGTCTTTCGTACAGCTGACACTCAAATAATTTTCTAGAAAGTTACAGAAAGAATTAGGCCTATTAATATATGTTTTTGGAAAGCTAACTTCAATACGCTTCTTTTAAAAAAAAACTGGAGATTAAACCGAGCTTTGAGCTAGAAGTTATGACATTTCTAAGTTAGGGCTGAAATTAAAAACGTGGATAAAAATCATGACGGATTTAGATAGTTTGAGCCAAAAGAATACACAATATATATCCTAATTATCCACAACAATAATGACAATAATAATATGAGGAAACCACACTCAAAAACTTGATTATATAATCATCATGAACCATTTATTACATATATAAATATAGATACACTCTCATTACAATATATATATATATATAAATCTATATATGTAACATGAACACATCCACAACACAAAGGATACTCCTATGACCTCCAAATGGACACAAAATGGACACAAATGGAGATACAACCATGGGGGTCATTCCTATGGGTTCAAAATAGACCTATATGCATGAGGAAATAAAAAGGAGAAGGGATTTATACCTCCCGGTAGATCGAATCGAAGAAAAACCTTCCCGGAGCGACACCGACACGTAGAGATTCCAAAAGGACACGAACGAGCTTCGAATCCTCCCAAACTTGGGTAGCTTCCTCCTTGGCTAGAATGGAGAAGGAATGAAAAAGATTTGGTGGTGAAATAGAAGGATTTGGTGGAGAAATTGCTAGGGATTGCTCTCTAGGAATTTGGGGAAGAACAAGAGAGAGAAAAAAATAGATGGATAATGACAAATGGGAGGCTCAACCCTATCCTTATTGTGGCTGGCCATAAAGGTGGTTTTGTCCTATTAGGAAAAGTCCAAAAGCCCCTACAAACCTATTCTATGAGTATTAGGAAAGGGCTAATTGGTTGGGGCTAAATTAGTCATTCTAAAGTCTCTAATCACACTAACCTTATCCATAATAATTAGTCTAACCTCTAACTAAAATATTTCTATTATGTGGACTAAATTTAATATCATGTGGGCCATGCCTAACTAGTGTGTGGGTCCCACTAGAGTCAAACTACCCCCGGGTCCCCGTTTCAAGTCAGATTGAGTTAAAATTCGAACCCGACTCAAATAATCCCAAAACAATATCATAAATAATAAAATAATATCAAAATAATTCAAAGAGGTCAAATGCAAAAATATCCTTAGGCCAAAAATGATATTAAAATATCATAATCACATGGTTAGGCTCTAGGTCAAACAGTCTCTAGGGTTTCACTAGCAAAACGTCAAAACCACAAGTCATTGATTTAAATAATTTTAAAATGATTTAAAATTAGCAAAAATCATATCATGAATTAAATATCATTATTAAAATAATTATAAACACGAAAATTTAAAATTATCCTCATTTGGGAAACTGGGTGCTACAACTCTACCCACCTTAGAAAAATTTCGTCCTCGAAATTTAAGATCGATAGTACTCCTTCTAGAGCCTCTAACCTACCCAATATCTAAGGTAACACTTCCTAACACTGGAATAATAAACGAACATCTAATAAATGTCAATCTAGGAATACCTCCAATACTGCTCTGCTGTACGGCGGTAATGAAACTCCAATAGAATATGGACTGGAACCTATATCCAAGGGACTGGACCTATTTTAAAGTGGTCTTAACTAAGGATAAAAAGAACTGATCATAGGCTATAGGTATGCTCAAACTATTATCTTCCTATTAACCATCTATTAATACATTCTATTACCAAAGGAACGATGCATTACTAAGACATATAGGCCCCTATCTCTCATAACACATTTATGCTCACCAAAAGACTAGTACATCCCATCAAGGCTGATACTATAATCTCTCATAAATCTCATAAGCTACATGTTTGTAGACACACATCCCCACATCAAGGACTAACCTATATATATCTACAACTGATACTAATGGGGTGACGTCCCTATTTCCCAACAATCAAGGTCTAAATTTTTTTATCTAAATCATGCAATTTGAAGGAATAGTATACAAGGTCAGGGCATACCGTAGCAGTTGGAAGTCTCACCTAGGTACACTAATCATTCTAGGTCAAAACAGTACTATGGTATCAACACACAAACAATCTAGGGTGTCCTAATTGGGAAGGTAAGGGAACAACAATCATCAAGGTTGTAGGGCTGTCTACCATCCTATATAAAAATTGGTCATTAACAAGCAACTAAAAAATTATTAAAAGGTTACTATTCCATAAAATGGCAAAAATTAAAAATTTAGGCACAACAAATCACAAATAGATTTTTGTCTTGACACGATCTAAGTTGATCAATTTCGAGATAAAACGAGATTTGGGCAAGAAGGGAAATCAATGAAATCAAAGTATGAGCACGAGCATCCAATGATGGAGGTTCAGGTCATGATTAAATTTAATTCAACTGAGTACGAATACGAGGTTCATAGGCGATGAAAATATTTCAAGGAGAATTGTCAAGGCTGTCGCGAATGAGACTCTAGGGTCAAGTTTAACTATGTCTCCATTCTCGTAGATTGATACATGAAAAAGCGAACCAAAGTGCAATAGGTTGATCAAACCATCATGTACCGGTTCTGATTAGATAATATGTTAGTGGGTGGCCACCCAATAAAATATGTCATGACCAAGCTCGAAAATAGATAAGCTTGTAAAACTAAGGCCAATTTAGCAACACAAGATATAAAGGTGGTAATGATGAAAGGAATTACATAGTCCAAGTTTCTTAACCAACGGGTCAAGTAATCAGATAAGGTACAAGGTTAAGCATCTAAGGAAACAAGCAGAACACCATCACATGTCGGGTCGAAAGAATTGAGTCAAGGCTGGATTTCTAATTGAAATAAGAAAAAATTTAGTATAATGGTAGAGGTTATAGTTTAGCCAGTTGACCAGAAAATCATATCAAGAAAATAGAGTACAAGAAGACGGGTTTTAGTGGGACATGAGATACCTACACGAAGGTGAGCTCGTCTAGGTCTTGCATATAAGATTTGTTGGACGGTAACAGCTAGTATTACATTCCGAATATCAAAGTCACGATAAGGAGCGTCAAGGATCTCAATTAGAAAGTGGAAGTTCAAGAGGTGGTAATTAATGCACAAAATAATAAAGATCGAGTTAGTCATCTGCTTTTGATACTCTTAAGTTCATCTGGTCATAACTTGCCAATCATATCTTTACCTCACCAGTCTCCATATGAAAATTTAACCTTTACTTAAACTCTTACCATGACTACCGTAGGCAATTTCCAATTTCCAAACATCACTCTTGAAGCACAGCCCTCACATTTAGGAATCAACATTAACCATTTATTTAAATTTCCAAGTTCTTTTACCTTGTCTTAAATTTGACCCAAAACCTCTAAATCCCGTTTACGAATTCCTTGAACTTGTTCAAATTGTTCTCCTCGTATTATTTAATTTAAATCTCTAGGCCTTACAAAATTTATCTTCCATCATAGAATCAACTTTTGTATTTTCTTCGACATACACCCTTGAATATTATTCTCCTAAAAATATTTTACAACAATCTCTAAACTTCCATAACTTTGTGTTCTCTCTATCCCTAGTCATTTTCTCGCAACATCTTGTTTAATATTCTTATTAAACACAATTAACTTCTCTTTTCCATTACTAACCTTCTACATAGCCTCAGAGTAAAAGTTTTCCCCAGAATCAATAACCAAGATTTTCTAAGTTCTCAAAACTAGGTTGACCTCTGATATCCTCATTAGTTTTGAATACACCTATAAACTATCTCATAACCCCAAAATTTCTCTAAATGTAATTGTTTCCAGATTGGCAGTATACATCTCTTTATTCTATTCGAGACCTTTACCACAATTCTATCTCAAGTTTCCATATGGAATACTCCACATTTGATTTCCTTTAGATCATCATAAAATAACCAGTTACGTCTTCACTGAGCTACATAATTTACGTCACTTCCTTAGCCTTCCCCATGCAAAAGATACGAAGATTCAAGGGTTTCGAAGTACATCTGGTAGGGACAACAAGATATGGGTAATTAATGTAATGAGACAGAGTTTAAGATTAGAGGTAAATAAGAATGCAAGGGAATAATGGCGAGAAAGAATAATGAAGATATGTTCCTTCTCATCGGTTCAAACGAGAGGAACCCATCAAGCTTAAATTCAATAGCAAGGAATGAGGGTGAATCCAAACAAGAGGAAAAGGAATTCCAATTGAAGTTCAAAATAAGTTTCTCAGGGGTCGTCCCAGAAATCTCTCAAAGAATCCTAAGTGTGATTGAGTACCTTGGATTTAAAAATATTAATCTAAATACAAAATTAAATCAACAACTACAAAATTTTATCAAAATTATCAACTAATACCAGGATTCAAAGTTCTACAATTAATCCACAAAATCAAATTCAAATCAAGGAAAAAGGTGAATCAAAACAAGAAAAAGGAGTTTAAATCGGAATTCAAAATAAGATTCTCAGGGGTCATCCCAGGAATCTCTCAAGGAATCCTAACAGTGATTGAGTATCCTCTCATCCTAACATCTTAATTTATATATCCTATAGCAGGCTCGTAGTAGTACAACTAAGTCGTTGCGCTACTACAAAATTGCACTAATGCGAATCTCGACCTGCATGGGCCACCACTAAAAACGTGTCACGACCCACACCCTAGAGTTAGGACACGAGAACGTAACAACGTCCAGCTTACGTCGCAGTGTCGGCGGTAGAACGCTGTCCTAGGTCTCAATGCATCTAACAGTATAAGACTAAACAGTTTATACTCCCCGAATGGGGGTGATATAGCAGATACAGACTCAATCATATCTAAGGTAGAGCATGATAAGGATAGATAAAACATGAAATCCAAAAGAGGTACAACAGAGAGAAATCTAAGTGTCTAAGATACACAAATCCAGAAATATATCTCAAAGCTCAAATACATTAAATCCATAAATACAACTCAAGACAACTGAAAATAAACTATAAGCAAAATCCTAGCTATCTATACAACCTCTACTGTGTCTCCTCTAGGCTAGCAGGCAACCTCCAAGCTATCTGTAAAATTTTCAACAGGTCCAGTCAGGACGGGAACGAGCACATATCTCTCAAACAGTTCATAGCAGGTTAGGAGTATAAATCATGCAATAGAGTAAAATACATGAAGTGCTGAATAGGAAGTACGAGTAAACAGGAGATATTTTATAACTGAAAGTAAATACATGATAGTAGAGACTGTAAGTGGCTACGTGATTTAGAGCACAATGGTTATATAAACGGCTTGGGGGCACATGAATACAAATAAGGAGGCACATGAATACAGCTACTGGGGATAGTGATCACATAACCAATTCTACTCACCCCGCCCCAATCAATACACAAGGATCCGTTCAAGTTACGTTATAAGCACATGAATACAGCTAAGATACGTGAACTCATGTAATGAGTAGTACATGAGGCACATGATAAGCACATGAAAGCACATGAAGCACATGAAGCACATGAGAACATGTAAAAACATGAACTAGTACGAGTACAAGGAGTACCTGATGCACATGATAAAGTACATGAACATGAAATACCCGATGCACCCGTAGAGGGATAACATCTCAGAAAAGGATCCATATAGTACTAATCCGTGAAGATACGTGTCAGCATCAAGTAGAGTAATCTAGAGCAAGAAAATAATCCAGGTAAGTATGAAAAGATCAGAAAATGTACTCGCCTGATATCTGAATGTCTAAGGTAAAGATACTGTCCGAGGAGAGGTGTCTGACTCCTAATTAGAACATCATAAGTCACAACATGTCCAGAAGGGTAATATAAAGCACTACAATGCATTCTACATGAATCTAGGTCAAACTAGGCCAAAGTCAACCCTTGGTCAACTCTGGCCAACTGCACTAGTCAACTAGGTCAAACTAGGTCATGTCCTAACCCAACAAGTCTTACTAGGCCTAACCAAGACTATCCTAGCAAGCACACATCAATACAAGGCTATACAAGCCAACATACACCCAACTCTATATAGCATGCAATTATTCAATACTCAAATAGGCAAGAATTCACATTGGATATATACTAGGTAATCTATTACTTTAAGCTATATATGTCTACACATATATACACATGCATATATTGGTATTCAACATTAGGTCTATAATCATAGCATTTCAAATGGTTATATAAACTTATATATTACAACACAATATGCTAACATATATATAATATACATACATAGCTAAGTTAACTATATTCATAAATACTTATTTAAGAGGCTATGTGTGTGTATGTGAACATGGCAAAGGGGCAAGTGAGGGTTAAATGGGCATACATAGTGTATACATATCAAAGAGTGTTAAAGTGTAAGTGAACAATGTGTCAAGTGTGATAGTGTCAACATAGTGTAAGGGGGTACATGAGATAATATAGGATTTGTGTTAACATAGAACATTACATCTCATTAACTTGTATATTGCATACATTACATCTATTATTACATTACATTCATGCTTGCATTCATTTATCATTCATTTAACCATTTACTCATGCTTGCATTCTCTATTTAATTACATAATGTATATACATTAATATGGGTTAAAATCAAATAGAACATTATATTACACACAAGGGTGCACAAAATGCATATGCCGAATAGTAACTCCTAATAATAATCAATACTGTACCATCTCGGCATGAATTAAAATCTAGGATTAAAGTATGTTATAGATCTATGTGTTAGCTTTCCGAAACTTCAAACGGATCACGTTTTCGTTTCCGAAAACTCCCGGAATCGCGAAAACACCGAGAACGCGTTTGTCTTTCGTACAGCTGACACTCAAATAATTCTCCAGAAAGTTACAGAAAGAATTAGGCCTATTAATACATGTTTTTGGAAAGCTAACTTCAATACGCTTCTTTTAAAAAAACTGGAGATTAAACCGAGCTTTGAGCTAGAAGTTATGACATTTCTAAGTTAGGGCTGAAATTAAAAACGTGGATAAAAATCATGACGGATTTAGATAGTTTGAGCCAAAAGAATACACTATTGGGAAAGAAGCGCGGAAACCTTTCCCCAAATCGGAGAGTACCTGCGAGAGGACCGAGCAAACAACGCACGAACCCAAAAACAAGCACACAAAAACAACCACGCAGACACAGAAAATTTTTGACGTGGAAACCCTTGCGGGAAAAACCACGGGACGATCGGAGTCCAACCCTGAGAAGCCTCCACTAATGGAATAGAAGAATTACACCCTCTACAAACTCCTCCCGATCCAAATCGGATCCCCACAACACTCAGAGACAAGAACAATGATCACAAGGCTACGAAGAACGAGAACGACGAGTAGAGATTACCCGAAACACGATCTCCTTCGAAAACGACCTTCGATCCTCCGTCTTCTTCTCCGAAGTTGTAATGGCACTCTTGCCTCCTTCTCTCTCAAACTTGTGTTGTCCAATGCGATAATACGATTATGAATTAGGGTTGAGAAAACTCAATATATCTTCCTAATCCCGTAACCAACCTGGACCGTTGGATTAAATCCAATGATGAAAACTCATCCTGAAATCCGCTTCAGCCCCCCGACACACAGAGTTCGGCCAGAACTCTGTGTGGGGCAACCAGCACTGGATGGCCAAACCCTGGAACGGCCAGACCGAGTTCGGCCAGAACTCGGCCTGGGACCGAGTTCGGCCCGAACTCGGCAGACTTGGTCCAGAACCCCCTTTGGGGCAGCAGCAGCAGTAACAACTACTCCCGAGCTTCTCCGACATCGGACGGCGCTCGTCGCACTCCGGGATCTTCTCCACATAGGTTGGGAACCCCACCCACTCCAACAAATCTCCCCCTTCACAACTATGGGGAGGACGTCGTCATCCCGACGATCTGCCTGCAGTACTCAAACTTCCCCCTTGGTAGAATCTTCGTGAACATATCAGCTCCGTTGTCATCTGTATGCACCTTCTCAAGCTCCGCGTCCTTCTTCTCAACCGCATCCCGTATCCAATGATACCGAGTCTCGATGTGCTTGGACCGGCTATGAAACGTCTGATTCTTCACAAGATGGATAGCACTCTGACTGTCGCAAAGCAAAGTATACTGCTCTTGCTTCAGTCCCATTTCCTGCAACAGCTTCTTCATCCACAACAGCTCCTTGCAAGCCTCCGTCGCCGCAATGTATTCCGTCTCCGTCGTCGACAAGGCAACACACTTCTGCAACCGCGACTGCCACGACACTGCTCCTCCCGCAAACATCATCACGTAGCCTGAAGTCGATCGCCTCGTGTCTACATCTCCAGCCATATCAGCGTCAGTATACCCAACCAGCTTCGGCTCGTCACCACCAAAGGAAAGTCTCCAACCAGCAGTGCCCTAAAGATATCATAGAATCCACTTGACCGCACTCCAGTGTACCCTTCCAGGATTTGAAAGATACCTGCTAACCGTACCAACTGTATGAGCAATATCTGGCCTCGTATACACCATGGCATACATAAGGCTTCCCACAGCTGAAGCATATAGAACCCGCTCCATATCTTCCTTTTCGTCCTCGGTAGATGGACACTGCTCCTCAGTGAACTTAAAGTGAGCCGCGAGGGGGAAACTCACTTTCTTCGACCCGTCCATCCCGAAACGCTGAAGTACCCGGTGAATGTACTTCTTTTGGGACAAGTGTAGCAGCTTGGACTCTCTCTCTCGGCTGATCTCCATCCCAAGAATAGTCTTTGCTGCGCCCAAATCCTTCATAGAGAAGGCCGTGCCCAGTTGGCGCTTCAACTCCGCTATCCTAGTGGCATTCCGACCCACTAATAGCATATCATCAACATAGAGCAATAAGATGATAAAATCATCATCGGCAAAATACCTCACAAATGCACAATGGTCCGACGTCGTCCGTGCATAACCATGCTCCCCCATAAACGACTCGAACTTTCTGTACCACTGCCTCGGAGCCTGCTTCAGACCATACAAGCTTTTCTTCAACCGGCAGACCAAATGTGACTTGCCCTTCTCACAGAATCCCTCCGGCTGCTCCATGTACAACTCCTCCTCAAGATCACCGTGGAGGAACGCCGTCTTCACGTCCATCTGCTCGACCTCCAAGTCGAAACTGGCTACTAATGCTAGCACCACCCGAATAGACGAATGCTTGACGACAGGCGAAAAGATTTCATCATAATCCACGCCTTTCCGCTGACCGTAGCCCTTGACTACCAGCCTCGCTTTGTATCGAGGGCGAGTAGCATCATCCGTCTGCTTCACTCTGAACATCCATCGATTCTTCAAAGCCTTCTTGCCCTTTGGCAACCGCACCAGATCATAAGTAGAATTGGTGTGCAAGGAACTCATCTCCTCCTGCATAGCCACCATCCACTCCTGCCTGTGTTCGTCTTCCATAGCCTCTGCGAAACTTTCGGGCTCTTCCCCGTCAGTCAGTAGCACATACTCATCCGGCGAGTATCTCGTAGATGGTCGACGATCCCTGTTGCTCCTTCTCAGTGGAGCCACTGGTGCTGGCTGTATACCGACAGCCTCCTCCCCTTCAGGAACTACCTCTCCGGCATGCTCATCCTCCTGAGGGACACCCTGACCACCATCAGCAGGCTGATGATCAAGGTTGGGAGCAACTCCATGTACCGGCTCCCCCATAACTGGATCCTCTGCGATGTCCTCTGGAAACTGCTCGAAGCGAAATGACTCTAACTCAGGCAATTCCTCAGCCTCAGAAGGCGTCTCGGAATCCTGAGTGTTGGTCAAGGTCTGATCCTCGACGAACACCACGTCCCTGCTTCTGTAGAGCTTTCCTTCCACTGGGTCGTAGAGTCTATAGCCAAACTCATTCCGACCGTAGCCGACAAAGACGTATCGCCTCGTCTTCGGCTCAAGTTTGGTCCTCTCGTCCTTCGGTACATGCACGAAGGCTTTACAACCAAACGCCCGTAGGTGACTGTATGACGGCTCTTTGACGTACCATACTTTGTCAGGTACATCACCCTGCAAAGGAGCACTAGGAGACAAATTAATAATATAAGCAGCTGTGAGAAGAGCCTCACCCCAATAACTGCCCGGCAAGTTTGCTTCTGACAGCAAACACCGCACCCTCTCCATCAGTGTCCTGTTTATGCGCTCCGCTACACCATTGAGCTGAGGTGTCTTTGGCGGAGTCTTCTGGTGTCGTATCCCTTGCTCTCTGCAATACGCATCAAAGGGACCGATGTATTCGCCGCCATTGTCGGACCGAACACACAACAACTTCTTGTCCGTCTCCCTTTCAACGGAGGCCTGAAACTCCTTGAAAGTAGGCAGCACCTGATCTTTGGTCTTTAAGGCATAGACCCAAACCTTCCTGGAACAGTCATCAATAAAAGTCACAATGTAAGAAGCACCACCAAGAGATTTTACCTTCATAGGACCGCAGACATCCGAGTGAATCAACTCGAGCAACGCCGGCTTCCTCGAACTTGGGTGACTCTGGAAAGACACCCTATTTTGCTTCCCAGCCAAACAGTGCGTGCATTTCTCCAACTTTGTAGACTTGAGCCCCAAAATCACTTTTCTGTTCACCAAGTAGCTCATCCCCTTCTCGCTGATATGGCCGAGCCGCCTGTGCCACAACTCGGTAGACGCGTCACTGACTGCGTTCACCTCCTGTGCCCCCTCTGTGCTCCCCTCCATATAGTAGAGACCGGACTTCTTGCTTCCTCTGGCAATCACCATCGAACCTCTGGAAAGCTTCCACTGACTATTCTCGAAGAGACTGAAGAATCCCTCGTCATCCAACCTTCCAACCGACACCAGGTTGAAACGGATATCAGGGACATGACGAACATCCTTGAGAACAAGAACCGCACCCGTCTTCGTTCTCAAATGCACATCTCCAATGGCAACCGCCTTCGACACATCTCTGTTGCCCATCTTCAACACGCCACAGTCGCCTGTCGTGTAAGTGGCAAACAGTGCCCTATTGTGAGATACATGTGCTGAAGCCCCTGAGTCCACCAGCCAAGAATTGTCATCGCAGGCGAGGTTAGTAATGACCTCATCACCTACGACGATCATATCGCGTCCATGCACCGAGGCCGCCGCTGTAGTGTTCTCTTCTTGCTTCCCCTTGTCGCCCTTCTTCTCCTTCTTCCAAGCGAAACAATTCCGCTTGATATGGCCCTTCTTACCGCAATGGTAACACTCTGAGTCCTCGTAACGACCCTTGGACTTCCCCCTGCTCTTGTCTCTGCCACCACCTGGACCCCTGCTTTTGCCCCTTCCGCGGCTCTCTGAAACAAGTGCCTCTGAGTGGTGGGATGTGGATGAAGTGCCCTGAGAACGTCTCCGTATCTCTTCATTCAACACCCCGCTCTTGGCAAACTCCAGACTGACCACGCCCTCTAGAGCAGAAGCGATCATAGATACTCGTACGGTCTCCCACGAGTCTGGCAAGGTACACAGCAGCCACAGTCCCTGAACTTCGTCGTCGAACTTGACTCCCATAGAAGATAGCTGGTCAACCACGCCCTGGAACTCACTCAAGTGATCCGTAATAGACGCCCCATCCTTGTACCGCAGACCCATCATCGTTCGGATCAGGAACAACTTGTTTACCCCGGTCTTCTTCGCATACAAGGATTCCAGCTTATCCCACAACGTCTTCGCGTGCTCAATATTGGCAACGTGATTGTACACGTTCTCATCAACAAACTGTCGTATATACCCACACACTTGTATATGCTCGAACTTCCAGTCCTCCTCGGATTTATCACTGGGCCTCTCGGTTGCAAACACAGGTAGATGCAGCTTCTTGACAAATAGCAAATCCTTCATCTTGCTCCGCCAATAATGATAGTTTATGCCATTAAGGTTTACCATGCGCACCGGCTTCGCGTCCATCTCTCCTCTCTGGTTCCTCTGTCAACTCCTGACACCCTTTGAACCCAAAGCTCTGATACCACTATGTTAGGAAATAAGCGCGGAAACCTTTCCCCAAACCGGAGAGTACCTGCGAGAGGACCGAGCAAACAACGCACGAACCCAAAAACAAGCACACAAAAACAACCACGCAGACACAGAGAATTTTTGACGTGGAAACCCTTGCGGGAAAAACCACGGGACGATCGGAGTCCAACCCTGAGAAGCCTCCACTAATGGAATAGAAGAATTACACCCTCTACAAACTCCTCCCGATCCAAATCGGATCCCCACAACACTCAGAGACAAGAACAATGATCACAAGGCTACGAAGAACGAGAACGACGAGTAGAGATTACCCGAAACACGATCTCCTTCGAAAACGACCTTCGATCCTCCGTCTTCTTCTCCGAAGTTGTAATGGCACTCTTGCCTCCTTCTCTCTCAAACTTGTGTTGTCCAATGCGATAATACGATTATGAATTAGGGTTGAGAAAACTCAATATATCTCCCTAATCCCGCAACCAACCTGGACCGTTGGATTAAATCCAATGATGAAAACTCATCTTGAAATCCGCTTCAGCCCCCCGACACACAGAGTTCGGCCAGAACTCTGTGTGGGGCAACCAGCACTGGATGGCCAAACCCTGGAACGGCCAGACCGAGTTCGGCCAGAACTCGGCCTGGGACCGAGTTCGGCCCGAACTCGACAGACTTGGTCCAGAACCCCCTTTGGGGCAGCAGCAGCAGTAACAACTACTCCCGAGCTTCTCCGACATCGGACGGCGCTTGTCGCACTCCGGGATCTTCTCCACATAGGTTGGGAACCCCACCCACTCCAACATACACAATATATATCCTAATTATCCACAACAATAATGACAATAATAATATGAGGAACCACACTCACAAACTTGATTATATAATCATCATGAACCATTTATTACATATATAAATATAGATACACTCTCATTACAATATATATATATATATATATAAATCTATATATGTAACATGAACACATCCACAACACAAAGGACACTCCTATGATTTCCAAATGGATACAAAATGGACACAAATGGAGATACAACCATGGGGTTCATTCCTATGGGTTCAAAATAGACCTATATGCATGAAGAAATAAAAAGGAGAAGGGATTTATACCTTCCGGTAGATCGAATCGAAGAAAAACCTTCCCGGAGCGACACCGACACGTAGAGATTCCAAAAGGACACGAACGAGCTCCGAATCCTCCCAAACTTGGGTAGCTTCCTTCTCGGCTAGAATGGAGAAGGAAGGAAGAATATTTGGTGGTGAAATGGAAGGATTTGGTGGAGAAATTGCTAGGGATTGCTCTCTAGGAATTTGGGGAAGAACAAGAGAGAGAAAAAATAGATGGATAATGACAAATGGGAGGCTCAACCCTATCCTTATTGTGGCTGGCCATAAAGGTGGTTTTGTCCTATTAGGAAAAGTCCAAAAGCCCCTACTAACCTATTCTATGAGTATTAGGAAAGGGCTAATTGGTTGGGGCTAAATTAGTCATTCTAAAGTCTCTAATCACACTAACCTTATCCATAATAATTAGTCTAACCTCTAACTAAAATATTTCTATCATGTGGACTAAAATTAATATTATGTGGGCCATGCCTAACTAGTGTGTGGGTCCCACTAGAGTCAAACTACCCCCGGGTCCCCGTTTCAAGTCAGATTGAGTTAAAATTCGAACCCGACTCAAATAACCCCAAAACAATATCATAAATAATAAAATAATATCAAAACAATTCAAAGAGGTCAAATGCAAAAATATTCTTAGACCAAAAATGATATTAAAATATCATAATCACATGGTTAGGC
This sequence comes from Iris pallida, assembly GCA_029216955.1. Classification (NCBI taxonomy): domain Eukaryota; kingdom Viridiplantae; phylum Streptophyta; class Magnoliopsida; order Asparagales; family Iridaceae; genus Iris; species Iris pallida. The sequence continues at coordinate 9,484,930 of JANAVB010032420.1, read as the reverse complement.
TCTAGGTCAAACAGTCTCTAGGGTTTCACTAGCAAAACGTCAAAACCACAAGTCATTGATTTAAATAATTTTAAAATGATTTAAAATCAGCAAAAATCATATCATGAATTAAATATCATTATTAAAATAATTATAAACATAAAATTTTAAAATTATCCTCATTTGGGAAACTGGGTGCTACAGTGGATGAGATCTAGATTACCTTGTTGGACATAGTTTTTGTGATTTGTATGTACTAGACAGCGTTCTACCGCCGACTCAGCGGCATAGGCTGGGCTTGGACACGTCTCGTATCCGAAAAGCGGGTGCGGGTCGTGACAAGTTTTTTTGGTGGCCCATGCAGGTCTACGTTAATCACTTCGGTTACGTCACTATACCGTAGTAAGCCTGCACATAGGATTAGAAACTTAGGATCTCATCCGCGTGTCTTGAAAACAATATTGTTCTCTGTCCTTGATTTCTATTGAATCTTTGACTTGCATCCAGCTTGAAATCTTCATACCATCTAATGTTTTTTGTTGTTGCAGTAAATGGATTCTCAAGACAGGAACAACGCTTACCTGAACACCCCACCGACTGTAGGAGGATTCTTCACGTACATGACCCTGCCGACGCAGGGAGGCCAGCTTACTCATCAGGGCGACCCGGCTCAACCGTAATACTCGAGATTTTGTAGAGACGACATTCCACCTCCCCTACAGTTTCCTCCGTATTCTCCACCACCAGCACCTGTTCTGCCTCCAGTATCTGTCCCACCACCAGCACAAGTTCTACATCCAGTGCCAGCCATGCACCTGGCACCAACGATGTATCCAGAAATTCCCATGCATCCAACCCCAGCAATGTATCCAGCTCCTATGATGTATCCAACACCTGTTCTGTCTCCGCCACCTGTACTGGACAACGTTGCTCTCTCGAAATCTTCCAGCAGCTCATTACTTCCCAGACGGAGCAGGCCAACACCTTTTGCGACACCTTGAGAGAGGCTTTTCAGACTAGGGATGTTCTGCGACCGCGCCTTGGAACTTCCAAGAATTTTATGGACCTTAGGCCCAGAGAATTCAAAGGAATGGAAGGGATTCTCTACACAGATGAGTGGTTAGAGAACGTGGACTAAATTCTTCGGATGACTCGAGTTCCTGAAGACCTGAAGATCGAGTCAGCTAGCGTACAGCTTTACGACATCGCATGTACGTGGTATAGGGACGAGCCTCGATTCACCGCACCAGATGTGACTTGGGAAGAATTCAAGGAGCTGTTCAAGACGAAGTTCTATCCTGAGACAGCCCACGAAGAGTTGGAGAACGTGTTCGAGAGCGTGGAGCTGGGTAACCTCTCTGTCGACGAGTACACCACAGAGTTCTCCCGCCTCAGCCACTTCGCAGACGCCTTGACCCCTGCAGCCAAAGCCAAAAAGTTTAGAAAAGAGATATTATATGAAATCCGTATAGCCATCGCCACCAGCCAGGCCACAACTTACGAGAGAATCTTGAAGGTCGCACAGGCGGTAGAAACAGAATTGAAGCGTAAGCGAAATAGAGACAGAGACGCACATGGAGGAAGCAGCAGCCAATCGAGATCGGCAAAGCGATCCAATGTCGCAGAGAAGACCGTAGCACAACAGTATCACCAGCAACCACAAGTAGCCCCATATCAAGTACAAGACATTTCTACCTACCAGTATTGCATGAAGAGGGGCCACATCCAAGAATAGTGCCGCAAATAGTTAGGGTTGTGTTGAACTTGTGGTTCCAACCAGCACATATCTCGATTTTGTCCGAAGAGAAATGCGACTGCCCCACCACCACCAACCGTCCGAGGAGGACAAGCTTATGCTACGATCATGGAGAACTCGACGATACCACAAGGAGGAGCTGACGGAAGTTCATAATAGATTATAGTAATAGTACCATTGAGAGTCCTATATTAGATTTTGTGAGAACTTGAAAATATTTTAATAGCAACAAGTTTTGACTATTCATTACGGTATATCATAGCTTTATTTGAATTTCGAGGACGAAATTATTTTAAGGGGGGTAGATTTATAATCCCATTGACTATTTTTCCTTTATTTTTTATATAAATACATCTTATTAAATAATTCTTGAGTTGTTCATCCATAATAACAAAACAAATGTGGCCTTTGCAAAACTGTTTAATCAAGGGGCTTAGGTGCAAAACCTGTTTTTAAAAGCCCAAATGGACTATTAGCCGTTAGGAGCTTCTGTAATTGAGGATGAATACATAATTCGATTTCCTTTCGAATAGGTGTGATAAACCCTACGATATTCAAATCTCTTCTCCTCTATCTACTCTTTCCTTATGATCAATCCAAAACTTGGTATATATTAAGAGGAGATAGCCGACTCTTGCCTCTCCTCTAACCCTAGCTCTATCATCCATCCATCCATCCTTCTTCAGAGCTGAAAGAGCAGCCTCGAGTACCGCAGAGAGGAGACAACTTCAACATATAATTTCCTTTCCCTTCATCTACCAGATTTTGTTTCCTTGAACCAAGTTGATTATCATATTAATGGAGGGGGGATACGAGTGTTTGTTATATATCCTGAGAGAATGTAGAATCAGAGTGCATACAGACCCATTGCCATGATGGGTGCCCTTCGAGAGACACCTGACAATGACAATCCTAGCAATGACTAATAAGGACCCTTAGGGTGTAGGACGAGCCTACCCATTATCAACCTGGTAGCCAATATAGGGTGTTATAGGGAATGCAAGTACAGGTTGGTGAAAGGAACCTAATAGATGATAAGAAGTGTATAGGTAAGCGTATAACAGGAGTCCTGAGACATGGGGTGGATTGACACACGACTATGGGTCCACTCACTCAGTAAGTCACTGGCACCATACCTACATCACCCCCATTGAGTCATGAAGCCTGTGATACCTATAGTAAATCCAAATTAAGGATATAAACCTTTAGAATAGAGTAATCAGAATTATAAAGAGGGGATGTCCTGAAAACTCTAAACCATGGTATCATGTGGTGCTCTCATGCATCACTAACAGGGGATCATACATATAGCCGTGGCATACTTGGGGTACCATGCCTGAACCAGGGAGGCTAAGGAGCATCCAGAGGGTATTCATGCAACCCATATACTCATGAGTATAGTAGAGGAAGATAAGTTATAGAATTTGTTGGTGCCTTAACCAACAGAGGGTGGACAGAGTACAATGGGTAATAGGGATAGAAGGTTGTATCAGGGTCCCTATTAGGTGTCAATAGCAAAGGATACCTCAGTGCCTAGGGGTTATCAGAGGGCCCTAGTCCTAGAGGAATAGATGGGACAACTCATTAGGCCAATAGGTTTACCCATGTGTAGGTTAGAAGCTTTGCAGGCTGTTTTTATAACTTGTCGCATCTCAATATCTAAGGATCATTGATGCACTGTCCATGTACATTAAGCAGGGAAGAAATTCCTGGGTATTGACTTGTGCTTTAATTCCCAGGAACTCTACCATAGTCGAGTAAATAGAGAGTTCAGTGAGATAAGTGTATTGCCAATAGGTAGTCTTAGTCATGATAGGGTGATCTGGGTGCAGAACCCTATCGATATATAGGAGTATCAGACATCTCTGATACTAGTATGTAACAGGTAGAAGGATAGGAATTGTACAGTAGCAAAGAAGGATTCCCTACATGGAACTTGAGATAGACTGGAGTACTGGTATTTTGGCTTACAGACTTGATGCATAGTCATACAGGTAGGAAGATGGGACTGCTCACAGGACTATATACATTGGTACATATTCTAGGACAACTGTACATCCATGAATAAGGGGACTAGTAAGGTAGAAGAAGTCACAAATACTGTAGGAAGTACAAGTAGCAGTAAAGGCATATAGGAGTCTTGAATAATTAATGCAACCAAGGGGTGTAGCAGGACAAGGTTTTGGGTAGGTGTACCATCAGTTGAGAGGTATTTACTTGTTATTAGTAGCAGTAGATTAAAGTATGTGTACACAACAGTGGCCATATGTGTGTCAGTCAACAAGAAACAAAGTGAGGGGCTGTAGGTAGGTGATAGCAGGAAATAGGATAGGTTGGGGTATTGCACAGATGTGTAATTCTGAACAGGGGACAACAGTCCACCCTAGGTATTTGTTCAGTCCACTTGTATTGCATTTGGGGCTGTCCCTACTTGAAATATTGATCAGTCCTAAACACACTATCTGGTATCAGATGGTATCAGGCTATTCCTATTTGCTTAGTCCATACTCAACTTGGTAATCGAGTGTAGAATGGATAAAGGTGGCTCCTCCCTGTGAGCCACTCAGTGAATGCCATGGATGCTCGACCTGCAAGAGTAAAGGCTTAGAGATTCCCTTAAGGTCATTACAGGTAGGGAAGGGAAATAGCCTGAGATCATCTCATTGGTTCAATCCTTTGTGTAAGTGTCAGTCCATTACCTCTTTTTAGTATCAGTCCTAGTCTAGGTTGTATCAGTGTGAGATACATGTACCATTTATTAGTGCATACATATATCAGTTATAACTTGTGTGCATAAGCTAGAGTAAGGAAGAGCATAGCAGTAACACTACCATTTGTCAGTCCTTTACAGAGATTAGTCCCAAATCCTTTAGTGTCAGCCAATGGTACTTGATGTTCAGTCCCATATGTGCTTGTTCAGACCTAAAGAGGTGTAAGGAGTACCAGGACAAGGAAGTAGGGTCAGTTGGTTAGAGCTTGTGCATCAGAATTTAAGTGCTATGTACAAGAGTGTCTTATGTAAAGTATCAAAGAGGACCTGTATTCCTAGGTAAACCCATGAGAGTAGACCTAACTATTAGCTAAAGGAGAGCAGTTGAGTGACTGCTATATATATAACAATTCCTAAAATTGTACAAGTACAAACAGAGGTTGGGTCCTTATCAGTTAGCTAAGGGAGGGTATGGTGATTGGAAGGCTAGCAGTGATGTGTAGTCCTAATCCATACAGGATAAAGTTTAGAAGTAAGGATAATAATAGAAATAGATAGTTATATATGATTAGCTTAAAGGATACTAAAACCATAGATGAGGATGATGGTTACCAAGTTGGTTTATTAATTTAAAGTAAATCTATAATACATGTTACTTGGATCTCGATACGGATTCTCAACCCGCATCCTCAGCTCAGGACCACAGGCAAGTATACCTTGCCTTTCGTTACAGCTTTATTTACATGCTTATTTTCTTTGATTATCCAGTTGATTGCTGACATGTGCTTCATCATTGCTCACAGTTAGCCTTGTAGCCTTATTCGGATATGTATTTCACTTGTACTGGATTGAGTTGTATCGTAGGATGACCACATTATAAACTGAACTGCTATTCCTTATTTCGATTCTTACAACCTGCGAGTCCACATACGGGACGAGGGTTGATCGTTTGCACCTGCGAGTCCATACACGGGGCGAGGGTGACTTGTCTTGAAACTGACTTGCGAGTCCACATTCGAGGCGAGGGTTAGTGATTAGTTCAAACCTGTGAGTCCACACTCGGGGTGAGGGTTTGGTATTCCATTGATCTCTTTTTTACTTGTCTTCCTGCAGTTCATTTATACGTATTTGTTCATATATTCATGTCTCGTGATCGTTTAGTTCTTTCTGTTCATATCCTAGATTTCTTTTATGCATGATAAACTGTTAGAAAGGCTTGTATATTATGTATCTTGCTAGTCCTCTGAGGACATGCTGATCTCTTCAGGTTTAGCCGAGTATTAAGCCAGGTGCACGCGAGCAGATTTGAGCCAGCATTGGACCATGGTACCACCGCAGCCGAGGGTATCTTGATGATTTAGCAGTTTGGGCTCAGTTATTTCATTTTCATGTTCTATTTTTATTCTCGTCTATTGGTAGTGAATTTGTGTCCACCGGACGTGACTTGAACTACTTGAAATTCAGATATATTATTCAGTCCTTTATTTCAGTTGTATTTATTGGATTTAGATATGACTGTACTTTCTGTGGATGAGATCTAGATTACCTTGTTGGACATAGTTTCTGTGATTTGTATGTACTAGACAGCGTTTTACCGTCGACTCTGCGGCGTAGGCTGGGCTTGGACACGTCTCGTATCCGAAAAGCGGATTCGGGTCATGATATTAGTGTACCGTGTCGCTTTGGCTTTTACGCCTTGTTGTCAGAAGGACCCTTTCGGCTTGTACCCATAGCAAAGTCATCATAAAGAAACATGACATAATCGATATTTACGCAAGCTAATTTAATGAATAACTGTTTCATCCAAAATTCCTAATTCACGACAAAGAAAGTTGAATCGCTCTTCGGATAGTGGTTTAGTAAAAAAATCTGCCAGCTGATGATCAGTGTCAATAAATTCTAAATTTATAGTGCCATTTTGTTGATGATCACGTAAAAAATGGTGATGAATATCAATGTGTTTCGTGCGTGAGTGACATATAGGGTTCTTAGTAAGGTTGATAGCACTAGTATTATCACATAATATAGGAATGTGCATAAAAAATAGGTTGTAGTCTGCAAGAGTTTGCTTCATCTATAGAATTTGTGCACAACAACGACCAGCTGCGATATATTCAGCTTCTGTTGTGGATAGTGCGACAGAATTCTGCTTCTTGCTAAACCATGAGACTAGAGTCTTGCCTAATAAATGATACGTGCCGCTCGTACTTTTACGATCGACTTTGCATCCCGCAAAATCAGTATCCGAATAACCAATAAGGTCAAAGGATGTGGATTTAGGATACCACAAGCCCACTGTAACAGTACCCTTAAGGTATCGAAAGATACGCTTAATAGCGGACATGTGAGATTCCTTAGGACTAGCTTGATAGCGAGCACACAGACAAACACTAAACATAATATCGGGACGACTAACAGTTAGGTAAAGTAGACTACCAATCATACATCGATACTTACGTTGGTCAACAGGTTTGCCGCTTTTATCGGGTTCCAACTTGGTCGTAGTAGCCATGGGAGTGCTAATTGGTTTGACGTTGTCCAGATCAAACTTCTTCAGCATATCCTTTATGTATTTTGACTGGCTGATGAATGTTCCTTGCAAAATTTGTTTGACTTGCAATCCAAGGAAGTAGGTGAGCTCCCCCGTCATGCTCATCTCAAATTCGTTCTGCATACACTTAGCGAAATCATGCCATGGATTTTTATTAGTGGACCAAAATATGATATCATCAACATAGATTTGTACTAAAATAATGGTGTCTTGAAAACTTTTGATAAAAAGTGTAGTGTCAATCTTTTCTTTTGAAAAACCTTTATCTAGTAAGAAATTGCTTAGGCGTTCATACCAAGCTCTAAGGGCTTGTTTGAGGCCATATAGCACTTTCTTAAGTTTGAAGACATGGCCGAGAAATTTGTGATTTTTAAAACCAGGGGGTTGTTTTACAAAAACTTTCTCCTTAATAAAACCAATCAGAAAGGCACTTTTGATATCCATGTGGAAAAGTTTAAAATTCTGAAAGTTTGCAAAGGCACAAAGCATCCGAATGGATTCAAGTCTTGCAACAGGAGCATATGTCTCATCGTAGTCGATACCTTCCTCTTAGTTGTATCTTGAGCTACTAGACGAGCTTTGTTGCGAGTGACTGAACCATCTTTATTTACTTTATAACGAAAAATCCATTTAGTACCAATAATCGAATGATTAGCTGGTTTAGAAACAAGTTTCCAGACCTGGTTTCTTTCGAATTGGTTGAGTTCTTCTTGTATAGCTGAAATCCAAAACTCATCATTAAAAGCTTCTAAACAGTTTTAGGTTCAATTTGCGAAATAAAGCAGTGTTAGCAATGGAATCTCTTAATGATGATCGAGTACTTACTCCGCGTGATACCTCACCTATTACCAAGTTTTCTGGATGTGACGGCTTGAATGCGAACTTCTTCGGTAAGCCCTCCAGAGAATTGGTTTCAGGGGTGGTAGTCATCGGTATGGAAGTTGATGGTTCAACATCATCGTCGGGGATAGCTGCTGTATTATTTTCCTCATTAAAAGTCACATCAGTAGATTCTTCTACAATCATTGAGCGTTTGTTGAACACTCTATATCCCTTACTCTTGGCAGCATAGCCAAGAAAAATACCATCGTCAGCTTTGGCATCAAATTTGCCTAAGTTGTCTTTGGTGTTTTGGATAAAACAGCGACAACCAAACACTCTAAAATATGAGACATTTGGTGTCCTACCAAACCAAAGCTCATAGGGTATTTTCTTCGAAATAGGTCGAATAAGCACCCTATTTTAAACATGGCATGCTGTACTGACAGCTTGCCCAAAAATATTTTGAAAGTAAAATTTATTCAATATGACTCTAGCCATATCGCCAAGAGTCCTATTCTTCCGCACTACAACACCATTTTGTTGAGGAGTTCGAGGACAAGAAAACTCATGATCAAAACCATTTGTTTCATAAAACTTTTCAAAATCAAAATTTTTGAATTCGCCTCCATGATCACTTCGGATTCGAGTAATCATGTAACCTTTTTCGTTTTGGACCTTTTTGGCAAAGATTTTAAAAACTGAAATTGCATCGCTTTTGTTTGAAAGGAAAAAAAAACCCCAAGTAAATCTAGAAAAATCATCTACTATAACAAAAACATAGAGTTTTCCACCAAGACTGGCTACTCTACTGGGACCAAATAAGTCCATGTACAGTAATTACAAGGGTCTAGTAGTACTTACAGTATTTGTGGAATGAAATGAAGATTTGGTTGCCTTATTCAGTTCATATTCGGCACATACCGTATCCTTCTTGAATGTGATGTCAGGCAGACTTCTTACTAGCTTCTTTGTCGATAGCCTGGATATAGTATCCATATTGGCATAACTAAGACGCTGGTGCCACAACAGTCTCTCATCCTTGTGGGCGTAGAGGCATCTTCCTATACTGTTAGTATTTCTAGATAGATAGAAAATATAAATGTTATCTTCTCTTATCCCTTTAAAAGTAATGTCTTCTGTTGACCTATCATAAATATAGCATTTATTTTATCCAAAGTTAATATCATATCCATGATCAGCAAGATGACTTATGCTGAGCAGGTTATGCTTTAACTCGGTCACTAAGTAGACATCTTTTATTACAGGAGAAGGAGAATAACCAATAGTACCATTACCTATGATGTAGCCCTTTAAGTTGTTACCGAAGGATACATACCCTTCCCTCTTCATCGATAGTGATGCGAAAATATTTGCGTCTCCCATCATATGTCGCGAGCATTCACTATCGAGAATCGACTTGCTTTTAGTTGGGGAAGGAAGGTCCACCTACATCACGAGTAGATGTGACCTTTGGTACCCAAGTTCTTGTGGGTCCTAAAATATTAGTCTTCGGTACCCATGCATATAGATTAATATCAACTAATTTCCTAATTCTACACTGTGGTAAGATATGACCATGTAATCCACAGTATGTGTAAGTAGCATGCCTATTTGTGTTGGGATTAGGTTGATAGTGATGTTTATATGCAGTATGGTAATAGTTGTGTGGAACAGCAGGACAGTGACTATATGTAGTAGCAGGATGATAGTTATGTCTATGTGCAACATGGTGATAGTTAGCAGGATAGTGACTATGTGTAGGAGCATGATAATAGTTATGAGTAGATTGAGAATGATGTCTATGTGCATGTGGTTTACGTGCTGTATGGGAGTACGTGTACATATAAGCATGGTTACGTGCTGCATGGGGTTGACGTGTTTTACTATTATGAGTGGTCTTGTGTTTTGTGTGTGTTTTGTGACTGTGTGATTGGGTTTGAGGTTGAGCAAGCTATTTCCCCAATCTAATCTCTAATTTCTTAGAAGCAGCATTTAGTTTATTACACTTAGTATTTAGACCATCAATTTTAGCAATAGAGACCTTGTGTTTGTTTTTTCTTCAGCAAGCTCTTTGTTGAGTGTTGAGATCTCACGTGTTTGCTTTTCAATAAGTGATTCGGCATCATGTAGGCTTAACTTAAGCTTGGACACATCATCAGTGACTTCTGTGGGTGGAGTGTCTCTAATATTATCAAGTAAAGAAGAAAGATTTTGAATCTCTATTTCATAGCCTTTGATTTTCTCCTTGGCATGCTTATATTTACTAATGACTTTCTTTTGGTCATTTAGTAAATCACTAAACACATCGCCAAGTTCATCAAATATAAAGTCATCGAGAGTTTCGCTAGTTACCTTCTCGGATGTTGCCATTAGGCAGACATTTGCTGTGTCTTGAGGAGAGTCATTTTCTTCCTCAAAATCACTTACTTCGCTTTTGTGCCACATACTAGTATTGGCATACTTTCTTGAAGAAGGCTTCTTGTAGGGCTTCTCATATCTGTTGCCTTTCTTTGCGAAGGGACAGTCCTTTCGAACGTGTCCAGTCTTTTTGCAGCCGTAGCACGTTGGTTCTTCCTCGTCGTCTTTTTGTTGTTCCTTCTTTCTTCGATTGAAACGAAGGAACTTCTTGAAGTTGCGGACTAGAAGAGCTTGATCATCACCTTTAGAATTGTTGTCGTCAGTCTCTTCAGAATCAGCCCTTCGACGATGAGCTTTTAGGGCAATCTCTTTTGCCTTTGAAGCAGGTTCGTCGAAGTCTTTGAGGTCGAGCTAGTGGGTCATCAGCTTTCCCATCAAAGTTTCTATAGACATTTTGGTGAGATCATTGCCTTCTATAATAGATGTTACCTTAGGGTTCCAGATCTTCGGTAGCCCCCAAAGTAACTTGCGGATCTTCTCATGATTTGTATATTGTTAGCCAAGAGATGACAGAGGGTTGATGACGTCAAGGAACCTTGTGAACATTTGGATGATCGTCTCATTCGACTTTATCTTGAATGCCTCGTATTCTTGAGTAAGACGACTAATTTTAGATTCCTTGACTTGAGTGGTTCCTTCAAGTCACTTCTAGAAGCTTACATACTTCGTACGAGATGGTGCATGTCGAGATCCTGTTAAATTCATTCCTGTTTATTGCACATAAAAGAACATTAATAGCTCTACCATCTAGACTCGTCTGTTTTTCCTCGTCAGAATATTTGTCATTGGGTTTCTCGATGAGATCTCCATCGACACCTATTCTGGCGGGCTTTTTGTAACCATCGGTGACAATGGTCCACAGGTCGAAGTCTAGAGACTTGAGATATAAACTCATCCTAGTTTTCCAATAGGTGTAGTTGGTTCCATCAAATAGGGGTGGCCTATGAGTGGACTATCCTTCACCATGGTTAGAAAACATAGGTTGTGTGGTTGCCATGGATCAGCTCTAGGATGTTAGTCCTTGTTAAGAGAACAGAGCTCTGATACCAATTGAAGAACAGGTAGGCAACTCTAGATGGGGTGAATAGAGTTTATAACAATAATAGCCAAATAAAAATTAAACTCTTTTCACCAACAGTAAATAATCAGAGTAGTAAATGCGAAAATAAAAAGATCAAGAGAGCATACGCAAACACAGTCATTTTTAACCTGGTTTCCCTCGTGGAGGACTAGTCCAGGCCTGAGAACTCTAGCTCAGGATTAAATCTACTATTTATGAAATAGTAGTTACATCCCGTGCCTTTTCTTCATAAGAGCACGTCAACTTCTTACAAAGATAGCTGTAGCGATGCTTGGAATTTTTCAAACGACTTTCTTGACTCTTGCACAAACTCTTAACTGAATAGCACTAAGCACTTTGAGGCTTAGGAAGCTTGTGGCTAGTAGATGAGAAGGTTAAGGCTTGTATGAGGCTTATAGAGAAGAGAAGAGAAGAGAAGATAATTGGATGATTGAAAATGAGAGAATTCAAGGCCTATTTATACTAGTTTGGATAGGCAGAATTCGGCCAGAATTCTGTGTCAAGAATTCAAATTTTTGGCCGTTGGACAACTAACATACAGTAAACCCTAAAAATTAGGGTCCTATAATTTAGGGGATAGAGTTCGGCCCGAACTCTGTGTGGAGGCAGAGTTCGGTCCGAAATCTGTCTCCATAGGACAGAATTGGTCAAATGGGCTTTTATGGGCTAGTTGGTTTGGTGGAGCTTTTGGTTTTGTTTGGTGACAAGGTATAGGCCCAAAATACTCAGTGCTACACAATTTACATTTAGCTAGACTCAATAAATATAAAAATACAGACTCAAAAATCGAGTACGCTGTAGGAGAGAGCCGACGTCCGTCTTGCACTGAGTTCTGTCTTGATGTGTCATATTGAATTATGACAAGTATCATATTATCAATTTTATCAATATTTGGTTGACTGTGATTTGGGTCAACATCAGTCCTTAGTGGACTTGGTACCAGTCCTCCCAAATACTTGTATTAGTTATATTTGTTCTGTCCTCATGAGGACAGTAAGGTTTTAGTCCATTTACTGTTCAGCCCAATTACTCTTGTATCAATCCATTTAAGCATTGTCCATCCTTCATACTAAAAGTTCAGTCCCAAATTAAAACTCACATCAGTCCACCCTATTTTCTAGTTCAGTAATCCAATGTTAGAATACCCTTCATGTTCAGTCCTTAATTGGACTTGGTATCAGTCACTGCATATCATGTTCAGTCCTATATGCTTGTGTTCTGCCCACATCTTTTTGATCTTTCCTAATGTTATGTCCATATGATGTGTTCATTCAACCTGAACCTTCATGTTCCAGTTCCCTTTTGCCTGTATTTTCTGTTCAGTCCTTAGTTATCATAATACTCAGTCCTCTAAATGTATCAGTAAATTAGGAATAGTCATATTAATCAGCCATTGATATCAAGTTCAGATTCCTTCTATTTGGTTCAGTCCTAGGGATATTACTTTGTATCAGTTTTGATAACCCATATATATATGTAAGTGTGGGAGTGTTAAGAAATGGTCGGTGGCAGGAGTGATCCCTTTACTGCAGGAGCATGCAAGGGCCCTTGAGTAAGTAAAGGGTTAGGGGCTTGTGCAGGGGTACTGCCCCAGTGCAGTGGCAGCCAAGGTTAGCCTTGGCAGCATGCTTGGACATGCCATGTTTGGCAGTATGAGTGTGTGGCATGTGTTGGTTGTATTAGATAGTGGTGTTCATGAGATTGTGTGCGATATGAGTGGGTAATGGCTTATGTGTCCATAAGTGTGAGAGATAGGAGAAGGGAAATTAGGGACTTGGTGTATCAGCATGAGTGAAATTAGGGGGCTTTGAAGTGTTGTGTATGTACATATATTTAGGAGAGGAATGTGATGTGTGTACAGGTAAGGCAAAAGGGTGTTTCAATGTAAATGGTTAGTATGTAGGAAGAGTGGAATTACCTATATGAATAGGTAACATAGGAACGAAAGAGAAAGATAATATCTAGTCAAGATAGTAGGGTATTATCTAAGTCTAGGTAAACATGAGGGTATAAGCTATAGTTTTAGCATATAGCAGTACGATAGGCATATTCAAATGAGTTATCAATATATGTTATAATGGTTTGATAAGGATTTTGAGTGGAGTATCATATAGATACATTATAAGGTATGTATCTAATATAGGTAATGGGTTTTCCTAGGATAACTAGGAAGAGGATACCATGGTATCCAAGAGTTGACTAATTTGGGCTAACTAGACCAAGTTTGACCTAGAGTTGACCAATTGACTAGGGTTGACCTAGTTTGACTTGTATTGACCTATAAAAGGCCTAGAAGCATGTAAGTAATGCATTTAAATTCATTGTTTACTCTAGAACACCAAATAACTCTGCAATCTCATATATAGGTTTGTGCGACACCACTTTGGGCATCGATCCTCATTCATTGCTCTGGACGACATACGAGTATATTTTCTGATAGTTTTCATTTATCTGATGATTATTATGATTCAGCTTCTAGTATAGTATTACCTGATTCTCTGTCATGGCTCGGATTGGTATTTCTGGATTCATTCACTTGTGACACATATATTATACTTATCTGGCCTCTACTTCTGGAATCACCCACTGGAACCACCTACTGGAAATACCTACTGACACCACTTACTTTCTGGCTGGACTTGTACTTGATTTATGTGTCGGAATATGGATTCATTTGTACTAGTTGGGGCAGAAAAATACTCGAGTATACATGTAAACATTCCCAATCATACTGGAACCACTCCTACTGGTCTAATCTGGAAAGATAGCCGTCGCACACTTGCCAAGCGTGTGATGTGCCATATTTACCCCCTAGCATTTTACATGTCGAAAGCGATATTTCAAAACACATTAGTTTCCTATCTTCTACTGGATCCGCATTGGACTCACATTATATTGTCTGGACTCATATCACACATGCTCTAGTTCAGTTATTTCTGTTACAGTCTTTATTGCCATGTTCGTCTGATTCACCATATTTATACTCCTTTCACTTTATTTAGCTGTTATTTTATTTCATTTTCTTACTCATTCTATTTTGTTCATCAAGTATTACTTGTTATAACTGTTTTATAATCTTCGTCATTTATTTGGAACTGCTAGAGGAGATGTGCTTGTTCCATGCTGACTGGATATATTTTTTAGATGATTGCTCAGGGGATTTGTGCCCTACATACTACGGGTCCGAGGAAGGGATAGCTACCATGGGTCCTGATTCTCAGGAGTGATTACCGAGAGACTTAGTTTCTAGTTTTGGCTTTGTGTTAGATTCACTGATAGAACTCTTGGCATGTAAATATAATAGAGATTTTGTTATTTGAATTTGAGACTTGGATTTTGATTTTGTATTAGAAGTTGTTGATGTTGAGACTTTGTAGTATTTAGACTTCTTTGATATCTTATCGTGCTTTAGATTGTGATTGAGTATTCAATGTTATCTTTATACTTGTCCTCCATTCAGAGTTAAGATCTATGACAGGTACATTATATTATTGTGTGAGATTATAGTTAGTGACCTAGACAGCATTCTACCGTCGATGCTGCGGCGTAGGCTAGGCGTTGTCACGCACTCGTGCCCTTATATTGGGTGCGGGTCGTGACAGTTGACCACATAGTAGAGAAAGATTCCTTTTATATTAACATAGTAAAGGGAGCATGTGCTCTTTGTTACCCAACCAAAAATGTGGATGCAATTTGCAAATAACCCCTCCTAAACTACTCCTATGTACCATAGCTATATTATTACTTAGCCATTATGATGATATTGAGTAGGGAGTAGTAGTATGATATGGTTCACGTACATGTTAGTATTAAAAGACTAGAAAATTCATAAAAAGGGTCCCTGAAACTTAGGTAATTATACATTGGACTATATGTTATATTAATGCTTGTGTTTATTTATATATATTTTTGGTAAGCTATTGGATTATTTAAAGCTTGGAACCTAACATTCATACAGTCGACCTCAGCTCACACTTGGACCCAGGCAAGTATACCTTGCCAAATACATACAGTTATTTACATGGATTTATTATTCCTTTATTATGTTGCTTATGCATTTTTATTTATATTTGCCATGACGTCTCCTGAATTCCTTTATTTGTATGTGTAGTCTTACTTGATAATTTTGTTGTTTGTGTTGCTTTCGTTAGCGTATTCACTTGTGTACTTGGATTCCAGTTACCTGACATGTATACTTGTAACGCTCCAGAACCAGAATACTGGAGAGCGGGGGCATACATAGCCAGCTACGTATATTGAAATGGAATCCACCTCGCTATACGGTCACGGCTGTCTAGATACATGAGGGTTTAACTACAAGCCATATGTCTCTTATGGTCATGAACAAGCCTATAGTCTCAATCTCATGCAAGGAATAGCAGTTGCAAGATGTTAGAGCATCAAATATACAATAGTAAGGCGTTCCATACATTACATATTAGGATGATCATGAAGCTAGTCGTACAAAATGTGAAGACTAGCAAGAGTTTCAGTCATACATGATCAACCCTAGGATTCGTCAATCATGTTACAGCCCGTAGGCAGACAGTGAGTAAAGTGCAATACGAGCTAACACGTGCTTGCCGGCTAAACGCCTTCAAAGAATATTTTTTGTACAATAAAGTGGGAGAACAAAAGGAAAACCCACTCGTTGCCTTGGTTACACCTGGTGGTCACCATTTGGCTGGAAGGTAGAAAGATCCTCTGGAGCTACTCCGGTATCTGGCCATACAAAACCAGCTGGGTCAGATCCCAGAAAGAGCATGTGCCACAAATGAGGCTTCACTTAAGAACTAAAACCAGCAATTAGCACAAAACATAATTATATAATAAAAGACTGGAAATATAGAAAATCATGACGATATACGATGAAATAACCATGGGACTATTTAGATAATCGAGTTACAACCCTTAAACCAAACAAGGACCGGGGTTGTAACCCTTCATTTGAATGGAACTTGGTTTTCCACCATTTATCGATAAAATAAAGCACAAGCAATCAGGTCATGTTACAATCTTGTACAGGATCAGAACAAGACTAGACCGAGTTAGACTCCATCCAATCAATCACGGCAAGCAATAAGTATGGCTTGATACTTTAACTAACTAGGGTTATCACAGGCCTAGTTACTAGCAAGATGCAAAGGGATATTCCAACAGCCACGAGCCCTGCAGACCATCCAGGTTATCCAGGTCGAATATCCGTTCATGAAGGGTGCAACACATAACAGTGTGCTGGAAATGTGCCCTACTCGTCGGCAGGCTACAAGTCCACTTGCGCGCCCAGATAACGGAATTACCTGTAGCTGGAAAATCTCTTCATGACTACTGGGTTATTCTAGTTATTAGCCTTAGTCAATTTAAGTAGGTACCCCTGACCGTGGTACTCAGGAATCCCTGCCCTAGACATGATACGAGACAGTATTGGTTTATTTGTGCAAACACAATCGTCCACGGTGTCCAAGCCATTCATTCTTGTTATGTCACGCTAGCCGTCGCAACAACATTCAATAGTTCCCATCATGCTTGCTTGTTATGTCTTGTCATGTCAATTCACTTGTTATACCATGCCATGTACAATTATCAGTCCAGTCATGTCAATCAATTCGTGATTATCAAATTCATGAAAAAGTGCAAGGACATAAAGACAACCGGGTACGCAAAAGGGGGCTCAAGACTCTACGCTAGCGAACCTCTACGCTAGGCCAAGTGGCCCCAAGCGTAAAAGTTGCTTTACGCGAGTAAGACACGGAGTAAGATAGCTCTACGCGAGCAAGGTTATGCGTGAGCAAGACCAAGGAAAGACCGCTTCTACGCGAGCGGGAGCCCTACGCGAGAGGGGACTCTACGCGGTCAAGGCTCTACGCGAGCGAGCACCCTAGGCAAGCGAAACTTTACGCGCACGAGCACCCAAGTGAAACTCTACGCACGCAAGGCTCTACGCGAGCGAGGGAGAGTCTACGCAAGCACGACTCTACGCGAGCGAGAGTGGCCCCCGCGTAGAGTTCAAGTGAACTCAGCGTAGAAAGGATTACGCTGGCACGCAATGCGTGTGCGTAAAGGGGATGCTACGCTGGCACGTTTAAGACGTGTTCGTAAAAATAGGGAAACACTACGCCAACACGTTAAAACGCGTACGTAATGGAGGAAATGCTACGTCGGCAGGTTAAACGTGGGCATAAAACTAAATACTATGCTAGCACGTAAGAACGTGTGCGTAAAACTTCATCTTCTCCCTAAGGCCAAGACAAGCAGGCGTAAAAGCTCAAGAGCTCAAGAAAGCCCCATCTCGGTCAAGACTCGATGAAATCCAACCATTCCAAAGCCAAACTTGCGTAACATCAGAATGTCTTCTACATAGAACTCTTAGTTTTCGAGAACAAGCCACTTTAGAAGATCAAAACCGAAAAATCCAAAAATGCAACAAACTTAGATCTACATGAAATGAACCGTGAAAACTAAAAAGGCTAAGTACTAAAGTGTCTTAGAATCTCGTGAGGAAGACAATGGAACAATAAAACTTGAGTCCTCCATGAAGCAAGTTGCACTTGCCTAAGCTCTCTGATAGGTGGAGAGAGTTAATGGAGGAAGAAGAAGAGTTATAGGGATTAATGGAAGAGAGAGAGGTTAGGTGGCTTATAAAGGAAGAGAGTGGGTGGTAGGTGGGGGTTTGCATATCAACCCAAACCGAGCCCAACCAAGCCGAACCCAACCGAACCCAATGCAGGCCAAGGCCATGATAAACCACATGAACCAGGAAATGCTAACTAACCCATGACAATGCAAAATCCAAGATTAGCCAGTCAAGACAAGTCGAACCAGGATGAACCCAAAATAAACCATGGTAAGATTAAACCAGGATCAAGCTAAGCAAGACAAGTCTAATTACGGGTCGAAATTCCGTATACGTATACCAAAATACGTACGAACTATGGGCGTTACAATACTTGACTTCGTAGTTCCTTAGGAGAGAGTGTTATTGTTGGCTCATTAAGCCATGGTCAATCCGATTTCGATAATTGACTTAAAATGTCGTACTTGATATGAAAAGAAACCGAAGATCGCAGATCTCAGCTCCACTGAATTTTTTATATTTATTCTGTATTTTTTTATTGAGTCTAGATTATATTGTGAGTCAGGATCACTGGCATTTAGAAGTTCTATCCTAAAACAAATCCTTGATCCATTTCCTGACCTAAACCAAATCCACATCCAAAAGCCTAAACCAGGTTGACCAGGATCCCTAGTAACCGAACTCCGACCAAACTCGGTCCCCTGGGATTTCACCTGGTCAGCAGCTTTTTCTATTCTTTTGGATCACCAACGTTCAAAATTATAAACGTTAGCCTACCGGGTTCTGTCCGAACTCTATCGTAAAATTCCTATAAAAAGAGAAGAAATTTCCATTTCTATTCACTCATTCAATCTTCATCTTCTATATCTATTCCTAAGCTTTATATTCTATTTACAAAGCTTCAATCTTCAAATTTCCAAGACAACTCTGATCCTTCTAGTGCCGGTGGTTTCCGATTAGGAGTATTCGAGTTGTACAAAGCTTGGCGTATAAAAGTTTTTCTCAAAAAGGTGTTGTTGAAGTTTGATCGTGAGCTTCGGATAAAATACGATGGTGTTGAAGTTGGCGTGTTCTTCAGAGTAAAGCACGCTGTGTAATCTCTATTCAAAATAGTGGATTATAGCGAGCAAGAGTTCTCGCGAACTGGACTAGTCCTCTTAGAGGAAAACCAGTATAAACCTGTTGTGCCTGCATATTGCTTTCTTGCCTCCACTATTTACTGCTTTACTTGCATTTAAGTTTGTTTAATCATTTGCTTCACCTGCTTAGAATTTTTAATTGGTAATTATTTTTCGCTGCACTCTATTCACCCCCCTCTAGAGGTGCCATCGATCCTACAATTGGTATCAGAGCACAGTTTATCTCTAGTCGGATTAAAACTCCTTGAGATATGGTATCCCTATATCCAAGCAATGGTGAAGGTCAATCAACAAATAGGCCAGCCCTATTTGATGGCATAAACTACACGTATTGGAAGACACGTATGAGCTTTTTTCTCAAGTATCTTGATTTCGATTTATGGTCGATTATCATGAATGGATATAAGAAACCACTACCTATTACGGTAGAGGGTGTTCTAGTAGAAAAACCATTCGACAGATATATCAAAAAAAAAGCGAGTCTTGATGCAAAAGTCATCAATGCATTATTTTGTGCTGTAGATAGAACTGAGTTTAATAGAGTTTCTACATGTGTCACATCTCACGAGGTTTGAAAACTTCTTGAGGTTACTCATAAGGTTACTTCACAAGTGAAGGAATCCAAAATCTCACGAGTCACGACTAACACAAGAGTATGAGGCCTTCAAAATGAAGCCTAATGAGACTATCACAAATATGTTTACTCGGTTCCTAGACATTGTTAATCCTCTATCTTCCCTTGGAAAAGAATACAACAATCATGAGAAGATTCGGAAGGTGATTTGCAGGCTAGCCAAGAAATAGAATCCTAAAGCGACGGCCATTATTGAAGGAAATGATCTCACGATCATGACTCTTGAAACCCTTATGGGAAAGCTTATGAGGCATGAGCTAGACCTTAAAGATTTCGAAGAGTCAACTCCAAAAGAGAAGGCGATAGCATTCAAAGCTAACCACAAGACAGTCTCCAACGATAAAAGTGAGACAGACTGCTCAGACAACGAACATATGGCCCTCATGACAAGAAACTTCTGAAAATTCCTCAAATATGAGAAGTTGAACAAGAAGAAAAAAGATTCCAGAGATAATGAAGAACATATCTGCTTCAGCTGTAAAAGAACAGGTCATATCAAGAAAGACTGTCCTGTCACAAGGAAGGGAAGCAGGCATGATCAGACAAGCAAGAGAAAGTCTTCTAATAGAAACTATGCCAACACTAGCATCTGGTGTGAAAGCAAAGCTAGTGATTCTGAAGAAGAAGAGAAGCATCACAACACAGGGAACCTATGCTTCATTGCTACTGATGCTAAGGTAATATCTAACCCTCTCTATGAAAAATTTACTTTTAATGAATTGTCTGATGCTTTAACTGATCTATTAGAAGATGAGAGAAAATGATAGATGTGTACAAAAGTGCTAAAAAAGAGATAAAATTTGTACAATCTGAGTTTTCAAAGCAATCTAGAATGCTAGAAGATATTAAAGATTCTTTTAGTGACACCAATGAGATTAATTCTTTGAAGTTAAGCTTACATGAAGCTCTTGAAAAGCTTGAGAAAGCGAATCAAGAAAATGTAAAACTTGACGATCTCTATGAACTAGAGAAAAAAGTATAACATTGCTGCTCAGAGAGTAGATACACTCACGGCCAAGTACAATGAAGCTTGTGATATCTCTAAAAAGTTAGAGATCAAACTAGGCAAACAGGTTGTTAAACCTATATCTCAGGTGAACACAAGTCAAAAGGCTAAACACAAACACAACACGACCAATACTGCTAGAACTGTTAGAAGCCATGCATATATGTATACCTTTTCACATAATAAGAAAGCACACACATCTTCAAAAACTCATGATCTTAGAACTACACCTAGCACTAACACCTCTGTTACATGTCACTATTGTGGTATAAAAGGACATGTATCAGACCAGTGTAAAATTAGAAAGCTAATAGATCTTAATGTGTATATATGGGTTCCAAAAACTAATATATCAGGACCCTCAAGAAAGTGGGTACCAAAAGTTACATCTTCAACTTGTGTTGTAGGTAGACCTTCCTCCTCCCACTAGAAGCAAGTGGATACTCGATAGTGGTTGCTCCAGGCACATAACAGGTAATAACAAATTGTTTACAACTCTATCGATGAAGAAAGAAGGCTATGTCTCCTTTGAAAATAATCTTAAAGGACATATCATTATAATTGGAGACGTAAACGAAATTTGGATATGGTATATGCGTCTTGGACATGCGAACATGGACACTACTGTAAGGTTGTCCACCAAGAAACTGGTAAGAGGATTACCTGAAATAACTTTCAAAAAAAATATGGTATGTGCCGAATGTGAAAAGAACAAGGCATCTAGATCATCTTTCAAATTAATAAATGTTGTAAGTACCTCTAGACCCTTGCAGTTACTTCATATGGACTTATTTGGACCAAGTAGAGTCGCCAGTCTTGGCGGTAAGCTATATGCTTATGTGATAGTTGATGACTATTAACGATATATTTGGGTTTACTTTCTAGAAAATAAGAATGAGGCCTTTTCTGAATTTGTATCTTTTTGTAAAAAGGTGTAAAATGAGAAAGGATTCATGATTACTCGGATACAAAGTGATCATGGAGAAAAATTCGATAACCATGAGTTTAAATCATTTTGTGATTCAGATGAGCTATCACATGAATTCTCTTGTCCTATAAATCCTCAACAGAATGGCGTTTTGGAGAGGAAGAATAGAACACTTGGCGATATGGCCAGAGTTATGCTTAACCAGTATACTTCCAAAGTATTTTTGGGCAGAAGCTATTTTATACAACATGCCATGTTCTGAATAAAGTTCTAATTAGACCCATCTCTAAAAAGAATCCTTATGAATTATGGTTAAATAGAACTCCTAACATCAGCTATTTCAAGGTCTTTGGTTGCAGATGTTTTATTTTGAATACAAAAGACAACTTGAGAAAATTCGACGAAAAAGCTGATGAGGACATATTTTTGCGTTATGCGGCAAAAAGTAAATGATACAGAGTATTCAACAAGAGGTCACTTATTATTGAAGAGTCAATAAATGTCATATTCGATGAGCTGAACAATCAACGCAATGACGATAGTGACAATGAAGAAGAGAAAACTCCCACCAATAGAACATCAGATGATAACCACCAGATGATACACCACCAAGTGATATACCATCCACGTCCTATCTGGAAAGTCTACCGAAACAAATGTAGTTTACGCCAGACCATCCCGAAGAACTGGTAATAGGTGATATATCAAGAGATGTAAGTACTCGCTCAAGCACAAAAGAATTAGTAATAGCTAATGTTGCATTTATTTCCAAAACAGAACCCAAAAATATTTTGGAAGCTTTTAATGATGAATTTTGGATTTCTGCAATGCAAGAGGAACTTAACCAATTTGAGCGGAATCAAGTTTGGGAACTCGTTCCTAGACTTATTGATCACCCGATCATTGGTACCAAATGGGTGTTCCAAAATAAATTAGATGAGAATGGTTCAGTCACACGCAATAAAGCACGTCTAGTAGCTCAGGGCTATAATAAAAAAGAAGGCATTGACTATGATGAGACGTATGGTCCAGTTGCTAGACTAGAGTCTATTTGTATGCTTTATGCTTTTGCAAGTTTTTATGGTTTCAAACTCTTTCAAATGGATGTCAAAAGTGCTTTTCTAAATAGTTTTATAAAAGAAGAAGTTTTTGTAAAACAACCTTCTGGTTTCGAAGATTTCAAAAATCCTGATCACGTATTCAAGCTTCGTAAGGCTCTCTACAGTCTCAAACAAGCACCTCGTACATGGTATGAGCGTCTTAGTTCCTTCTTACTTGAACACAATTTTTCAAAAGGGAAGGTTGATTCTACTCTTTTTATAAAATCTTTGGATAAGAATATTTTATTAGTACAAATATACATAGATGATATAATTTTGGATCAACTAATAAGATGCTATGTAACGAGTTTGCTAAGTGTATGCAGAGTGAATTCGAAATGAGCATGATGGTAGAACTAACATTCTTCTTCGGGCTACAGAAATTTGACATTGATAACGTCAAACCAATTGGCACACATATAGCAACATCTACAAAGCTTGTTATAGATGGAAGTGGCACACCAACTGACGTACGTAAGTATAGAGGTATGATTGGTAGTTTACTGTATTTAACTGCTAGTCGACTTGACATTATGTTCTCAGTATGCTTATGTGCACGATATCAGGCTTGTCCTAAAGAATCACATGTGAGTTCCGTTAAGCGTATCCTGTGATACCTTAAAGGAACTTTGACGACTGGTCTTTGGTATCCCAAAACCAATTCGTTTGACCTGATAGGTTACTCGGACGCAGATTTTGCCAGATGCAAAGTCGATGGTAAAAGTACCAGTGGCACATATTATTTTCTAGTTAAGTCCTTAGTCTCCTGGTTTTCTAAGAAACAAATTTCTGTTGCATTATCAATAACTAAGGCTGAATATGTAGCTGCAGGACGTTGTTGTGCACAAATTTTGTGGATGAAACAAACCTTGGAAGACTATCAGCTATCATTTCATTATATCCCCATTTACTATGATAACACTAGTTCCATTAATCTCACGAAAAATCCTATATGTCACTCTCGCACTAAACACATAGAAATTAGACATCATTTTCTTAGAGATCATGTTTTACAAGAAGATATTAACTTAGAATTTGTTGACACTGAACATCAACTAGCTGACATCTTCACTAAGCCCTTGGCTGAAGATCGTTTTAACTTTATACAAAGGGAATTAGAAATTTTGGATGTTGAAGTAATACAATTAAATATTATTGGTTAATACTCATGAATTCATGGAAAATATTTTGGCTATAAGACGAAAGGGCCCTTCTGTCACACAGGTGTAAATAGCCTGAAGCGACACGGTATACTAGTCTTCGGACTACCGCTAGCTGGAATCTGGCCCCTACAGCTAACCCAAAATATTCGATGTGATTTATTTGTTATTAATTGATTAATATTAATTATTTATTTTAACACAATTATTTCTAATTAATTTTGTATTTATGTTAAAAACTATCACACTCTTTCCAACATCAGTTTTGATTCCCAAGTGACCGAACTCGGTCAGAGTTCTGGCCGAACTTGGTCTGGGTGAATTCGAACAGAAGCTAGACAGCCGAGCCTTCTCTTTATTTAAACCCTCAAACATCATCTTCCTCCTCATCACAGCCTCTAATTACTACTGAAACCCTAACCCTAACTTCTTGGTTCTCCCTCCTTTAAGCCTCTCAAGCCTTCAAATCTTGGAATCGGAGGTCCCTCGAAGTTCTATTCAACTATTCATCTTCAATTTCGGTATATTTTCACTATCTCTACTCCTTTCATATTTTCTTATGGCTCATAAAATTTTTATTTCTTCGAGAAAGAAAAGGAAAGTTGATGAAGGTTCGTCCTCTACTCCTCATGAGGCGGCCTCATTTTCTTTTTTCATTCCTTCCAAATCCGACAGAGATTTCTTTGATGAATTTATATTTGTGTCTCAAGAGGAATCAAATGAGTGGTTTAATGATTTTCATAAACAAAAACTTTGTCCGGTGCTCCTATCAATTTTATATTATTTTCTGATCATGTGAACATATTTGAATACCATCAGTTGCTAGATTTAGTTCAATCTAGTTTTTCTATATATGCTAATGTTGTTCGTATGTTTTAATGCAACTTATCAGTCACTAATGGAAAAGTGAAATCAAAAGTTGGTGGAATTGATATTGAGCTTGATGCTGATGATTTAGCTATCATACTTAACATTCCCAATGATGGGGAAGCATTAGTCGATATCACTTCTGTCCAATTTTCCGAAGGAACAACTTTTGATTCATTTCGTGACTCGTTATGTGAACCAAATCCTCGACCGAAAGGCACTCTTCACCCTAGGCATTTGAACAACTACTTCTATAATCTTCATAGAATGGTATTCTCCACCATCACTCCAAAGAATACTGCTACTAATGAGATTTCCTATTTAGAGCTTTCAGCTATCTATCATCTCCACTTTTACGTCCCCTTCAGTCTACCAAAGACTATTATCGCCGCTATCGAATGGTGTCGCAAGAAATCGCGACGTCTTCTTTATGCAATGTATCTCCCGTACATATTGCAGTATTATGAGGTTGGACTTAAGGATTGTCCTGAGGATGCTGCTCCTGCTTATCTTCATACGCATCATCGTTCTACTCCTGCTCCTACTGTTTAGGCTCCACCTCCTCCAGTTGACCCATTAGCTGCTGACACCCATCCTACTCATCCTCCTGGTGGCATTGCCCTTGAGTCACTTCAAGCTCTTATGATGGATCAGTTTCAGTCCATGGATTTTCATACCACCCTCCCGCTCCAGGCCATATCCAACTCTGTTTGGGATATGTTATACAGTCTTGCTCACAACCCTAGTGATTTTATCCCTATGGTTCGTGATCTCACCAGACTTGGCTACCGTATTGATGATCCAGAGGCTCAGCGATACTTTGACCCTGCTGATGCCCAATATGATCTTAACCGTTCTGCTGAGACCGGTCCTTCCAAAGTTTCTACTGATGATGATGATGAGGATGACGATTGAGGATATATTTTTTTGTGATAGTTCAACACTAGTTATGTTTTTCACTTTTTTGTGTGACTATGTATTAGTGATAAATGCTTTTTTCAAGCATTATCAGTTTTATTATTAGTGATGTATGAACTCTATCCATTTCAGTTTATATTAGTATTTCCATTTTCAACACTATGTATTCTCTTATTTATATTCTTCTCTATTCTGTGCTGGGTACTACTATCAATTTGCTTCAGTCATTTTGTTTATATGACAAAACGGGGGAGTAATATGATAGATACTTAAAATTGCCTTAAAATGCTACATGTTGTTTTATGACTAAATTACAAATATTTTATGACTAAAAATCTGTTTGGAGATCTTGTTGTTTTTTTAGACTTTTACAGATATCCAGCCGACATATTTTGTTACGGGGGAGTAACAAGTCTTGATTGTATATTACGGGAGAGCAACTATATTGTACCAATATTGACGGCAAAAGCTACTACCGTACCCTCAGTACCATATCAAGTCTACTTCCAAATCAAGCTGAACATATTCTTAAGTATCAATCGTAGTTCTGTCAAAATATCAAAATAGGGAGATTGTTGGCCCATTAAGCCATGGTCAAACCGATTTCGATAATTGACTTAAAACTCTGAACTTGATATGAAAAGAAACCGAAGATCGCAGATCTCATCTCCACTAAATTTTTTATATTTATTCTGTATTTTTTTATATTGAGTCTAGATTATATTGTGAGTCGGGATCGCTGGCATTTAGAAGTTCTATCCTAAAACCAATTCTTGATCCATTTCTTAACCTAAACCAAACCTACATCCAAAAGCCTAAACCAAATTAGGTTGACCAGTATCCCTGGTAACCGAACTCGGCCAAATTTCTGCCCGAACTCGGACCAAACTCAATTCCCTAGAATTTCTCCTGGTCAGCAGCTTTTCCTATTCTTTTGGATCACCGACGTTCAAAATTATGAACGTTAGACTACCGAGTTCTGCCCGAACTCTGTCCCAAAATTCCTATAAAAAGAGAAAAAATTCTCATTTCTGTTCACTCATTCAATCTTCATCTTCTCTATCTATTCCTAAGCTTTCTATTTTATTTACAAAGCTTCAATCTTCAAATTTCCAAGATAACTCCGATCCATCTAGTGTCGGTGGTTTTCGATTAGGAGTATTCGAGATGTACAAAGCTTGGCATATAAAAGCTTTTCTCAGAAAGGTGGTGTTGAAGCTTGATCGTGGGCTTCTGATAAAAATACGACGGTGTTGAAGTTTGTGTGTTCTTCGGAGTAAAGAATGCGGTGTAATCTCTATTCAAAATAGTGGATTATAGCGAGCAAGAGTTCTCGCGAAGTGGACTAGTACTCTCAGAAGAAAACTAGTATAAACTTGTTTTATCTGCGTATTGCTTTCTTGTCTCCACTATTTACTGCTTTACTTGCATTTAAGTTTTTTTTAATAATTTGCTTCACCTGCTTAGAATTTTTAATTGGTAATTATTTTTCGTTACACTCTATTCATCCCCCTCTAGAGGTGCCATCGATCCTACAGTTATATTAGGCGTGGCTATTACCACTCGGTCGTTAACGCCTCACCGGACTGTGATAGATACTTGTTTTAGGACTGTTAGTGCCCACAGGACTGCGGTCATTATTAGATAATTATTTAATAGCCACGATTAATATTATATTCTCTATGACATGTCACCATCTATAGAGCTATTTTTGTTAGTGTCGAGGCACAATTTTTGATGGAAAATTCTGAAACTGAAACAATTGTACAAACAACGTTTCAAATGCAGCACCTTAAAGAAGATGTGCAACAGAGATCCTGGAGGATTCTGAATTACGAGGATCTAAAAAGATTCTACGTAATACACAAAAAATCTAAAGAGACTTTGTGCAAGCAACTATCGGCAGTAGAGCTTCTAAAAAGAAGTTACTGTAAAAGGCAATAGCAGCGATGACAGGCGAGAATGAGATGCTGGGGTGAATGAACCACCGTTGCTCAAAGCTTTATTCGCCCCACACGAGCACGAACAGCTTACAGGAACCAGCAAGTTCACTAAAAACTTCTGGAACGCTCGTAAGTCAATATTTGAGACTTGAACGGGCTTCCTGGACTTAACAGACTCCCTCAACTCTCTTCTTGGTGCATCTTTCAAAGGAGGCCAAGGGGCTCTATTTATAGAGTGGAGTTGAGACTTCACCTCTTCTCCTATCCGATGTGGGACTAAAATACCAATACTCAAAAATAGAGTTTGATATTTTAGATCATCCCACAATCAGCATAGAAGTGTGCCAGTCCACGCCTACCCCCCGAACCCTCCCGTGCATGCACGAGACATCTTGGAGTCTGCGTCCGAGTCCGCACAACAAAAATCAACTTGCATCCTTGTTGGATTTAGTCCTTTTTTCTTCTAGGAAAATACTCCCACATGGCACAAACTTGTGCTCTAGTACACCTCATGTGCACACCTCAACACAAGCAATGCATTATATTGAGATACTCACCATTTGGTGTAGCCGATGTGGGACTATCTTTTCTAGTCCAAAGGCAAAAACACCAACAATTTTCCTGTGGTGTTCTTTTCTTATACTTGTCGTTGCTTCATATTTTTATTCCTGTCTTTCCATGCATGCTAGATATATTGTATTGTAGGCTTGTATATTATGCATCTTGCTATGTCCCCTGAGGACCAAGACTTTTCTCTAGGTATAGGCGAGAAATATCCAAAGGTTTACGGACCAGGACCCGACGCAGGAGCAACCTTTTCTGATCATGTCGAGATTGATCCACCTGAGTTTGTGTGAGCGAGGCTCACCATGCTTTCGATTATTTCTTTTACTTGTTCCCAATAATTAGTTTCCTAGAAGTGGATTTGTCTCCACCGAGACTACTTTATTTATCTTTCCTGCAATTTGGTTTTGTTATCTTGTTTCAGTACTTTATTTACCGATGGATTTCCTTGTTATATATGGTGGATGAGATATACATATTTTTGGTGACTTGGTTGTTGTACTTGAGCCCTTTATAGACAATGTAAGTACATGCTTGAGGGTTTTCATGGAATGGGTTCACCCTTGAGGGTGTACCAGCTGGCCAATCACATGCTGGTCCTGTGAGATATGGGACTGGGGCGTGACATTTTCTTTTTATTCGTTTTTTTTTCAAATTTTTTTATTTTCTTTTATTTATATTTTCATTATTTTTTTTCTTCTTTTTTTTTTTTTTTTTAGTTAGGTTTTAACATTCAACCGTTAGTCGAAGACCCAAACACTAATTATGTATATTATTGAGACTCAAACATAAATATCCTAACTTATTTGAAATCCAAACGCTAATTATATCTACTAGTTACTTTCACATGTGTTGCACGTTAAAAAAATGTACATTATGATTGAAATATAAAAATTTAAAGTATGTTAGAATATTTAGATATAAGTTGAATATGTGTTTGTTATAAATATATTTTTAAACTTTTGGATATGTATTTAGTTAGATAATATCATTTAATTAGTTTAAATATAATTTAAATTTTGAAATATTTTAGTATTTGCATATTCATGTAGTCAGGAGGATTTTAGTTTAAAATACGTGAGAAAATAAATACGGTTACGGGACTTTATTTTTTATTTTTTTATTTTAGAACGAAATGGTTGTTGAAATACACTCGGCTTAGACGGCTCAATCTTGAACCGTTTTGAAGCCCCCTTATATTAGTAGAGATTATTGAAACCCACACAAATATTATAACTTATTGGAGACTAAAGTCTAAATATCCCATTAATATATATGCTATATCCAAGTTTAATGAGCTGACTGAATTAATTCAAGTATAATCTCATAAAATTAGGAACTAATTCATAGGAATTCCTTGTGCAATTGTTTATAAAGGAATTTCGTTTTTTTTTCTTAGATAGGAATTATTTTTTCAAAGTAAGGATCTCATTTAAGGTGAGAATTGTTCAAAGAGGAATACTTTTGTCATCATGTCACACTTGCAGTGCACAAAGAAAAATTCTTTCGACCATGAATTCACACCAGTCTGGACTTGTTTGGTAACTATGATTTGAAATCCAAATCCAAATAATAAATAATAAATTTTCAAATCCAAATCCAATGTTTGATAAACTAGACTTTTGCCATTGGATTTGGTTAAATCCAAATTCATTGTTTGGATAAGGAAATGAATTTGGTCATTTTATTATAATAAAATTTAATTATTGTACTATGATTAATATATTAATAAATAAATATTAATTAATTAAGATTGTATAAAAATATTTTAAAAAAATCATAATTAAGATTAAAATTATAATTATGATTAATAAAGTATTAAATAAGATTAAACAAAATATTACTTATTTAATTATTATAATTGTAATTATAGTTATGATTAATAATTAAAATATTAACTAATACATTGTTAAATAAGATTATAGTTATGATTAATAAAATATGTAATATGAATATAATTATGATTATAAAGATATAAATATTTAATTAAGATTATAATTAAATATTAAAAATAGAAATTAATAAATTATTAGTTAAGATTATCATTATGATTAATAATTATTAATTAAGATTATATATAAAAATATATTATTAATAAATTATTAATTATGATTAATAAATTATTAATTATGATTAATATATTATTAATCAATATTATAATAAAATATTAAATATTAAATAATAAGATTACTAATTAAGATTATAATTATGACTAATGAATAATTAATTAAGATTTAATTAATTATTAATTATTAATTAATAAATTATTAGTTAAGATTATAGTTATGATTAATAAAATACTAATTAATTATTATAATTATAATCATGATCAATAATGCTATAAATTAAGATGATAATAAAATATTAAATATTAAAATTATAAACTGATAAATTATTAACTATTATAAGGATGATTAATAAATTAATCCATTATTAATTAAAAATATAATAAATTAATAATAATTATTTAAGTGATGAAATTGTTTATATTAATTAAGGATAAATAAACTTGTATATAAAATAATAACTAACTATTACTTAATTTTTAATTAATTTATTATTTAATTAACTATTGATTAATATTAACTAAATATTTAATTAAAAAAGCTATAAAATTATTAAAAGAAAATCCAACTTTCTTCCTTCCAAATCCAACTTTCTTTCTTTCAAAACTAAATTTTGGATTTGACATCCACTTTTCATATCTAAATCCGACTCCAACCAAATTAAAGTTTTCAAATTTGCCTCCAAATCCGGTTTACCAAACAGTCCCTCAGTATTCCTGGTAGTAGTTACTTTATTTTATTCAGGGAAAAATTGGCGGAAAAAGTTGATATTTTGGTAATTTTCTGTGTTGATTAATGCATCTATACCAATCGAAATAGACCGAAATGTGAGCACAAGAAAACGTGCAATTTTTTTTGTTTTGTTTCAGACGTCTAACGTTACCAACTTCTACTATTTTTATTAAAAAAAAAAAAAATACATCTCCGAGGCTCAATATATTGGTTATTTTTTTGCTATCCAGATATTATCTTATACCTCTTTTCGGTAACCACGATAAGTTGGACTCCCAACCTTCAATTGACAACTTGCACATTGTCTTCAAGCCAAAAACCAATCATTCCTCCGGAATTCCGGAAGTGGCAGAAAATATATAAGCATGTAAAAAATATTAAATGTCAATAAATTATCAGTATTGAGTCCGTAAATTCAAAAACTTTATCGGCCCAAAGCCCATATCCATTACTTAAAGCCCAAAATCCATAACCTAATAAACCTATATACTAAAACCCACACCCTATCTTCATGTACATCTTCTGTCAACCAATACTTTACCAAACCCTAAAAATAGCTTAAATCCTAACTAATCCTCAAGCTAGGCCAAACCGTGACTCCACCTTATTGACATAAGGCCTTCAACGATCGAATTTTTTTTCCCCTTCTTGAGATTTTCCCAAAAACGTCGTCTTCCAAACCTCATCCTCGTCTCCCCTTTGTAGGCTCACTCTTAAGGACGTTTGATACACGAAATACTATACAGTGGAAATCCTAAATTCACAAATGTCAGATTTTCGATAATTAAATGTTCAGACAAGTTATATTTCCACGTTTCATAAATATATAAATATTTCCAGAAAAAAAAATAAAAAATTGAAAATTGAAAATTAAAAATGAGATAAAACCAAAAAAATTAACAAATTTTTTTTTCTTAAACAATGAAAACAAATCATTCTTAAAAAAATGAAAAAAAAACTAAAAACCAAAAAAATTATTCTTAAAAAATAAAAAAGGATAAAAAAAACTTAAAAAAAAAAAGAAGATTAAGAAACTAAATAAACAAAAAAAGATCTTAAAAAAAGAAAAAAAAAAAAATGAAACAAACGAAAAAATGAAAAAAATATTAGACAAAAAAAATGCCTTGGCAATAGAAATATACCAACATATTCTTAAGGGATATGGATCCCATATTTTGTGAGTACATTGTGATTGTTTATCCGGGTATTCGTAATTACCGAAAATATATTTTTATTAGCTAAACAAATATAGAAATAAGTTTGCCATCCTTTATTTTTTCAGAAATAAAAAATCCTTCATATCAAACACCTGTTAGCAATTTTATTGTACCATGTCGATTCATGAGATGAAGAACATAAATTAAATTGCGGAAGCATACCTGAATCAATTGTTAGCCTTGATGGATCTTGAAGCGGTCGTCCTTTTATGGGGTTCGATCTTCCAACTTGCTACGACCCTTAATGACAAAGAGAAATCCGAATCATTTGTCCCTCTCTTTCTGTTGATGGGGATGCAAAAGAGAAAAAGAAAAAACCCTCTTTTTTGGTGGTCGTATAAGTTGGAGGCCATAACCCTAATGAATACATATATTTATATGTTTTGACATTTCTAATTTGGCCCCTCATCAAATTAGAATTATCTCTGGTATCTACACATTAATTCCATGACAAGTATACCTTAAGCCAATTTTTAAAATAGGCCACTTTAATTTGGCTTAATTATTTAGATAGCCTAAACACAATTAATTTTACATGTGTGGTCCCTTAATTATTGAATAATTCCAACAATCTCCCACTGGGCCACATATGTAACCTTATAATTGTGTTAACCTTAGTGAGCTCATAAATTGCTATCTTAATCCTTAGGGTATATCCGGACAATCTCGTCCATTAACCATATCAACATAAGATCAAAGCGGCCTTCGTCACATATAGCATAACTAAACCATCAATGGTCACATATACCAATATAGCTAAACGACATAGATCAATCATGGATGCGTAGCATAGAAATTACACGCAATGTGATCAATACATGTCTATTTTCAACTGGTCCTTAACTTTAATGAGATCAATACTTTAACATAATAAAAACAGAATGAACTGAATTTTCATATATCTGATCAGATAAATATCCAAAATACTTTAATACATAAATGTGTCCAAAACCAAATAGAACCCAAATACATAAAATAAAAACTCCCACTATATTGCCATATACTTAATTGAGATAGCACCCATATGAGCAGTATGCTTATGAAAGACCCTGGGTGATAATGCTTTTGTGAGCGGATCCGCTAAAATGGAGTTTGTCATAATGTGCTATATTGACACTTTAACCATTCTGAATTCTTTCTTTCACAACTAGAAACTTTATGTCAATATCCTTGACTTATATAAGTTTATGTTGTTATTGGAATACATTACTGCTGATTTATTGTCACACCATAATTTAAGTGATCTTTCAACACCGTACTGTAGGCGCAGCCTTGTGACAAAATTTTGCAACCATATTTCCTGAATGGATGTCCCACAACATGTTATAAACCTTGCTGCCATGGTGGAAGAAATTATGAGTGCATGTTTGACACTCATCCAAAATATATCTCCATTAGTCAATATAACCTGATGTGGATCTCCTACTGTGTTGGCATCCAACAAAATCGGAGTCGGAATACCTTATGATCTCCAGAATTACCCGATCTCCTATAAAGAGCATATAATTTCTTGTTCTCTATTAATTACTTAAGTAGTTTAGCTGCTACCCAATGATCAATCCATATTTGCTTAAATATCTGCCTAATGTCCTAATATGTACGTAATATCCTGACGCGTACATACTTGAGCATACATTAGATTTCCTACAACTGATCATGAAGGAAAAATCTATTGTATTTTATTAATTTCAATGCCATTCTTAGGGCACTGATTGAGACTGAACTTGTCTCCTTTAGCGACTGGGGTGTCACCTGGTTTGCATTCTTGTATGCCAAATCTTTAAGCACTTTATCGATATAGCTCTTTTATGATAATCCAAAAATACCTCGAAAATGATCTCGGTATATTTGAATTCCTAATACAAAAGAGATGTCACCAAGATCTTTCATCTCAAAGTTATTTGATAGAATTTTTTAGTGTCATACAACATGCCTATATCATTTGTGGCAAGCAGTATGTCATCAACATACAAAACCAGAAAAATAATTTTACTCCCACTAAATTTGTGATACACACAATCTTCAATAAAGTTAACCTCAAAATCAAACGAGGTAACAACTTGGTAAAATTTATAGTACCACTGACGAGAAGCCTGCTTGAGTCCATAAATGGATTTTGTCAATTTGTAAACCATATTATTTGGATCTTTCGACAAAGTTTTCTGGCTGCATCATATAAATAGTTTTATCAATGTTACCATTGAGAAACGTCGTTTTGACATCCATTTGATGTAACTCAAGATCAAAATGTGCAACATGTGCTATGATTGTTTTAAAGCAGTTTTTCAAAGATACCGAAAAGAAAAACTCTTTAAAATCAATCCCAAAATTTTGAGTAAAGTCACTAGTTACAAGACATACTTTATACCTCTCCACACGACCCTTCGAATCCTTCTTGGTTCTTAATGTCCATTTGCAACTAATAGATTTCATACCTTTTGGTAATGGGACAAGTTCTTAAACTTTATTGTCTTGCATGAACTTATCCTCCTTATTTATTGTATCAATCCACTTTGAGAACTGGAACTTTCCATGGCCTGACGGAAGTTGATTAGATCATCTTCCATTATCCACAGTCTTCCTCATGTTTCTAGAAAAATATGACAATATTATCCGAAATTATATTTTTTCTTTCTCTGGTGGACCATCTTAATATTACCGGTTCTTAAGGTTGTTGAGTTTGTTCCTTAAGAATAATTACATTATCTTGAATGGGGTGCTGCTACGTTGTCGTTGTTAAGGTATCTCAACAACGACTTATAGAGGTAATTCGATATTGTCTTATTGAGACTCTGAATTCACTTCTTGATCATGAAAGGTATAGAATCCTGTACATTGTCAAAAGTGATAGTAGGAATCGTAATTTATTCATTCTCAAAGACAATGATCCTGACTTTATTTCTCCCCCACACTCAACATCCTAAAAAATTATTACACTTCTCGTCTCAAAAAAATTTCTTAGTGTATGATTGTATGATTGTATAATTATCAACCCCTTGATCTGTAGCATAACCAATAAAGTAGCTGCTTATAATTTAACTTTGGTCTGTCTTTCCATTACACATTCAATATAAACATTAAAGTCTATAAAGTCAATGGAATCCAAATCTCATCAGACACAAATCGTTCAACTCTATTTCTAGAGAAGTGACCTAATGCTTATGTCATAATGAGGCCAAAAAAATATATTATTAATTTTGCGTTTAGTACCACATGACTTCACTTGCAAGGTTTTATTATAAGATGCAATAGTTTCAACTGAATATAGGTTATCATAAACCTTAAGGGAACCGTTACCAATAATATTTAAATTTAAAGATAGACTAAACTTATTGTTTCCAAATGAACAATAATAACCATATTTGTCCATTAAGAAAACTGAAACTGAATTTCGTCTAAAAGACGGTACAATAAAAGTGTCTATCAAATCCAAATAATAATCGGTTCCTAAAAATAACCTAAAATGTCCTATTGCTTTCACTTCTACTGAATTGCCGTCACCCACATAGATGTATCTTTCAACATCAATTGACTTTCGTTAACTCATGCAACTTTGCCTAGAACATTAATGTGGGTAGTCCCACCAGAATCTAACTACCATGAGTTTCTTGGTACTAGATCTAAATTAACCTCAGAACATATTAAATTTAGAAATATACTTTTTTTTATACGCCATGCGTGGTACTTTGTACATTTCTTCCGTATATGTCATGTCTTATCACAAAAGAACAATCCTTAGTTTTATATTGTTGTTTTTTTTATCTGGTCCCTTAGCAGCTACTGTATTCATTTTTTTTGCCCTTAAAGTTTATCCCATTAAACATGAAAATTAAAATCTTATTAGCAGATATTTTAACAACATTAACTGTAAAGAGAACAAAGCAACAAAAATAAACATGCTCTAACAAATAACCAAAGCGTAAAATATAGTCAAACAAATTCAAATAATGGTGAACGCCATCTCAAGATACCTAGTACATCATTAATATCAAGTCTTTGGACAGTGATATTAACTGCAAGTGGTATTCTTGGTGTAATGATCAAACGTTGACAATAAGTCATGTCAAATAATAAGCCTATCATTGGATCGGGTTATTATTCACATGTAAACCGTATAATTGTCACACATTTATCACCACAAGTATGTGTGTAATTCGGCCAAGTATTAATCTTCCTTTGGGCAAGCTAATACTCTCATGAATTTACACACACAAATATCTAATATCCCTCATAGACTATCTACGCAAGAGAGGTCACTTTGGCGACATCTTGTTTCAATGGGTCTATTTAGAATATTAGACGACTATTGCTAGTCACAAAAGGTACCAAAAAAAATTGAATGTTGACTAAATTTTACAAAACCGAATCATATCCAAAACTTTATGTACATGCATATTTAAAATATTACAACTCAAATAAGATAATCATATGCATATGAATCTCTTTACATGATTCAAACAAATATTCTTAATTTGACTAAACTGAGCATTGTCAATCAAGTGCCCTAAGATTAGCCTTAAAAGTTTGCACCAATAATGCTTAATTGAATTTGTATTTTTCAAAGATGAAAAATTCATGAAAGAAAGCATTCGGGAAGGAAAAATTCATGGACACCTCAAGTAGCAGTAGCAAGAAACGAGAAGCATGCTAGCACGTTACTCTTTTGGTTTTAAAATCTTAAACAATTGTTTTACAAAATTCATGGACATTTGGAAGCAATTGAGACCAGATTCTTCATATATATATATATATATAAAATGCTCGGTGAATAATAAAAGCTTCCATAGAACAATCAGAATCATAAATAAAATTAGATCTAACGATCTAGGGTTTCTGAACACCAACAAAAATAGAATCTGAAAATTTCAAACTCATGAATCAAACAAAGGTGGCTCTGATACCACTTGTTAGCAATTTTATTGTACCCTGTCGATTCATGAGATAAAGAACATAAATTAAATTGCGGAAGCGTACCTGAATCTATTGCTAGTCTTGATGGATCTTGAAGCGGTCGTCCTTTTATGGGGTTCGATCTTCCAACTTGCTACGACCCTTAATGACAAAGAGGAATCCGAATCATTTGTCCCTCTCTTTCTGTTGATGGAGATGCAGAAGAGAAAAAGAGAAAACCTCTCTTTCGGTGGCCGTATAAGTTGAAGACCATAACCCTAATGAATATATATATTTATATGTTTTGACATTTCTAATTTGGCCCCTCATCATATTAGAATTATCTCCGGTATCTACACATTAATTCCATGACAAGTATACCCTTAAGCCAATTTTCAAATAGACCACTTTAATTTGGCTTAATTATTTAGATAGCCTAAACACAATTAATTTTACATCTGTGGCCCCTTAATTATTGAATAATTCCAACAACACCCCCTAAGTATTCTCTATCCAAGCCAATCATGCATGTCCCTTTGTCCTCCAATCCCATTTCTCTTTGAGTCCCTATATACCCCCTCTTTCACCTTAGTCTCTTCTACACTAGGGGTGAGCAAATACCTACCAATAACAAAAAATCGACCGAACACCGATTAAAAATATTTCAAAAAATTGAACGGAAATTATGTACCGATACCGAATTGCCGAACCAAATAAACTATGTTATAATGGTAGTGGTAACGGTTTGAGTGTAATACCATACCGAAAATACCGAACCGATCCTCTCTCTCTCTCTCTATATATATATATATATATATATATATATATATATATATATATATACACACACCTTTTTTAGAATGTTTTTCGTGATTAATTTTATACTACTCACTTTTATTTTTATTTTTGTTCTACTCAGTTTCTTAGAACTTATAATGAATGTTAGTGGATTTGAAGTTATGTTAAGAATGCTAAGAATAGAGTTTTTGATCTTTTGAGCTTATGTTTTTGTGTTCTCACATAATTTTGAAGTAAATTTTGGTTACTTAAACTTATACTAAAGATTAAACTTAATGACCGTATTTGATCTTTTGAGCTCATTTTTAGGTGTTTGCGACTTGTTACATATTGTTATAATAATTTTGATTAATTGTTTGGTTGGTAGAGGCTTGGATTTACAATTTAATGCTTCCAAAAAAGTTAAAAATATATATATTATAGGTTAAGAGATTCTACAACATTAAGTGTATTGATTGATCAAATGTTAATTGGTAAAATACCGATACCGAACAAAAATCGACCGAATACCGATTTAACCGAAAACGAAAAAACCGATTCTAAATGGTACGATATTGATATTGGTTTTGAAATACCGATTTAAAAAATACCAAAAAGTTTGACCAAATACCGACCGATTATACTGATGCTCACCCCTATTCTACACTACACATTAAGAACAACATCAGCAAGTACAAGATGTCACGTCTCAGTCCCAAAATACGAAGGACCGTGATATATAAAAATGACCAGCTACAAATCAGTCATACTCCAGTCCAACTCAATACGTATACACTCAATAAAGTCGAGTATTCTAATGTAAACCCCCTGATTTTTTTTAGTTTTTTAATTTCTATCTTTTATCCATTTAATTTTTAATTGTATCATTATTATTAGTAGTAGCAATAATATAATTATCATTCTTACTAATTTTATTTTTAGCATTACTTTATTATTAATATTATTTTATCATTACCATCAAATTGGGCTCTCTTAACTTGCGACTGCGCGGAAAACTAATTTTTTTTTTCAGTTGTTGCAAAAACAAGCTTCCGAAAAACCTATCCCTTGTTTTTTTAAATGCTTCGTTAGACACTCCACTCCTTGCTTCTTTCTCTTCCTTTTCCTCTATTATAGGTAAATCATTACAGAAAACAAATCTTTCAAAAATGTGACAGAATATTAATTTTAAAATGAGTTAACCTAAGACTATCAACTCCAATTATTAGAGCAGCTACAACCCTATTGTGACTATGGCAAAAAGTTGTTGCCAATAACAAATTTTATTCAAAAAAAATTCTCCAGTGCAATGGTCAAATAAATTGTAAACCTTATATGGCATAAGTGATAGAAGACATTGTGAAGTTGTACTTGACAGTCTTCGCCTACACATCATTTATAAACAAAAAAATTAGAAAAAAAGGAAGAAGATGATATAGGCCTGTTTGGATTCAAGTTTAAACTCAATTTTTTGAGTTTAAACACAAAAGTTGGGAAAAATTGCGTTTGGATAGCCCAACTCAGAAATCACTTCCGGAAATCGTTTTGGCAAAACTCATGTTTAAAATCAATTTCCGGAGAGCAGGTATAATGTGCTTTCAAAGTGTATGCTCTGAGCGAAGTTTGTGGGCCCCTCTCCCCTTCCCCCCTTCCCCCCTAAACTCTCTCTCTCTCTCTCTCTCTCTCTCTCTCTTCTCGTGCTCTCCTCCAAGCAAAGTTTTCTCCTCATGAAACATGGAAGAAGAAACAGAAGCAGCCACATGAGGAAGTTCGGCTCCAGGAAAGTTCAAATTGGCTGTTGACAACGGCGAGGGCGATGACGGCGTGGGCGAGGTCGTCCTCGAACCAAGGACGGTGGTGAAGTTGTCGACGATGGTGCGGGCGAGGTCCTCTTCGAGCTCAAGGACGGTGGTGGGGTCAACGACGGTGCCGGCGAGGTCCTTCTCGAGCTCGAGTACCGTGGTGGATTGCCTGGGCGAGGTCCTCCTCGAGCTCGAGGACGATGGAGGATGGCGTGGGCGAGGTCCTCCTCAAGATCGAGGACGGTGATGGGGTTGTCGACGTCGACGACGTAGGCGATGTCCTCCTCGAGCTCGAGGACGGTGATGGATGGCGCAAGCAAGGTCCTCTCCTCGAGCTCGAGGACGGTGGTGGGGTTGTCGATGACGGCACGGGCGAGGTCCTCCTCGAGCTCAGCCAGATTCGGAAGGGGGCGCAGCGGCTCAACCGCCGGTCGTCGTTGTCTTCGAAAAACCCTAGCCCTAACTTTGTCATCTTTTTCCAGTCCGACTTGCCAGTGACCTTCGGTTGGACACAGTGACCTTCGGTAGGACTCGTCGACAAGAACGGTGATGACCGGAGAAGTTTTGGAAGGGACACAGTTGAACACAAACAGTGTGGCCACAGTTAAAAATCACTTACTAAAAATATTTTACCAAATGAAATCTTCAATTTTTGTTTCTTAAAATTATTTTCGAGATGAAAATAACCAAACGCAAAGCCAAGATTTTTATACTCAGAAAACAAATTTATAACTTATTTTCAGAAAATTGTTTTCAGAACAAAATTTCACAAAACATAAGTTCGAAAAATAATAGACATCTCAATACTTTTTTCCATACTCACAATAGGTTTAGAGATGCTTACTTTTCTAAATATCTTTAGGCCATCTCTAATAGGAATTTCTAAAATTGGATTTTTATCCTAGATGTCATTGTACTTTAAAGAAATTTATATACTAGTTGATAGAGTTTCTTCATCGAAATTACACACACAAAATAATACTCTCGAATGGTTCTCCATTTCTATCATATGTTGCAAAGAATAAAATGATCAATTCAATGACATAGGGTCCGACCAATATTAATTGGTATGAAAGATAGAGAGTTTCTACATGTAAAAATTCTCATAGAAACTCTCCATCTTACTGATATTCTCGAGACGTAATTTTTGAGGGAAAACCGAGAATCGAAACAGTTGTCAAAATAGTAACAACATTTCGTAGCAACACTTCAAAGAAGGTGCACTACAGAGATCCTTGGAGGATTCTGGGTAACAAAAATCTAAAGAGATTTCGTTAGAACAACAAACAAATGTAGAGCTTCTTTTAGGAAGGTACAAATCGAGTTGCTAGCAGCAGCAGCGACGAAAGTCCACAAGAAATTTCTGATTAGATCAAAGAAGAAGAGAAGGAAAGAAGAAAGGCAGCTTTGCTGGGGTGATCAGATCACCGTTGCTCAAAGCAAGATTCACCTATATACGATCTGCTTCTAGGAACCAACAAGTTCTAGAGAACTTCTGGAACGCTCGTTAGTCAATATTTGAGACTTGAACGGGCTTCCTGGACTTTACGGACTCCTTTAACTCTCTTCTTGGTGCACCTTTCAAAGGAGGCCAAGGGGCTCTATTTATAGAGTGGAGTGAGACTTCACCTCTTCTCCTATCCGATGTGGGACTAAAATACCAATACTCAAAAATAGAGTTTGATATTTTACATCATCCCACAATCAACATAGAAGTGTGCCAGTCCACACCTTTCCTCCGAACACTACCGTGCATGCATGAGACATCCTGGAGTCCGTGTCCGAGTATGAGTCCGCACAACAAAAATCAACTTACATCTTTGTTGGAATAAATCCTTTTTCCTTCTAGGAAAATACTCCCACATGACACACACTTGTGCCCCACCATACCTCATGTGCACACCTCAACACAAGCAATACATTATATTGAGATACTCACTATTTGGTGTAGCCGATGTGGGACTATCTTTCCTAGTCCAAAGGCAAAAACACCAACAATCCCCCACATATCTTATTATATGGGTTGAGCGTTCCCCACAGTGACTGCCCATAATGCATTAGGAGAGATGTCGCTACGACTTGAATCTTCCCACATAGGTTAAATAACAGCATGATACAAGAATGGACTAAGCCTTTAATTCTGTACCATAACTGCAATTCTTTCCACTCACATAATGACATCAACTGTGCTTCTGGCTATATATTAAAGATCTTGTGCCAGCCTGGTTTCAGTGTATAATTTTGGGCGTCTACAAGTTACCCTCAAGAGATGGCCTGATGTCTCTGTCCATACACTATAGGTGAGTTCTTTATCAAAGAGACATGACATGAAGCCTTGTGCTTCCCTTGCGGTGCTACACCGCTATGACATGCCTAAATCCGAGGCACTACCCCTTCCGGGAACCTTATCGTAGTGTCATACTACTGTAGCATGAGGTCACATCCTCTTTGTAGTGCCATACCATCCAACATGAAGCCTTAGGCTCCTTTGCGGTGTTACGCCGCAACGACATGGCTTGCAAGGCCGAGGCTTTACCCCTATCCAGGTACCTCATCGTGGTATCGTGCTACTGTAACATGAGAAACACCTCCCATTGGTAGTGCTGGCTATCCCTCTTTAATTTTATCATACAATATTAGGCTACCTGCCTATTTGCGGTGCTACTCCGCTGTGACTTGGCTCACAAAGCCGAGGCATTACCCCTAACCGGGAACCCCATGGTGGAGTCACCCCACTATAGCATGGAGTTACACTCCTTGCAGTGCTGCGCTACCGTGCTTTCTGTAAAGCACTCCAGGCATTCACTCTGCCTGAGAACTCATTAAGGTGTTTAAGCCAACCTTCCTACAAGATCCATTTTTCACAGAAAACAACACTAGACAACAGTGGTTGTAGGTCCGTAACCTCTCCATGCCACAGAGGACAAGTACCCACCATTCCTGATATTCTTCCAGTTAATAGTCCTCCCTTGAACCAAAAGCTTGATGCCTAGTAGATTTCTCTTTGAACTAATAGCATAAAAATTTATGGCAGAAATGTAATAACACAATATTAGAATGCCTTTAAGCCTATTTTACAAGCTGTGTCATCGACCAGCTAGCGCTTGAGGCCCTTGGTGAACGGATCCGTCAGGTTCTCCTGACTCCGAACATCAATCACTGCAATAACACCTCTCTTGATGAGATCGTGTACTGCCCTGTGCTTCAATCGTACAGTCCTCTTCTTTCCATTGAACATGTCATTTGATGTCACCACCGCAGTCGCCTGGTTGTCATAGTATATCGGTATTGCCGGTATTTGTGCCCCAACAACTGGAAGATAATACATGAGCTTCCGAAGCCATTCTGCTTCCTCCGCTTCGGTATCAAGTGCAAAGAACTCAGATTCTATGGATGACCGCGAGAGCATAGTCTGCTTCTTTGATTTCTATGATATAGCAGCTCCACTAATTGTGAAAATGTATTCACCCGTGGACCTTTCGCTCTCCACTTCCGAGCACCAGCTGGCATCACTGAAGCCTTCCACTACCGGCGGATCTCCGCTGTAGTGCAGTGCCTATGTTTGAGTCTTCTTAAGATATTTCATAACCCGTTTTACAGCTTTCCAGTGCTCAATGCCTGGGTTGCTCATGACACGACTCAACATTCCCACGACGAAAGCTATGTCAGGCCTTGTGGCAGTAGTAGCTGTCACGCCCCGACCCGGAATCACCCGAATTATCGTCCTCGCAGGGGCCGTGATGCCGCACGAGCCTGGAGTTGTGCTCGTACAAGGCAAGATGATAAGTTCTCAAATGGTTATCTTTTGATTTGATATTAACAACGAAAGGAAACAGAGTATACGAAACAATTCTCTTTATTGATATCTCAAACTGAGATTACAATGGCTTTCGATAGCCTAACAATATATGCCAGCTTGGCTACAACACTCAGGTTCTCTCTTGCCCACAAAGGATTTCAC
The DNA here is from genome assembly GCA_029216955.1 of Iris pallida. NCBI lineage: Eukaryota > Viridiplantae > Streptophyta > Magnoliopsida > Asparagales > Iridaceae > Iris > Iris pallida. The sequence goes on along the minus strand of JANAVB010032420.1, from coordinate 9,441,335 downwards.
CATTCCATACATCATGCCTTCTATATATCGGCCGCATCAATCCAGCTGCGTAGTCCGAGCGTCAATGCGATAGCACGCTTCAATGCACTTCGGCATTCCAAGCCTCAACACGTTCAAGCAATGCTTCGCTGCGAGCAATCCATTCCCTGCACCCTGTATGAAGCTGGTGGAGGATCAGTACGTTCGTTCTCGCATGTACTAAAGCAAAGATCATCTTTCCAAACCGACATTTCAATATTTATGTTGAATCATGCAACTTAGCTTATGATCTTGCTATGTTCTCCTTAGGGTCAATTTCATGGCATCTTCGAAAGCGTAAAGCATGTTATCATAGCAGCATGTTATCGAATTGAATAGGCAAGCAAACAAACAATCTCGTGTTTGATTTGTGGCGCGACTTACCAAGTCGATGCACTCGCCCTTGTACCGACGCAAGGTGAATACGTCGCATTCCTTCCCTGTCATGTTATATGTGTATCTCTAAGCAGGATCTCTATGCGGGACGCATACGTGCCTACACTTTAAATCCATCATTCCTTAACTATATGAAGGTCGTGGGCGTATCCGTGTCGGAATGGACTAAAGGAGTTTCTCTTTTATTCTTCCTTACTTTCTTTTCTCTCCTTCTTTTCTCTCTCGAAATCGAATTTGGGTAGCCCGACGTTTCACGGGTTGGATTGCTATCCCAACAACCGAAACTTACCGCGTGCCTACCATCATTTGCAGCTTCTTCCATCTACGACCGAGTGCTAATCGGACATCGCAGATGTGCGCCTATCAAAGATTATCATCCCTCCTAGGCCGAACGGTCCCGGTGCCCCGGTACGCCCGTTCGGAGGGAACGTTCCGTGCACGAAAGATATCATCGCAATTATCTCAAGTCCATTCCATTCGACCATGCAACGCACTATCATTCAAACAACCAAGCATAGCCTTGAGTCCAAGACTCGGACTTTATCATCTCGCGTCTCTTTCGTTAACTTTCTGTGTTCTTACATTTTATACTTCGTTTCAATGATTCAATGGCATTGTGCCTCAACTCAATGCTCGTCAACCGAACGACCCGAAGGTCTTGAACACCTTTCGAGGCACCATGTCATATCCGACAATTCCTTCACATTCATGCCACAACTGTATTCTCTCGCAACAAAGCCATCTTTTATTATCCCATGCACGTAGGCACGTTTTAACCGTATTTCCCTGTTCTATAACTTAGCATTCAATGTTCGGGGCTTGTGCGCTAGGGCGCTCGCCTATTGTCTTCCAATGTTCTAGCCGTCTAACTCGTGCAGCAAAGGCACGGTATGGTTCGTGCACTAAGGCACTTGCCGATTACAGTTATCCCATGTTCTTGCGGCTTGCGCACCGAGGCGCTCGTCTTAGCGATATCCAATGTCCCATAGCGACTCGTGCATATTGATGCACGTTTCATTTCAATTGTTCTAACTTAGTGTTTGACTCACACTATGATTTATCTCCGATCGGACCACGCCCGTGGCGTCGATAGGCTAACTTTTAGCATACAATAATATATTTGACTTATCGAATGAAGGAGTAAAAAGAAGTCAATCCTCCCACCTTGAGTCGATACGCCTTCGTCGTTTCGCCGAGCCGATGCGGCTCGATTCCCTAACTTTGTTGCACGGCCACTCTCCTGACTTAGCCATTCGAGCACTTCGTACTTCATTGAGTTATACGTCCGATTTGCCTTAGCGTATCCAAGTCTTAGCCCGTCGTAAGGCGACGATTTGATTTTGCGGACCCCTTACTAAATATTGCAAAAGATCGACCTCTAATATTTTTCCGTCAAAGTATAACCTGCACACGAAACCAACTAAAATCAATACTTGCATCGATTCGGACTTGCGCCTTGGTCGATTTGATTTCTTAGAATCTTCGAGCCGATTCAACGCACTCATCCTTCGGGGCAACGCGGCGCTTCGCATCGATTCAACTCGATGAAATCTTCGGGACAAGACAACTCTTCGCATCAACTTAGTTTGATGCATTGCTCGGGACAACTTAACTCTCGTATCGTTTTGCATCGATACATTTCCTTTGCGTCAACGCGACTCGTTGAGTCAACACTTCAGCGTAATGCGCCATTCGGAGCGGGGCATTACAGAATATACCACTCAAAACAAGGTTCGTCCTCGAACCAAAGCTAACACTCCGACTATGTGTTTTATAGATCGTTTCACGATCTCGTACCACCAACGTTATTCAGTTTCACACTATCTCCAAGCTTTTCACTAACATTTCAAGTCTTCCCTACAGCTCGATTTAAATTTTGCATACAACTCGATTTGGATTCATACCTATATTCAAGGCGTCCCGGAGATATATGTATTTTGACCAATTCCAGTGGTAGCAAATTGGAACAAAGCTGACAGGTAAATTTCAATCCTATGCTTGCTATCTCGTACTCTCGATCGGACTTATCCTTAGCAACTATTCTCGAAATTTCATCGCATATGCATATTGATACACACGCGATTCATTCAACAAAGTCACTACATGCGACGCGATTCAAAATCGTATTTCTCATTTCGTATGTTTCATCGGGACTATCAATTCTACGCGTTGCATCAAGCCGTCGCGCATCCAATCGCAACGATTCCTCCGCAACGCCTTGCGTTCGAAGTTGCCACTCAACTATTTCCGAAGTCTGGCTATGCACTTATCTCGATACGTTTTCCTTTGTTGACTTGCAAATGCATCAACATTCAGGACTACGCCCGCTAGGTTACTTTTTCAGGCACCGTACTTAACTTCTCCCGATGTAACTTTAAATTGACATTGCACAAAGGCCACAATCTATTCGACACGAAAGTTTACAGCAAGGCGACAGTGCTCAAGGCAACGATCGACTTAGCATGAAGGTCTTTATGATGCATTTTACGTTCAATTTCCTAACGAGTAGGAATTCACTAGCCAAATTCCCAACTTATCTATCTCGCAACATCGAATATAAGTTCGATTCATGCAAGCTCAATTGCAAGGTGAATCCGAATCTAACGACATAGCTCGTAAGTCATTTCCTTATCATTCCTTCTCGTGCATAGCACGTTTCTCGCATTCGCCTATCCGAATCACCAAGTTCGTTGGTGAATTTCAAGTTCTATCGTCGACCAACATAACCATTCAAGTATTCATCCGACGAATACTCAAAATCCATCTATATCATACTCAATCGAAAGTTGTTCCAACAATTCTCGATCGCATAGACTTATCATCAACATGTACCGTGTTATATTTGTTATCGGTGCAATCTCATATGCGATATCGCATGGGTCATCTTACGGTCTTGTAGCATTCAATTTGATTTGGCGGTCAAGTCTTCTAGGGTCAGCTTCCCCAAAGCTACGCTCGATAATTGTGGATCATCACCGAAGGACAGTTTAATACGAACCATGCTATATCTTATTTCGGAGCAAAATTACGTTACGACGATTCTATGCGACTACCCAATTTCAGACAAAACCATTTCTATCAGCGCAACTGATGCGCAACTATCCTCTGAGTCAAGTCATGCACTGCCGTCGATGATTCCGCAATTTACGAAACATCTATTCGCATCAAGTTCGGGTCTATCTTATTCACGGGTCGACACACGAGATGCTATACGCATCGAGCAATCGTCGATGACTTATAGTCTCGTCTTGATTAATCACAAAATTTACGATCAACCAAATTCGTTCATTCTCGTATCGTTACTTACAAAATTTTGATAGCGCAAGGCGCATTCCATTTTGTATTCTCACATCGTACTTACGTTTCCTTACGTATCGATCTCGATACGCCGTATCCATTTCGATAACGTAAGGGTCAACTTTGAATCCGTTTCGACGTCAACTTAACTCGCAACACATACATCCAAGTTCGCAACGAGCTTATCCATATGCATTATCTTGTTTCCCGATTCGTCGCATTCCGTTATACTTTGATCGCGTAACTGAGTTACCGATTATCCAACATCGAACCCTCGAGTTATACGATCACACCCTCTAAGTTTTGTGTGTTTTTCAGTCGTACTCAAATGAGTTTCGCCGTAATGTAACTAACTATTTCTTAGGCACGATTTCTCACGTTAACCAACTCTTCACCGAAGTCGCATATCGTGTAATTCGATTACCACTCGCATCGCTTAACATTTCTATCGAAATCGCAAGTCATACGATTCGATTTGCCTACCCCAATATTTCTATCGAGATCGTAAGTCGTGCGACTCATTTGTAAGCTCGAGTATTCCTTTCCCGTCGATCCGATTATTGCGTCAAGGCATAATCGCTTTGCTAGTCTCGGTCGTCCGACCAACTTATAACTTCCGTCCGACGTATCGTTCATCGATACGAGTCTTGCCTTATCGTCCCAACCGATTTTCGAAGAACACTTGCATCAACGTACCGTCATACAAATTTTCAATCGAGTCTCGGTACTCCCCTGTCCGTTGCGGACAAATCTTTCGCAATTCTCACAACGCGTCGATACAATTCATCGCTCAAGTGCTATACCATATACCACTCGAGATCGAGTCATTCATCGCCTACGTGGTATGGCATATACCACTCGAAATCAAGCCATTTCTCTCGTACTATACTCAGTATAACCCGACAATCTCTTCCGACTCATGATTTCTGCAGTGATCGTGCTTGATCACAACCGTAACTTTGATTCTATCAAAATTCGACACAACTCGGTCAATGTTCTCGCTTGCCAACATAAGTTTGGTGTGCAACCGAACGATTCGTTCTATCGATTCATGAATTCAATTCTTTCCTTACGTTGCATCTCGTGCAATAATTTATTTGATATGCGTTGCACCCCGTGCAATAATTTGTTCCTTTCAATACACGTTGCACATCGTGCAACGATCATTTTTGATATTTACCGTACCTCGTGCAACGAATTACTCTCGACTTTCCAAGTCAATGCACAATCCGTTTAACACATTCGGTATTGGCTTATCACTTCTCACTTTCATTTTAACGTATATTCACCATTTCTCGTTGCACTTCGTGCATCATTTTATTTCTCATTCAACATGTTACATTACGACAACATCTTAAATCATATTTCATAATTTGTTGCGCTTGCAGCAACTAACATTTTTACGGCTCGTTTGCATTCAATGCAATATACGCCTCGCGACTTTCTTAGCAAACATCATAAAATTTTCAAAACACATACGGCAAAATTTCATGATTTGTATTAGACTTATTGTATGGAACATCCAGTGCGGCATCGAGTAGAGTCAAGAGTGATATCAAGTGGTGGAGGACAACTTTTCGAATTGTAATGAAGCGAGCATCCAGAAGAAATTGAGCCTAGAGCTCTAATACCAATTTGTTGCGCCCCGACTCGGAATCACCCGAATCATCGTCCTCGCAGGGGGCGTGATGCCGCACGAGCCTGGAGTTGCGCTCATACAAGGCAAGATGACAAGTTCTCAAATGGTTATCTTTTGATTTGATATTAACAACGAAAGGAAATAGAGTATACGAAACAATTCTCTTTATTGATATCTGAAACTGAGATTACAATGGCTTTCGATAGCCTAACAATATATGCCAGATTGGCTACAACACTCAGGTTCACTCTTGCCCACAAAGGATTTCACCGTTCCATACATCATGCCTTCTATATCTCGGCCGCATCAATCCAGCTGCGTAGTCCGAGCGTCAATACGATAGCACGCTTCAATGCGCTTCGGCATTCCAAGCCTCAACACGTTTAAGCAACGCTTTGCTGCGAGCAATCCATTCCCTGCACCCTGCATGAAGCTGGTGGGGGATCAGTACGTTCGTCCTCGCATGTACTGAAGCAAAGATCATCTTTCCAAACCGACATTTTAATATTTATGTTGAATCATGTAACTTAGCTTATGATCTTGCTATGTTCTCCTTAGGGTCAATTTCATGGCATCTTCGAAAGCAAGCATGTTATCATAGCAGCATGTTATCGAATTGAATAGGCAAGCAAACAAACAATCTCGTGTTTGATTCGTGGTGCGACTTACCAAGTCGACGCACTCGCCCTTGCACCGACGCAAGGTGAATACGTCGCATTCCTTCCCTGTCATGTTATATGTGCATCTCTAAGCAGGATCTCTATGCGGGACGCATACGCGCCTACACTTTAAATCCATCATTCCTTAACTATATGAAGGTCGTGGGCGTATCCGTGCCGGAATGGACTAAAAGAGTTTCTCTTTTATTCTTCCTTACTTTCTTTTCTCTCTTTCTTTTCTCTCTCGAAATCGAATTTGGGTAGCCCGGCGTTTCACGGGTTGGGTTGCTATCCCAACAACCGAAACTTACCGCGTGTCTACCATCATTTGCGGCTTCTCCCATCTACGACCGAGTGCTAATCGGACATTGCAGATGTGCGCCTATCAAAGATTATCATCCCTCCTAGGCCGAACGATCCCGGTGCCCCGGTGCGCCCGTTCGGAGGGAACGTTCCGTGCACGAAAGATATCATCGCAATTATCTCAAGTCCATTCCATTCGACCATGCAACGCACTATCATTCAAACAACCAAGCATAGCCTTGAGTCCAAGACTCAGACTTTATTATCTCGCGTCTCTTTCGTTAACTTTCTGTGTTCTTACATTTCATACTTCGTTTCAATGATTCAATGGCATCGTGCCTTAACTCAATGCTCGTCAACCGAACGACCCGAAGGTCTTGAACACCTTTCGAGGCACCATGTCATATCTGATAGTTCCGCCACATTCATGCCACAACTGTATTCTCTCGCAATGAAGCCATCTTTTATTATTCTGTGCACGTAGGCACGTTTCAACCGTATTTCCCTGTTCTATAACTTAGCATTCAATGTTCGGGGCTTGCGCGCTAGGGCGCTCGCCTATTGTCTTCCAATGTTCTAGCCGTCTAACTCGTGCAGCAAAGGCACGGTATGGTTCGTGCACTAAGGCACTTGCCGATTACAGTTATCCCATGTTCTTTCGGCTTGCGCACCGAGACGCTCGCCTTAGCGATATCCAATGTCCCATAGCGACTCGTGTATATTAATGTACATTTCATTTCAATTGTTCTAACTTAGTGTTCGACTCACACTATGATTTATCTCCGATCGGACCACGCCCGTGGCGTCGATAGGCTAACTTTTAGCATACAATGATATATTTGACTTATCGAATAAAGGAGTAAAAAGAAGTCAATCCTCCCACCTTGAGTCGATACGCCTTCGTCGTTTCGCCGAGCCGATGCGGCTCAATTCCCTAACTTTGTTGCACGGCCACTCTCCTGACTTAGCCATTCGAGCACTTCGTGCTTCATTGAGTTATACGTCCGATTTGCCTTAGCGTGCCCAAGTCTTAGCCCGTCGTAAGGCGACGATTTGATTTTGCGGACCCCTTACTAAATATTGCAAAAGATCGACCTCTAATATTTTCCCGTCAAAGTATAACCTGCACACGAAACCAACTAAAATCAATACTTGCATCGATTCGGACTTGCGCCTTGGTTGATTCGATTTCTTAGAATCTTCGAGCCGATTCAACGCACTCATCCTTCGGGGCAACGCGGCGCTTCGCATCGATTCAACTCGATAAAATCTTCGGGACAAGGCAACTCTTCGCATCAACTTAGTTTGATGTATTGCTCGGGACAACTTGACTTTCGTATCGTTTTGCATCGATACATTTCCTTTGCGTCAACGCGACTCGTTGAGTCAACGCTTCAGCGTAATGCGCCGTGCGGAGCGGGGCATTACAGTAGCATACATAAAACTCCCGATTATGCTTGTATACTCCAGCTGTGTGGCGCTTTTCCCTGAATTAGGCTTCGACTTCAGATCACACCTGTTCGAAGTATCGATCCCTGGAAGATCTTGATACCCATAACGAGTGATCATCTTCTCAACATAATGAGACTGTGAAAACGCTAGTCCAGTTTCTGTCTGGATGATCTTGATCCCTAAGATCACATCAGCTTCCCCCAAGTCCTTCATACTGAACTTGTTCGAGATGAACTTCTTTGTCTCTGTGACACATCCCATATTCGTACCTAGGATCAATATGTCATCCACGTACAGACAAACGATCACACCTCTTCCATCAGCGAACTTCGTATAAATATACTTGTCCGTCTCGCTGACCATGTAGCCATTTGACCTTATAACCTTATCAAATTTTTTATGCCATATCTTGGGAGCTTGTTTAAGACCGTACAAGGATTTTACCAACTTGCAGACTTTGTGTTTAAGACCCTTTATGACAAATCTCTCTGGCTGTTGCATGTAAATCTCTTCGGTCAGCTCTCCATTTAGGAAAGCCATTTTCACATCCATCTGATGTATCACCATCTTATGTATTGCTGCGAGAGCAATCAACATTCTGATGGTAGTAATCCGGGCTACTAAAGCATACGTGTCAAAGTAGTCAATCTCCTGCTTTTGAGAAAACCCCTTGGCTACCAACCTAGCCTTGAACTTGTCAATAGTTCCGTCTGCTTTCATCTTTTTCTTGAAGATCCATTTGCATCCGATGGGTTTTGCTCCTTCAGGAAGATCAACCAACACCCAAATGTTATTTGAGGTGATGGAATTAATTTCATTGTCAATCACCTCCTTACAGAAAACTGCGTCTCTGGTCTTCATCGCCTCATCATAGGAAAGCGGATCTGCTTCCACATGATAGGCGACAAAGTTATTTTTGAAGTCCTTCGGTCTCCTCACATGCTTCGTGGCTCAGCGAAGTTCTGGTTCAACCGTTGTTTCAACAACAACATTTTCTTGGACTACTTCTTTATTAAAAACTTCAGTTTCTTACGCACCCTCATTATTCTCCGGTATATCCGCAAGAATAATATTCTTGTGCCTTGTAAATTTGTCTTCAAAATATTCTGCATCGCGAGATTCAATGTTATGATTTGACTCAATATCAAAAAATCTTCGAGCATCACTCTTCTCGGCATACCCCAAGAAGATCGTCTTCGTAGTCCTTGTTCCTAGTTTCTGAATCTTCAAATTCGGAAGCTTCACATACGCCAGACTCTCCCACACTCGAATAACATTCAAGTTGGGTCTGACTTTGAACCAGAGTTCATGAGGAGTGACATCAAAAGTTGCATACGGTACTCTATACAAAATGAGAGTAGCAGTAAGCACTGCTTCGCCCCAAAAGCAGTTTGGAAGACCCACAGTCAACATCATTGAGTTTATCATCTCTGTTAACGTTCTGTTCTTCCTTTCTGTAACACCATTTGATTGAGGGGAGTACGAAGCAGTCGTCTCATTAACAATTCTATGTTCTCTGCAGAACGATGCGAATTCATGAGACCTATACTCTACATCTCGATCAATTCTGAGTAGTTGTAGATTGGTTTAACGTTTAGCTTCAGCCTTGAAGTCTCTGAACTACTCGAATGCTGCATCATTCTACTTGAGAAGTCATGAGAGCGTGCATTTCGAGAAATACTTCGAACCAGCCTCTGTAGAGAATTGATAAAAGTCACAGATATCTGAGTGTACTAACTCCAGATGATCAGTACTTTAGTTCAATCGTCTGAGCAGCTTTCCAACAGTCTTGTATCTGCACAGCCTTTAAATTACTCCGCCTCCTTACTCCCACATTATGAAGATAAGGTCCTGGTAGGACAGCTTGAGTCTGCTTCTATCATAGAACAACTCTCAGTCTATTCAATGAAGTAACTTCATCGCCATCAGCAGAAGTTCGAACATTTCCTTCAACACCGTTTTTGAAGCATGTTCCTTGCCAAGAAATTACCATCTGGCTAGTACGAATGTTCATCTTTCATGTCTGTATCAGATAACAGACTTCCTGAGATCGGATCTTCGAAAATCTCTGGTGCGTGTAACATGCATTCCAGTATCCTTGTCAGTGGTTCATAACCACTGTCTCGATCTTCAGATATTCTACTAGGTACATGTTCTCCATCGAGACCTTTGTCATAACATGGCTCGTCCTTGGTGAACAGCTCCTTCGAGAGCACACGTGGTCAGATGCACTAGTGTTAGACCACTAGTCAGCTACCACGCTAGATAACTCAACCTGTGCAACAATAGCAACCAAGTTAAATGATCAAAATAACCAAATTTAGCCATACCTGCTATTTTGGTTTGGGCTTGGATTTGTATTCACTCTTGTAGTGGCCCTTCTTGCCATAGTTAAAACAAGTCACGTGGGACTTGGACTTCTGTTGCTTGAACGAAGGACCCTTCACTTTCAGATTAGTGGAGTCCTTCTTCTTGTGATGAGAAGCCACCTGCTTTTCCTTGAACTCTCTTGTCTGTACCAAGTTGGCCTTAGCCAGTTGTTTGGACAGAGAGTCCATCTTCTGTTGAGATCGTATTTCGTCCTCAACGTGGATCTCTTGTAGAAGATCTTCCAAGCTAATGTCCAGCTTCTTCCGATGTATTCTAGCATATAAGTTGCTCCAACTAGTAGGAAGTTTCGAGACTATCCCTCCAACGACAAACTTGTCGACGAGGGGCATCTTCTCGTCATCCAACTTCTGGCACAACTTCAGAAATTCCTTCACTTGAGGTAGCATCGCCATCTCGTCTTCGAAGAGCCACTTGTGGTACTTCTCGATGATGAAGATTTTGGATCTGTTCTCATCATCTTCATATAGATTATCCAAAGAATCCCAGATCTTTTTGACCTTCACCTTCTTGGAATATGACTCTGCCAGAGAGTCTTCCATAGAGTTTAAGATAAGCAATTTACAAAGGTTGTTATCTCTCCCCCACTTGGATTGCAGAGCAGTGGCCTCAGCGACCCTTCGAGCATTTTCACCTTCTGGACTTAAAGGCTCAGGATCTGTCAACGCGAAGTCAACGCTCACGAGTTGAAGATTAAGGTTGACCTTTCTCTTCCAAACGTTGTAATGCTCCCCGTCTAACTTCTCAAGTTTGTTAAAACTTGTGTCGAGAATGTTTGTACGGTTGTTTTCCATCGAATATAAATCTTGCTTTGAGTTTTTTTATTTCCGAGGCATAATTTTTGATGGAAAACAGAGAATCGAAACAGTTGTCAAAATAATAACAACGTTTCGTAGCAACACTTCAAAGAAGGTGTACTACAGAGATCCTTGGAGGATTCTGGGTAACGAAAATCTAAAGAGATTTTGTTACAACAGCAAACGAATGTATAGTTTCTTTTAGGAAGGTACAAATCGAGTTGCTAGCAGCAGCAACGACGAAAGCCCACAAGAAGTTTCTGATTAGATCAGAGAAGAAGAGAAGGAAAGAAGAAAGAAAAAGGCAGCTTTGCTGGGGTGATCAGATCACCGTTGTTCAAAGTAAGATTCGCCTATATACGATCCGCTTTCAGGAACCAGCAAGTTCTAGAGAACTTCTGGAACGCTCGTCAGTCAATATTTGAGACTTGAACGGGCTTCCTGGACTTTACAGACTCCTTTAACTCTCTTCTTGGTGTACCTTTCAAAGGAGGCCAAGGGGCTCTATTTATAGAGTGGAGTGAGACTTCACCTCTTCTCCTATCTGATGTGGGACTAAAATACCAATACTCAAAAATAGAGTTTGATGTTTTACATCATCCCACAATCAACTTAGAAGTGTGCCAGTCCATGCCTACCTCCCGAACACTCCCGTGCATGCACGAGACATCCTGGAGTCCGTATCCGAGTCCGAGTCCGCACAACAAAAATCAACTTACAGCTTTATTGGAATTAATACTTTTTTCTTCTAGAAAATACTCCCACATGATACACACTTGTGCCCCACCACACCTCATGTGCACACCTCAACACAAGTAATGCATTATATTGAGATACTCATCATTTGGTGTAGCCGATGTGTGACTATCTTTCCTAGTCCAAAGGCAAAACACCAACACTTACTTCACCGCCATATATAATAGAAATTGAGATAGGACCACCATTGGAATAATTTTTTTTTTTTTTTCTAAATTGGGTTTCTATAGAAACAGAGGAAATAGAAACTCCTATCAGAGATGGCCATAGAGCATCTCCAACCCTATTGTGAGTATGAAAAAAAAGTTGTTGCCACATAGAATGATAAGTTTTCATTTAGAAAGTGGTTCTCCAATGCAAATGTCAAATAATGACTTTGCCTCCAAATCATCAATTATGAATAAAAATGAGGATAAGTTGCATTGGAAGTTGAAAGAAAATACTTTTATTGTCTTTTCAATACTTTTGCATTGGAGAATACTTTTCTACTTCATTGTCTTTTGTGAATATAATCTTGCCACCTATGAAAGAGATTATCTTGTATCTCATGTCACTTAAGAATCACAACACATAACAAGACGATAAGGTTGGAGACGGCTCTTACTTCATTTAACACATAACAAGACAATGGGGTTGGAGATGCTCTTACTTCATTACCTTTTGTAAATATAGTCTTGTCACTTAGAAAAAATATTTTGTGGCTGATGCCACAAGAATTATAACCCATTACAAGACATTAGTGTTGAAATCACAACTCATTACAAGACAATATGGTTTGTGAATATAGTCGTGTAGAACAAACATTTTGTGGCTGATTACATACAATAATCATAATATATTACAAGATAATATGGTTGGAGAAGCTCTTAATGATTAAGAAGATATTTTATTGCCTTTATGAATATAGTTTTGTTACTTAGAAAAGATATTTTGTGGCTAATGCCACATAATAATCATAATGATTGAGAAGATATGTTACCTCCATATAATGTGATGGGCCCACCAAATATTTAGGTGGATACCACTTGAATAATTTAGCCTCCGTGTCGTGTAGATGAGATACATATCCAAAGGATCTCCATAAAAATAATATAAGAACAAATCAAGAATTAAACACAAAAATCATTGGTTTGTGGTTAGAAGGAAGTTGTGGATTCCATTTCAGCAATACAACTAGAACTTAGCTGTTTTCATTTTAAAATTTCCCAATCATTCATTTGCTTATATATAATTTACATAATCCTAAAAGAATATAAACAGAAGGGAAGGGGAAAAAAACAGAAAATTAATTATAGGGCGGCCACAACCGTATGGTCCACCACTGGACTTTATTATTGTTCCATTGAATGCTTTGAAAGATTTGGGACCTACTCGGTACCACAAATAATGGCTTGCCACTATTAGTGGTTGCTATTAAAAGAATCACTTATTTTTTTGAGGTTCAAAATAACAACCTACGTGTTGAGTGAGGCTCCTCTAGCCTTTGAAATCTAGTCCTCCTCTACCCTTATTAGGTATATAAAGTACTTAACCCCTATGCCACGACCCCATGGAGATGTGTAAAGTGCAATTTTACTAATGCATTTTATGTGACAAGGAAGGGGGAAGTAAGAGGGTGTTTATTTTTACCTTAATTAGAAAAAAATTACTAATTGGATCAAATTAAACAAAAGAGAATATTATTTATTTCTTACATTTAATTATATAGAATTTGACAATTAATTAGAGATCTCGAAAAAGAACGTTGTAGCATACAACTTTCTTTGCAATACCACCTCTAATTGAAGGTAAAAAAAAATCTTCTAATCCGCATAAAATTTATTATTATTTTTTCTTATATCCTTGAAACTAATGATATAAAATATAAGAAGAAAAAAAAAACAAAGAAGGAAAATTACATAGTTTTCTCAGAGCATTCCGAGGGGGGGGGGGGGTGTCCTTTTTTTTTGTACAACAAATTTTATTCTACGAAAGAAATTTTAAAGAAATAAGCTGAAGGGAAAGAAGTTACCGAAAATTTAAGTGTCAATATTCGGGTATTGCATATTTCGAGCATGTAAAAGGAGGATTAATTTTGAGAAATGTGTTGGGAACGAAGCTCGAAAACCGTTTCTCCCAAACCAGAGAGTCCTGCGAGAGAACCGAGCAAAAGTACACAAACCAAAAATGCCAAACACAAATAGCAGGCATAGAGATGTTTGACGTGGAAAACCCAGATGAAAAAAAACCACGGGACGATCGGAGTCCAACCCTGAAGAACCTTCACTAATGGAATAAAGAGAATACACCCTCTACAAGCTCCTTCCGATCCAAACAGATAACCACAACTCACTTGAAAGAAGAAAATTTGATTGCAGACTCCGAAGAACAAGAGATGTCGAAAATTTATTCGAAGCGCTCTCTCCTTCACAATAGTCTTCAATCCTTTCTCTCTCTCAAATATCGTAAATCATTCTTGCTTACTTTTTGAGATATATTTAAGGTTGAGGAAACACCTAGTATATATAGCCTCAAACCCATAACTAGTTGAGGTACTCTACTATATGTAGGAAATAGGAATACCCGATCAAACTCCATTGAAGATATTCCTACTATTGTCACGTCTCGGTTCCGAAAAATCCTTCGTCCTTGCATGATTTCACCGAAACGATCGTCATCGCTAGGACGTGATATCGTACGAGCCTGGAGTTGTGCTCGTACATGGCAAGATGACAACTTCATATAGTATTTATCTTAAATTGATAACATTCGCAGCGGAAGAAAACAAAATATATAATAAGAATCTCTTTATTGATAAATGAACTGAGGTTATAAAGGCGTTGAAAGGCCCAACTCATAAACAATGCCAATTTGGCTTACAACACTCATGATCTCTCTAGCTCACAAAGGATTATATTGTTCCATACATTATGCCTCTATACAGCCAACAAGTAGTTTTTGGCCGAACATCTCCATATTGGAAGTTCAAACGCCAACGCGGTAGCCCGCCTCGAAATGTTAAGGACTCCATGTCTCGGCGCATCCAAGACAAGCCTCGCCACGAGCCGAACATATCCTGAACCTGCAAGCAATCTGGTGGGGGATCAATACTTATTGTTGGCACATTGATTTTGATAACATTAACTACATCTTCGTGTTTTAGTTTTATCTTCTTCTTAGCAAACAGATATACCATCAAGCTTCCCAAAGGCTGCTACAAAAAGATCATTTTATCAAAGCCACTCATTAAGCCACACAGAAGACTTACGGATTGACTTAAAGCAAGACTGAAGAAAAGCCACCGCATACTCAAAGCCTGCGCTCAAAGATTCAAGGTCCCAGAGTCTGTACAAGGTCTATGACATACTATGAAACGCTTAAGGTGGATGACAAACCAAAAGCCCTTACAAAATATCTTTCGAAAATTACTTGCTATATTTCTAACGGAAGGCCGATGGTATACCGATAGGTACCGATAGTATACCGATTTTTTACACAGAAATGGTTCTGTGAAGGTAATCGGCATACCGATGGCATACTGTAGTATACTGACGGTATACCAATTTTTTACACAAAAATATCTGTGAAGATAATCGGCATACCGACGTTTACCGATGATATACCGAATTCTTACACAGAAACAGTTCTGTGAAGATAATCGGCATACCAACGGCATACCGATGTATACCGACGGTATACCGAATTCTTACACAGAAATAGTTCTGTAAAGATAATCGACATACCGACGGCATACCGACAGTACACCGATATCAAGCACAGAAATAGCTCTGAGAAGATAATCAGCATACTGACGGCATACCGTGTATACCGACGGTATACCGATATTTAAGCACATAAATAGTTTTGTGAAGATAAGTGGTATACCGACGGTATACCGATATGTACCGTTAGAATTTTGTCTGCTTTCTTTTTGATTTTGAATGGAAGGACCTTAGCATTAAATGCTCAAACGGCTAGATTTATTACTTTTACTATTCAGAATGGTACACTGACAAAATATCGTTTCATACCGACGGAATTTCGTCAGCTGTATGTTTGGAGCATTAAATGTCTCTCTCTCTTAGTGCTCTATGTAAGGTGGTTGTCCAAAACACCTGTATTGTAACGGTCTAAACATGTTACAAAAAATAATTCTAACGGGTAAATTTCGTGAGTATATAGGCGTGGGTAATATTACTAACTGTCTTCCTAACGGGTGTTGTCCATTACTATTATAATTCTTCTAACGGATATAGCCGTTAGTAATTATTTTTCTAACAGGCATAAAATGTATGTTACACTTGAATACTAACGGGTTGGGACCGTTAGTATATTTAAAAATGGAAATAAAAAAAAAGAATTGAAGACCACAATCAACAAAGGTCTATTTCATCTTCCCAAGTACATGGCAGCTACTATTCATTACTACAGATATATCTTGACATATAAGCAAAAACTAATACCTTGTCTATGAGGATTGAAGACCACAATAAACATAGCATAGAGCATGGAACGCTTTAAAACATAACAGTCTGAATACAAATGGAAATAATGTAACCCCACATAATAACACAATTCAAAATAGTCACATAATCCTAGATCTCTTTATTCAACATAATCATACAGATAAGATACTGAGATAACTGACTGCAGAAACATGCTTGAACCACTTTCTAACTCGGAAGTCATTGCTTAAGCCTACAGCCCAATTATGCCTGAAAGTTCAAAAACCATACTTAGTCATTAAGACATCTCGTGACAGAAATTCCTATTTAAAGGAAAATACTCAAAGGCATCAATGTAAAAACGGAACTCACCACAAGCTAGGCTTGCTGGTCTACAAAGTTGAAATGTTACATGTAAAATGGAAAGCAGGATAAGTGAGACTTAATGGTATTCAGTTGCAAGACAACTGCATAAACAAATATTTCATGACATTAACTTACAAGCTTGAAACTTCAAGTACCAAGTTTCAAAATTTTGGAAGTTTAATGTAGCAAGTTACAGAAGTGTGAAAGCCATGATTTTTAGATAAAGATTGGCCTAAGCA
This sequence comes from Iris pallida, assembly GCA_029216955.1. Taxonomy (NCBI): domain Eukaryota; kingdom Viridiplantae; phylum Streptophyta; class Magnoliopsida; order Asparagales; family Iridaceae; genus Iris; species Iris pallida. The sequence continues at coordinate 9,424,601 of JANAVB010032420.1, read as the reverse complement.
TTAATATATGGCTCTTTGTATCTAGGAGGGGGAAAACAGTCAAGTGTAGTTAAAGGAAGAGAAAGAACTTACAAAAATTGCCTCAAAGGCTTCTAAAGGCTGCAAAGCTGCAAGAAAGGTCTCACCCCAGATAGAAAGTTAAACTATAGACCTCAAACATGTTTGATACCAGTTCCAGATTCTAGTTGTATGTACATGAGTATGATACACATTGACGTATGCATACAAAAAGCCACCAAATTCACATGAACATGATACATTCTGCATATAATAGGTATCTATGAGTTTTCTATCGCAACCATTGCTATCAGCATGTTGGGCATATGTCACTAAATTGGTGCTTGCCAGGTTATGTTATTTACAAAATTCAACCGTTCGTGTAAACATTAATTGTTGAGCTATCAAAAATAAATCAAAAGGTTACAGAATCGAGGATCAATGGAAGATTATAAAGGGCAACATATTTATTCTAGCAAGAAAATGACACATAAGAAATCGAAGATAGAGCTTACTGCTGCTTTTGATACATCATTGGAAGCCAGAGCAATATCCAGTATGAGAAGGCAAACATGAAAGGCAGCTGGCTGTACACGAACAGATAAATATAAGGAGAAAATGAAAAAGAGCCTGAATAAAAAGAAAGGTTATCATGTGTGATACCTCATAAATTGGATCTATGTTCTGTTACAGGATTTTAGAATGGATAATGCATGCTTGTACTCATGGAGTTGATAAAGCAGAATTGCCTGCGAAAAGCATCATGTTGATTATGACATCTTGTTGCAAACCACCTACACTCTTTCCTTCATGAACAGGGAAAACAAAAAGAAGAAAACATATAATGTTCAAAGTGATGATAGTAGTATCAACTGCATATGCAATACAGCCTATCTCTGCAACAGATGACTGATGCAGAGTGCTACCTCTCCCTATCGATCCAGAAGTAGCTTTTGTTTTGAAAGTAATCTCTATGTCTAGTTATCTTCCTCCGTAAAGCAATTTTTTATGTCACAGCAACATCAAGACCTTATGATATGTTTTGATGCATAAAATTTTAAGCCTACAAAACGTAAGGCATAATAACATGTTTAAAAATTGTATATCTGATTAAAATTAGTGAAAGTCGACAACAGTCACCTGGGATCAGAAATAGCCAGGATCAACAAGAAGTTTAATATTCTCCCCTTAATCCATAAACTGAAATAGGCAAAAGAAGTAAAATGAGTGAGCAACTATGTTCCATAACAAATTGGGGGTTACAATTGCATATAACATTATTCAGAACTGGATTCTTGATACTTATGTATCCATTTAAGTTTTTATAATATGACTAAAAGCCATATCATCTTGATTTATAGCTATCATGTATAAATTTGGAAAGGAAGTATGAAGATTAGTCTTACATATCCAAATATCATGCCAGAACTTAACAAAATGACATTTTCCACAATCTTTGCATAACCAATTCTATGTGCAGAAATAGTTCTCAAAGCATCCTTCCAAAATGACTCGCCGATTAGTGTCTATTGTTATTTCAGTTTTAATTTTTTTTATTGAATGTCATGCTAATGATGTAATATATTAAACCACAAGATAGATTTATGTAAGATGCCATGAAACATAAACAAAATCTATAGTTGTTTTGAAAGAAGTCTGTGATTGTGCCTCCTTGTCCACATCACGTGTCATAACCATGTACACGCATACATAAATAACAAAATAGTATCAAGAACAAGGCCTTAAGCTAATTATTCATGATATGAAACTAGATTTAACAAAGATGTTTTGATTTGAATCAACTGTGATGTGTTCAAATCCAGGTAAATTTTAATTTGGAACTTTCAATTATCATATCTAGATTGAACAAAGATGCTTGGTTTTTTTTCCAGATAATAAATGTTTAGTCATCTTTCTTTTTCTCAACATGTGGGAGATACAATATATGCTGGCTCATTCTTCTTTCCTTTCCTTTGTCCTTAAATGTCTTCTATTATGAGTTTTCAAAACATAATCAATTGTGAATGTAATGTTAATCTTGTCTCAGGAAAATGTAATGTTTTATATAGACATTTTTGTTTTACAGTTCATAAGATTTTTGGCCTAAAAGGTTCTGAATTCCAGAGCCTCCATCATTTTATGATATCCAATCCAGTGCTAGACAAGAAAATTATGAGTCTGCCTGCATATCTATGCAGGGGCCGACACACACTAGGGCAAGTAGGGTTAATTGACCTCACTGAATCATTAACAAGTGGGATTACTATATCTTTGTATTCCAACCAAAGCAGCCTAGAAAACCTAAACCCATGGTGAAGAAAGCAATGGCTCTGTCTTCCAACCTCCTAATAGTGGATTAATTATATCTGCACATTCAGAACTTAACCTCTAAAAGAGTTTGTCTATATTCATTCTATAGGGCAAGTAAATTACCTTGACATGTCTTGTATATATGAACTTCCAACCTCTTTGATTTGCACAGATAGCTAAATCCATATCTTAACCTCTTGCATCATTGACGACATATTCTTCAAACACCTGCAGTTCCTATCAATAAAAATAGATCATATGGGTTTGGTTGTTATCATGGACTCCCTCAAATTCTATCAATACTAATATAAGTCTCATTGATTGAATCCATATTAAAATGACCTAGAAAAACAAAAAAATCATGGCTTCCTTGTCTCATGTTAAAAAATAGAGGTAATTTAAAAAATATTAATAAAAAATATTATATAAATGTGATAGATAAATCACCTTTGAGTAAGATTTTTGCATGGAACAATACACCTTCAGCTAAATAAAGGAGCAGAGAAATAAGTTGTATAATAAATTGAAAACAGATAGCAGCAAATAGTAGACATAAGTTGCCATATATGGAATAGGACAATTTGATACTTCACAAAGAGAAAAGGAACTGTGAAAAGAAAATTGTACTAGCGTTAAAAAAAATACAATTGGATTTTTTAAAATAATGCCAGCTTTTATCGGGCATCTAACCCAGTACCTCCCCTTTCCCTACCAAAGAAATGAACTACTGGTTTGCCCAACCTGTCGTACGTTTTTGAGTTTTTTGACATGATAAAAAAAATATTAGATTGCAAAACAGGAGAGAGTAATAATGAAGTTGTATAATGAGTTTAAAAATAGTAGCAAATACTAACCATGACATGCGTCATACATGGAAAAGGATGGGTTGATACTTCATCGTGAAGAGAACTAACGTCATAGTAAGATGCATTAAAAGAATATTATTTGGGGAAGGCTTACTAGCTTGATTGTTGTCGACCTAACTGGGACATCAACGTTTGCTGAAATGAAAGAAGTTGCTGCAATAAAACTTTACCATATTATTCCCAAAAAAACACAACAAAAGCAATACATTACAAGTAATAAAAGGAAGTAAGAAAAAAAAATATGGAGGCAAACAAGGTTTGCAGTATCGAAAGGGGTTATAAATATAAACGCGAAAGGCAAAGACAATAGTGTGTGTGGCTAATTCTACGGAATATATAGCTCTAGAACATGATAGATAAAATTACAAAGTAGTAAAATAAGGTAGAGTCAACCATCTCACATGATTTGTCGAACGCATCATTTAAGGCCATATCTTGAAATTAAGAGAATATGCACTAATTAAGATATATCTGATCTATGGCTAATTGCTACTCCTATGCTAGCTCAAACTTACACTTGTTCCATCATGTACAGGTTTCTCAGTCGAAAAAGTCTCACTTGCAATGATGCATATGATAGTTTGAATCTATATAAATTATAACTTGAAAACAAGAAGCTGAGTCGACATAGCTTGAATAAGGTCCCTCAACATTTTCATACTAGTAGCTTTCATTATGTTGAAAGTTGAGTTCTTTACACAAAACTTTCAAGGCAGATGACGACATAGGCAAATTTGTAAGTAGAATTGGAGGTCTCTATGTAGTATACTAATTGCGAGATGCGTAGTTTGTATAAATCTAGAAAGTAATGTTCATAACCAGTGTGTTCATTTATTAGAATTATTTTTTTGTGCAAACACAAGATGTGAATCTGCGTTTAAGATGTTTGACTTCTCTCGAGCAAATTTTTTACAAAATAACTTGTGAACTCAATGTCGAGACCTACAAAAAAACTAATGAAATCCAAAACTGTGAACTCATCGCAAAGAAAAGAAGAAAAACAACTCTTAATGAAGACTAGGGTTTTTTCTCACCACAAAAAGAGGGGTTTTCTCACCTCAAATAAGGGTTATTGGGCAGCCGACCCGCCATAGGTGGACGCCGAAAAAGAGTTAGCCATACCATATCCGACGATGGAGGTCGACGACTGATGGTCTCGTAGGACTCGCCATAGGTCGACGATGGAGTATGCATACACTGAAATTGGTGAATAAGAGAGAGAGAGAGAGTGTGTATTGGGAAGAAATGGTAGAAACGATCGAGAATGGAGTATGTATATAGTGAAATGAGGGGGAATTGGGGGAAATTAGAGCGCCACCCCATTTTTTCTCCCGCTCAAATTTTTTAGGAGTGATGTTAATAATTTAGGAAAAATATATATTATTTATAACAGACAATAGGTATATACTAACGGGTGTAGCTAATTAGTATTTTGTAACAGGTTAAGGCCGTTAGAACCTGCAAATAAGGTCCATTAGAAATTGGTCAATATGGTGTAGTGTCTCTTTTAAGACCATCCACTTGAGCCTTAAATTTTCTCAACTACCAAGAGCCTCACCATTACTACTCTATCCAAAGATTTAATTTGTCATCCAACCAAAAGTGCTGGAGTATTCAAGAGTTGTAACCTTCGATCTTCAAAGTGTTGTAGAAGATCAAAAGCATTCTTTCTTTCTTATTGAAGTTGACGAGCCTTCGAAGGAAAACTCGTGTGTAAGAGGTTGATGAGCCTTCGGAGGAAAACTCGTGTGTAAGAAGTTGACAAGCTCTTCGGATCTAAACTCGTGTTGAAGTTGACGAGTTCTTCGGATCCAAACTCGTGTGTAACTATTTACTCAAATAGTGGATTAAAGCCGGAGAGAGTTCCGGGACTGGAGTGCCCCTTGGGAGGATACCATGATACATCGAGTGTTTGAATCTCTCTCTCTATTTAATTATCCTTTATATTGCTAATATTTGTTGGTAATTATTTTATTACCCTATTCACCCCCCTCTAGGGTTTTACAATTGGTATTAGAGCCTTGTCTCTTGATTTATATTTATATTCTTAGAGAGATCCATGGCCACTAACCGTTGTACCAACTCATTCCACAATGAGGGACAGTCCATAAATAGACCTCCTCTATTTGATGGAACTAACTATAACTATTGGAATATTAGGATGGGCATTTATGTGAAATCCCTAGACTACGATCTATGGGATTGTGTCGTTGATGGCATTCCTACATCTTCCATGGTTATTGAGGAAGTAGTCTCAGAAACTCTTAAAGATAAACTTACCGAGAATGGTAAGAAGATTGCTAGTCGGGACGCTAAGGCTATGAACGCTCTCTACTGTGCCCTCGATAGCAATGAATTTAATAGGATATGTCATGCCCCAGAACCAGAATACTGGAGAGCGGGGGAATGACTCAGCCAGCTATGTATTACGGGTAGATGAATACCGTATAATACGATCAATGCTGTCTAACCAGACGAGGGGGGGCATACTACATGAAAGTCTTACTATGGTCACTTCACATCTATTGTCTCAATCATTCAAACGAGAAGCAAAAATAGAGAACATGTAAGATAAAGCAGTAAGGCGTCCCAAACGCTTAGTCAAAATGTTCTTGAGATCTGGCTTTACAAAATATAGCCAGATGGTATAGTAACAATACACAATTATTATCAGCTGCAGTCTGACTTAATTACAATTATGTAAAAGTAAGTGCAAGACAATCCGACTAACATGTCGGTGCCAAACGGCTAAGTATGAAGTAAATAACAAAACAAGCGGTGAAGTAAGGAACCCACTCGAGTCCTCCTGCGATCATTCCTCTAGTATTGACCATCTTGGAGGTGGAAGTAAGCTGAGTCCTCGAGAACCGGCTCTAAATCTGGCCATACAAAACCAGAGAGGTTAGACCTCTAATAGCAAGTACCACAAGGAAGCACGATATGAAGGATTAAACCAGTAAGTAAGAGAATATAATAATAGATCTCTGCTTTCCACTAGGATTTACATAACATCACGACACTTCGAACCAACCTCCCAACCAAATAAGGATAGAAGTTGGCCCGTCATGCCCTGACATTCTGATTATCTCAGTTAGGCAACAGAGTAGGTACAGTACACAAACAAATCATCTTGAACGGCCAATCAACTCCTACGGCTTGCTATTATGAGTCCCAAGTTATCCTGGAATTATGCAAATAGGGATTCCTCAGTTCTTACTATGTGCGAGCAAGGCTAGTCTATCCAGTCAATCAATTACGCCAATCATGAATTAGACGAGTCCCAGCGGGACGCCCGTCATCAATATATAATATACAATAATAATATAAGCAGATACCGCTCCCTGCCCGTGTGGCAGGTTTACAGTATCTGTGGAAACCAGCCGGCCTGTCGGGCACTACTAGTCCCAAGAGGGCTGCCATGTAAAAACTCGAGGATCCATTCTCTCCATGCAATTATTATTTTATTTAACTTAATAGTCTCTACGTTGAGTGAAATCCCATACCGTGGATCATGGTCATTCAAATGAGTACTTTCGTACGGGGTACGATATGCGAAACTCTACAACGATACCTGTGCGGCTAGGTTATAGGTCTTACATAGCGTAATGCAACAATCAAATCTAACCACGGAGTAATCATGCCTTGACCATAAAGTACACATGCTGCTTTATAGAAAAATAAATAAATTGAAGCCTGCACATGCCTGTATGTCAATATTCGGGATCGGCTAATCGATTACAATAGTTCATTACATGAACGTGTCTCATTCATTTAATTCAATAAGACGACTAGCCAGTCTCTTAGTTCCAACTAGGAACGCATGATCAATTTTAGTCAAGATAACCATTATTATCAATGGTGACAAGGCATGAAAGTCAATTAGTATTAAATGGGGTCGAGTCTATAACTCCTCATGGTTAAGTTCCAGTCTTACTGGGTATCCATAAACCAGTCAAGACACAAGGCACGTTCTACACAACCATATGTATCAAAAATATTAACATGCTAAGATTATCGAGTTCATAAAAAGGCGTAAGGATATAATAGGAGAATTATCATGCCACCATTAAATGAATAAATTATAGAACAAATAGAAACACCCAGGTCAGGAAGTCACGCCAACAAGTCTATGCTAAGGCCAACAAGTCACGCCAACAAGTCTAGTAGGTAGGAGTGAGCATATAAACAGCGTAAGCGTGAAAAGTGGTTCACGTTGGCACGCACAGCGTGAGCGTGAAGGGTAATTCACGCACTCATAACGTGAGCATGAAAAGTAACTCACGCACGCACAGCGTGAGCGTAAGAGCGTGAAAAGTGATTCTTAACGTGAGCGTGAAAAGTAACTCACGCACGCACGCACAGCGTGAGCGTGAAAAGTAATTCACGCACGCACGCAAAGACGTGTGCGTAACTCAAATGTTACGCTGGCACGTAAAGACGTGTGCGTGACTAAAATTTACGCACGCACGTAATGACGTGAGCGTGACTAAAATTCACGCACGCACGTAAAGACGTGAGCGTGACTAAAAATTTACGCTGGCATGTAAGAACGTGAGCGTGACAAAAAATTTACGCTGGCACGTAAGAACGTGAGCGTGACTAAAAATTCACGCTAACACGTAAAGACGTGTGCGTGACTAAAAATTCACGCTAACACGTAAAGACGTGTGCGTGACTAAATCTCCCGAACTCCAATCTTATGAAACCTTCGTTCCAAGCCAGAATGGGGTTCCCATGGTTCAGAATGGTGAAGAATGAGAAGCTCTGCCACATGAACCATCTACTTCGAAAGCACGCCAGGTTGGGAGATCAAAACCCATGGACAACCGAGAATACAACAACTTGGATCTAGAAGAAACAAGCCAAAGAAATCAAAAATGCTAAGTAGTAAACTCTCTTAGAATCACAAGAGGAAGACAAATGATCCATAAAAATGGGTGAAGGAGAAGCAAGATGTACTTGCCTTCTCCTGGTAGGTGGAAGAGAGTGATGAGGAAGAAGAAGAAGTAATGGTGAAGGAGAGTTATGAGGAGAGAGAAGGGGATGGGGGCTTTAATTGGAAGGGTGGTGGTAGGTGGGGGTTTATTGGGTCGGGTTCATTCGGATCCATCCAAGGCCAACCCGAAAGCAAAGCAGAGAGGTTAAAAGCAGAAAATAAAATGCAAAAATAAAATGCAGGATTAAAATTGCAGGAAATAAAATACAGATAATTAATTAACATGAAATTAAAGGAATTTAAATATAGGATGATACATGATAAATATTAAATAAATATATATGAGTTGCACATGTATAAAAATACGGATTCTGGGAAGGGGAAGTGACAGGATATCTGTAGAAGCATAAAATTTCAGGCGCATCTACAAGCCAAAATTCCTATGCGCTTAACACTACATGCGCCAGGGAGCTCAAACGAAGTACTTGGTACAGCAAAGGACAGAAAAAGTATAGACATCAAAAGAAGATTTTTATTTCATATAAAAGTCAATTACATGTCTAAAGAAAGGTTTTACAAAGGAAAAATTCTACAAAAAAGAAAGATCCTAAGACTACAGCCAAGCGCAGTAAACTGCCACGCGCCCCCTGCCAGACGCATCCTCTGACAGGCGCATCCTTTTAGCATCTCAGTCAAGCGCGTCTCTTTCAGCGTCTCAGTCAGGCGCGTCTCTTCAGCGTCTCAGTTAGCACATCACTCAGCATATGTGCTCTACTTCGACCCGATCAAGTGCTACGGCTAAAGGTGCAGCTTTAAGCATAACAAGAGCGGGCGATCAACCCCACTCTAGCTGGAGAAAGAGCTCTCCAAAGCCCAAGGAAGAGGAGAGCACCGCAATTCCGATCTGCGGCTCTTCCGGCATAACAGAGATGGGACTCGAACATCCTGATCTTTGGATGCAACAGGCACCTTCGGCCTGCTTTGGGAGCCCGCGATCCCAACTTTTGGATGTAACAGTCACCTTCACGAGTGCATACGAAGATGACTCGACGCATCTTCACCCTGGGGAGCGTCTTGGCAACAGAACGAACTCGGGCAAAAAAGTTCATCTTCGTCGAGAAGTCAAGGGAGAGACAACAAAAACTCTCTCAAATTGTTGCTATTTATAGTCCAGGGCAAATTAAACCCATGCGCCAAGTGGCAGCCTTCCCGAAGTTAATGCAATAAACTTGTATTTACGATGATGAATTTGCCTCTTCAAATTCAGCCAAGTCAAAACGGCTATTTAAAGCACTAGAAGAACTCAACAGTCGGACCAATGAAGATCCGTCATGCAAACAGAAGTGCCGGTCAGACCGCGCATCATACAGACGCGTCCATCAGCACCAAGCGCCTCATAAGGATGCGCCCCACGCGTCTCCATGCGCCTAGTGGAACGCAGATCAATGTGCTCACTCAAAGGCCCGTCACCCGTCAAGAACATTAAATGCTAAAGTCTGACACGACAGCAGCCATGCCTCGATGACAGAGCAGTAATAGATTTTATAGAAAATAAAGTGCCGCTGACGTCAGCGTCATCATTACAGTCCTTTGGCGATTACAAGCCACGTAGCCGATCGACCATTCGTATGTGCCTCCGCAGTCATGCGCCCGAAGACTCGTATATGCCTCAAAAGCTGTACGCTCAAACCGATTCGTAACTCCTGAAGGTTACGAGCCAAAGTATTCTCATGCGTCCAATCCTAGGCGTATCCTGTCAGATCGCTCTCCACCAAATCTGAGATCTTTGAGCTATAGACATGCGCCACGTTTCCTTTGACTCAGTTCAGCCTTTGAAGGGGTGCTAACCACCCAAGATCTCAGTAACCGAAAGATCCTCTCCACTGTCACGTGCCAGCCACAAATGCAGCATGAAGGATTCAACCCACAAATCATGGCGCATCAATCCATGCACCCTCCTTCCGTCAGCATCAGCCACGTGGCGTTCCTACAAACAAAGAGCATCCTACATGTGCACGCATGAGCAGCCTAACCTGCTGCTTATAAATAGAGGGATCATTTCCTTCTTCCATGCACACACAGACATACAGAGATGTACAGTCAAAGACAGACGTAACCAGAGCACCAGAGTTATCACCCACATAGATCGGAAGAGACACTCAACGTCTTCTTCCCCTCCGCAAGCTCCGACATCCAGAGCAATCCAGACCTTCAGAGAACCGAAAATCGTCGTCAGATCGTCAACGGAGTCAACGCATTGCCACTTGCTCCATCGACACATAACCCAGATAAAACAAAATTATACTCCTAGGACTACATCGAAGTCCTACATTGTAACACTGTTCTGTTTGTAATTAAAATTGCATTCAAAGATTTTAATAACAAACAAGCTGGCGACTCTGCTGGAGACCTTTTTATCCTCCGCTGAGAAAGCTGTGTCACAATCTGACGAAATGAAGGCGGGCTCCTCCTACAAGATACTGGTCATATGCCTCAATCAACAGGCGTATGAGGAGTTCATCTCTGAAGGCAGCGCAAGTCCTTCGAAGCGGCTGCCAAAGCTGAAGAAGACTCGCTAAGTCTGGGTGCGCAAGGTCGAGGCCCCTAGCACCATCACCGAAGGGAATGCACCGATGCAGCCTACCCTTCTCGCTGATGTCCTTAGCAGCCAGGATGCGCCTGCGGGTGCAGCATATCTTACGGGAAAATGTGGGGCTGACCACATTCCCCAACAATCTCCTTCTCAGACAAGGAAGATGCATCGACGGAGCAGAGGCGCATCTAATGCCCTGCGTATTAACTCTGGTGCGTCGCAGAGGGCTTATGTCTTTGACAGACTCACTCGCTGTCGTGGCGAGGAGAATTTGGACTCTGAGTACTATGTACCCCAGCGGGCTAGTACGAAGAAGTCCTAGGCAGCACGGGCCACGCACCTCGTGTGTGCTATGCCAACAGTAAGTCAGAGGCATGCACTCATAATCATGCGCGCTGCCGATGATAAACTGTATAAGGTTGACTCGGGTGCTTCTGCGCCGCCAACGAGCCAACCTTCAAAGATCTCGTTCTGCTTAGGCGCATCTGTTGCACTTTCAACCAAGCCGTTCGAGGCAAACTCAGTGGTCTTGAACCCCCGTGCCTACATTGGTTGTGCGTCTGAAGCTGGTTCAAGCAACTCTAAATGTTGCTCCCCCACTACTGATCTTGGTGCATCTTTTGTGCCGGATCAGGGGGTACAACATTTACTTGACCACCCGACGCTTGGCCTTGCCATGCGCCAGATAGGGGTGTGAAGGTGGCACTCTAACAGGGCACACCTGTGCTGTAGTCACCATCAACTGTTGTTGCAAGACAGCAGTCCCACCACAAAGGCAGTTGGTGTTCCAGCGGCTGTAATCATCAACACCCCTCCAACGTCGCCTCAGGAAGAAGGTGTCGATTGAAGAGGAACCAGAACTAAAGGTTGCTTCTTGCAACGTAATCTCTAACTCCTCGTCAATCCGAAAGGTGATTGGAAACTCCTCGACCTCATCCTCATCCAAGAGCCAGCCGAGGAAAACCAAGACGACTATCCCGTCCTCAGGAGTGTTTGAAGGCACCCGGAGGAGAAAGAAGATCTCGGAGGAAGCTGGGGGTAGTCAAGCCCTTGTTGATCTTTATCCCCAAGACGAAGACATCCTCCAGAACAAAGCTGGGGGTAGTCAGGCCCTTGTTGATTCTCCTCCCGAAGACGAATATATCCTCCAAAACGTAGCTGGGGGTAGTCAAAATGAAACTCCAGAAGAAACGACTCTTCTACAGGAGAGCGAGGCTAAGAGTGAAGCTTCAACCGATCCATCCACTTCTAGTCACGTCATGACAATATACATGACGGGAGGTGGTGATACGGAGTCAGATGCTCCACTAGCAGACCCTGTTCAGCGCATGGATACTTTGGAGGGAGGACTCAAAACCCTCTCCGCCTCCATGCAAACACTGACTCAAGAAGTGTTTGAAAAATGGTCAGCTTTGGCCAGGGTACCTTCCACTAATCCTGACCCAGGAGTCAACGGGGAATCAAGTGTGCCCCTTCAACGGGCATCCTTGAATATCGATTGTCGTGAAGCACCGCAAGTGTCGGAACCTTCGAATGTACAACTCCAGACTGTACCACCTTCTTCGACTCCCAGCTCCACGAAAGACATGGTTGAGATGACCAGGGACTTGCATGAGCGCTTCGAGTCAAAGAACAGACATGAGGAGTGCCAGAAGATGGGGATCCTACAACCATACCCCCTCGAATGGAACAAAGTGGTTTATCCTCCCAAGTATGAACCGAAAATATTGACACCATATGACGGAAATGACTCTCCACGCCGTTATCTGACGTACTTCCAGTCTCAAATGGGTCATCTCCCGAAGGAAGACGCACTACTCACCAGCCTGTTTGTCGAGACATTAAAAGGAGTGGCCTACGACTGGTACTACAGTCTCCCTAAAAACTCCATATCGTCCTTCGATAACTTGACGTGCCTCTTTCTCGATCGTTTCTACGATGGAGGAAAAGACATGACGATGGTGTCCTTTATAAGGGTACGTCAGAAGAAAAAAAATGGTTCGAGCATTCATCGAATGGTTCAGACAAGCCTGCTTCAGACTGCCCCCGGGTATGCCAGAACATGCACTCCTCTCCTCCTGCAGCATGAACATGCTTCCTGCAGTTAAGCTCTGGCTCAACTCCACTCCTCCTCCCGACTGGAGTTCATTGATTATTGAAGCCGAAGCAGCAGAAAAGAAGGCATGCAATGCTCGCCTTCTGGGAGTCAGTTTCTCTGCCTTCGAAGACAAGGGAAAATAGCCTGCTACCAACAACGCTAGACGTAAGACGAAAGGGAAGCAGGCATTGATTGTCAATGCCTCGAAAGGCACACAAGCACCTACTCAGAAGCCTACGCTTGCACCAAGGCCAAATGAGGTCTATTCTTTCAATGATGAAGACACCTTGCAACTCTTCGAGATGCTGAAGCAGGGTGACAAGATTAAGTTACCGGACCCGAAGCGTCCCGACGAGGTTGAGAGATTTGATAATCCGAGGTACTGTCACTACCATCGGTTTGTCGGACATCCAACTCAGGACTGCTACATCCTCAAGAACTATATCCAGCGCATGATCAATGCGAATGTCATCTCTGTCGATTACGAGGAGAAGACAGTCTCGGCCAACCATGTGTCGCTCCAATTCGATACCTTGCCGCCAACCACAGCACAAGATGGCGTCGTCCCCATCCCAAAGACGATAATGGAAGTGGTCAATCTACCACCTACCCATGACAACATGAGTGAACTCATCCCACTCACCACATCTCGAGAAGAGATCATATGGGTTCACCCAGATCTCGTCTCCGAAGTTACTCAACCGGGGGTACGCTCTACCTCCAAAACCAAGGGCAAGAAGACCAAGTCTTGCCGCATAGTCTCTTCCTCCACGGAAGAGGCACTCCCTGTATAAATACGTTCGCAGCAGAACGCTCAACCTGAGGAAGCTGTCGTCGAGGTGGTGCCTCCATGCGCCACCCCTACTGCCCAGGAATGGGGTCCATCCAGACCTCCAGCAGATAATAAACAGAAGCACGTAGTGTCACCTCCAGTTTTCGAATTATGAATATTTTCATCATTTTCCAAGTTTTATAATTTTTAGGAATTTTATTTGATTTTATAGGATTTTTAGGGATTTGTTTGATTTAGTTTAAATTTTATCCAATTTGGATTTAAGTTGGAGACCCGGGTAGTCTGGACACTAGTGGGACCCACATACTAGCTGGGCTTGGCCCACATGCCATCCTAACTAGGCTAGAAACCATAAACCATACTCCCATGGCTTAACTAGTCATTTAGAGACTTAATTAGTCAATTTAGAGTTAAACCAAAAACAAACCGAACCAAACTAAGTCTATTAGGTGTGGAGGCCTAATGGGTCTCCACCCAAACCCATTAAGCCCCCCCTTGGCCGGCCATGTATAGGCAACCCCCCCTCTCTTTCCTTCACCACAAAGTAATCTCTCTCTCTCTCTCTCTCTCTCTCTCTTCATTTCACTCTTTTCTTTTGAAGCTTCTTCTTCCTCAAGGAAACCAATTCTAGGTATGCTCATTTAATCCTCATTAATTCCTCTATTTCATTTACTCCTTCACAATAAATGTGGAGGAGATCATTCTCCACATTATGACCATAGCTTTTATAGGCTTTCCTAAAAACCTAGTTTAAGGATTTATTAGAGGTTTTCCTTTTTAGAGAGAAATATATATATATATATATATATATATATATATATATATATATTGTGTGTGTGTGTAGAGGAGAGTGGTGGTGGTGGTGTCAGGAGAGAGTGTGTGTTTTAGTGTGTGTGAATATATATATATATATATATATATATATATATATTTTATATATATATATATATATATATATATATATATATATATATATATATATATATTTTTTTTTTTTTTTTTTTTTTTTTTTTTTTTTTTATTTTATATATATATATATATATATATATATATATATATATTGTGTGTGTGTGTAGAGGAGACTGGTGGTGGTGGTGTCAGGAGAGAGTGTGTGTTTTAGTGTGTGTGTGTGTCTATATATATTTACATGTGTGTGTGTATGTATTTATATATATATATATATATATATATATATATATATATATATATATATATATATATATATATATATATAGGAAGGAAAAAAAAATATATGTATATATATATAGGTAGGAGTGTGTGTGTGAGTATATATATATATATATTAATATATAAATATATATATTTTATATATATATATATATATGTAGATGTGTTGTGTGTTTGAGAGTATATATATATATATATATATATATATATATAGATAGATAGCTAGATGTTTAGATAAAAATATATATATATATATATATATATATATATATATATATATATATATATATATATATATATATATATATATATATATATATATATATATAGGGAGAGAATGAAGAGAATAAGAAGTAGCAACAATAGCAGTAGGAAGCAGGAGCAGCAGCAGCTACTGTAGCAGCAGCAGCAGCATCATTAGTCATAGCACTGGCAGCAGCAGTTAGCAGGAATAGCAGTAGGAGCAGCAGTATACAAAGAATAAGGAGAAGGGGACGGAGAATAAGGAGAATGAGACAGAGAATAAGACGGAGAATAAGGAGAAGGAGACGGAGAATTAGACGGAGAATAAGGAGAAGGAGACGGCGAAAAAGACGGAGAATAAGGAGAAGGAGACGGCGAAAAAGACGGAGAATAAGGAGAAGGAGACGGAAAAAAAGACGGAGAATAAAGAGAAGGAGACGGAGAATAAGACGGAGAATAAGGAGAAGGAGACGGAGAAAAAGACGAAGAATAAGGAGAAGGAGACGGAGAATAAGGAGGAGGAGAAGGAGAATAAGGAGAAAAAGAATAAGACGGAGAATAAGGAGAAGGAGACGAAGAATAAGACGAAAAATAAGGAGAAGAAGACGGAGAATAAGGAGAAAGAGACAGAGAATAAGGAGAAGAAGAATAAAAAGAAGAATAAGGAGAAGGATAATAAGAAGAAGAATAAGACGGAGAATAAGAATAAGGAGAAGGGAAGGAAATAAGAGAAGGAGAAGGAGAAGGAGAAGGAGAAGGGAATGTAGGAAATCAAATTAGAGAGGGTTTGTGAGTGAGTCGAATTTAGTGAAAGGGTAAATTAAGATATTGGCCTACGGCCAAGATATGGGTTTCGGAGTTCGAGATGGACGCGGATATGGGTTGAGTTCCAATGTTCTCCTATGACCAAGTTTGACCTAACTAGACGTGTCTTGACCTAGAATGACTTAATAGGATTTAATTTCATTTGACTTTACTTCCTAAACATAGTATTGCTACGTCTTGTTATCTATAGGTCCTCGAGGCGCTGCATTGGATCCAATTGACATATTATATCATATCACAGGCGAGTACATTCTCTGATAAATTTTTTTAATTTATGATAACTGTTATAATTCATGTACTTAGTGTAGATATACTCATTTCTGACACATGGTTCTCACGGATTGGTATTCCTGGATCTCGATGAAAGATGTTTCTCCTTGTTAGCTTGGGATGTATTGTGCAAGCTCTCTTGTAGCTCTTGCACAATATGTGGTCACTGATTCTAGAGAAGACTTGCTCCCTTCTCATAGAATTTCGTGCAGTGACGTGTCCTGTTTGGATCCATTCTACCAGTTGGGGATGGGTGAGTAGTAGCGTATGCCTGTGATCAAATCTATCTTACATTCTTGAATAGTGTTAGTCATATACCGCACTTATAACTAGCCAGGCCAGTTCTTTACAGGTTCCCAAGCCGGTCACAAGCTGAAACTACTACTTACACACATTGGATAGATGGCTTACCCTGATTTGTGTACATACCATGATCAGTTCTACTTTCTTGTTCTAGCTCTAGCTCTACAGCTTACCATGCCATAATACATATATGTACACTCCATGATTTTATTGTATATGCTCTATTTACAGTCTTATAGCTTTTATTCTATCTTGAGATCTGTTATGAGATATATGTACTCGTTCCATCCTGACCGGATATGTTGAAAATGTTTATAGATGCAGACGAGGACTATTATTGCACTTACTACGGCCCATCGGACGTAGTAGGTTTAGAGACAGATATCCTAGATCCGCAGGGTGCAGTACCGCAGGGCGAGATACCGCCTACCCTGTAGATAGAGTAGGTTTTTTGTACTGGACCTTGTCTCCAGTCACTCTTGGGACTATTATTATTTTAGCTTGTATTAGAGACTTTGGACTTAGACTTGTATATTCTTTGTGTTTGGACTTGACAGTTTATATTTTATTGTCGTGTTGTCTTTATCTTTCAGTATTTACTTTATCATCTTAGAGTTGTGATTGAGCACTCATATATTATCATTGCTTGTCTTTCGTTCGGAGTTGACCATATTCTCGATAGGTTTTGATATTATATAAACTGTTGTTAGAGTAGTAAACCTACAGCGTTCCACGCCGTTTTTACGGGGAGGGCTGGGCGTTGTTACGCACACGTGCCCTTATAGCGGGTGCGGGTCGTGACACATTTTTAGTGGTGGCCCATGCAGGTCCTGAAGTCGCAATTAGTGCGATGTCGTAGTAGCACTCGTCTTAGAGTGTTGACTACGAGCCTGTGTTACATATAGGAGGTAGTAGGCTAAGAGTACTCAATCACAGTAGGGTATTTCCTTGCTTATCTTGCTTACCGTCTTTGATATTGATTTAATGCATTCTAGCTGTCCTCCTTTGTTATAATCCTTCTTGTGCCATATTGATATCTTCCTTTCAATCTGTCTCCAGGATGGTTATGACTCATTCTCCCGGTGAGGAGCATGGGGAGACGGAGAGGTCTTCTACCTCTGGTGGACAGGCTCCAGTCACTTTCCCTGCAGTTGGGACTTCAGTAGGGGCTCTCGGGGGTACTCCTCCAGCGCTCTCGATGACTGTCCCTGGGGTCACTGCGGGTGCTCTTTCTGCAGTGTCGGGGCTACGACGGGAGCTGTCGGGGGCATTCCTTCTCCTCCTCCTCCTCAGTAGGGGACTCCTCCGATGGTGGTGGGTGCTGTTCTTCCGTTGCCTCCTATGCCCACAGATATGGTGCAGATGCTCGTATTCTTTCAGCATGTGCTGGACTCCCAGCGGGCCCAGCACGAGACACAGATGAGACAGACTGAGGCCATACGCCAGGGCATGGAGGATGCCCATAGGTTGGCCCTGGTTACGATGGAGCATGGGGCTCCGTAGCGGGAGGTGCAGCAGCAGAAGCCCGGAGACATCCAGGCTTTCAAGAAGATGGGTTCGAAGGATTTCAAAGGGATCGAGGGCATTGTATATGCTGATGACTGGCTCGAGGATATCGAGCGTCAGATGAGGGCCTTCCGCCTGGCAGACGACCTGAAGGTCAAGGCGGTTGGCTTGCAGTTATTAGATGTTACCCGGATATGGTTCCGGAACGAGCCGGCTCTTGCAGGAGAGGGCCACACTTGGGCTGATTTTTGGGCCCTGTTCAGAGAGAAGTTCTTTTCCTCCACAGACAAGATCGGCCTAGTACGATAGTTTCAGAACCTGCAGCAGGGCAGTATGACTGTGGAGGAGTATGCAGCGGAGTTCGGTCGGCTGAGCCGATATGCCGAGTACATGGTGAGCGACCCAGTGATCCGAGCAGAGCACTTCCGGGAGAGATTGACATGGGATATCAAGACCCTGATCCTTTCCTTCTATGCGACATATGCAGAGGTCTTTACGGAGGCTCGGAAGGTGGAGAGAGAGTGGGGCTTGAAGCCGAAGAGGGATTGTGAGTTGTTTTGGGGGGCCAGTAGCAGTGCGGGGGCTGCTAAGCGCCCTCAGCTTCAACATCAGCCGTTCCAGCATCATCAGCAACAGGTGCAGGCCAGGGCACCTGTCCAGAGGGTTCAGCAGCGTCAGGGACAGGATGATCCTCCGTGCCACTACTGCAAGAAGCCCGATCACCTCTTTGAGTTCTGTAGGAAGAGGCTGGGGTTGTGCCTCTTCTGCGATGCCGCTGGGCATCAGATACGGGAGTGTCCTAAGAACTCCCGTGTCGCTGGAGTAGCTCAGAGGGCACCTGTTCTGAGGGCACCAGCTAGTGTGCCTGTAGTTCAGCAGCGGGGTCCACTTTCGACCCAGCAGCAGCAGTTTGTCCAGTACCGCCAGCAGAGGGGTGTTCAGGATAGAGCTTTTGCCCTTGCAGTCGAGGAGATAGAGCCTATAGCGGATATTGTCGCAGGTTCTGTTCTGCTCGATTCTTTTCCAGCTTTAGCCTTGTTTGATTCTGATGCTACGCACAGTTTTGTGTCTGTTTCTTTTGCTCTTAGGCACAATATCATTACTGAGTATCTTGGTAGAACTTGCAAGATTATGACTGGGAATGACATCAACCTGGTTAATAATGTTTACAAGGAGCAGAGAGTTTCTTTGAGAGGTCGGGAGCTGAGGATGTGTTTGCTCGTAATGCCACTTCCGAGTTACGATGTGGTACTCGGTATAGACTGGTTGAGCATGCACCATGCTAGCATAGACTGTATAGGGGGCAGGATTTTGTTCAGGCCGCCGGGAGAGCCGGAGTTTGAGTTCACCAGGGGTGCAGCGGAGCCAGGAGATGGATTCTGTGGAGCATTGTTGGCGTGGCCGGTGTTGCCACATCCACTTATTGCTAAGTTCTTGGATGTCTTTCCCGAGAAGTTGTCCGAGATGCCGCCAGATCGTAATGTTAAGTTTTCTATATACCTAGTGTCGGTTGCTGAGCCTATCTCACAGCACGTCTATAGAATCAACAACAGTGAGTTAGCGGAGCTGAAGAAACAGGTCGATGAACTGGAGGACAAGGGCTTTATCCGATCTAGTTCTTCACCTTTGGGCGTGCCAGTTCTTTTCGTCCCGAAGAAGGATGGTACGGTACGTATGTGTATTGATTACAGGGCGCTCAACAACCTTACCATCAAGAACAAGTATCCTTTGCCAAGGATTGATGACTTGTTTAACCAATTGAGAGGGGCGAGGGTGTTCTCGAAGATCGACTTGCGTACCGGGTACCATCAGCTGAAGGTGAAGTGGGATGACATTCTGAAGACTGTATTTCGGACTCGCTATGGCCAGTATGAGTATACCGTCATGCCGTTTGGGTCGACCAACGCCCCGGCGGTATTCATGAACTTGATGAACAAGGTATTCCATCAGCACCTTGACAAGTTCATGGTGGTCTTCATCGATGAAATTCTCATGTATTCAAAGACGCCAGAGAAGCACGAGGAGAACCTGAAGATTGTGTTGGACACTCTCAGGAGGGAGCAGCTATATGGGAAGCTGTCGAAGTGCGAGTTCTTCTTGGATCGCGCGAAGTTCCTAAGCCATGTTGTCTCTGGCGAGGGGATTTCAGTGGATCCAAAGAAGATTTTTGCAGTGGAGTCCTGGTCTATGCCGAGATCAGTAGCAGAGGTTCAGAGTTTTTTGGGTCTGGCAGGTTATTACCGGAGGTTCGTGCAGGACTTTTCCTGGATTGCCCAGCCGATGACCCGACTTACCAGGAAGGACGAAGAGTTTGTTTGGTCCGAGGAGTGCCAGGCTACCTTTGAGGAGCTGAAGACGAGGTTGACTATAGCTCCTCTCTTGACGCTGCCATCTGGATCTAGTGGTTATATGATCTACAGTGATGCTTTAGGACGGGGTTTGGGTTATGTACTTTAGCAGCACGGGAAGGTGATTGCCTATGCATCTAGGCAGTTACGTCCTCATGAGAGGAACTACCCTACCCATGATCTGGAGCTGGCAGCAGTCATCTTTGCTTTGAAGCTATGGAAACACTATCTGTACGGAGAGCGAGTTGGGATCTATACAGATCACAAGAGCTTGAAGTACGTGTTTATCCAGAAGGAGCTGAATATGAGGCAGAGGCGATGGTTAGAGCTGATGAAAGATTTTGATATATCCTTACAGTACCATCCGGGGAAGGCCAACGTGGTTGCGGATGCTTTGAGCAGGTATCCTATGGCCATGTATTTGACGATGGATCGTCACCTTCTGGCAGATCTGGAGAGCTTGGGCAGAGAGGTGATAGTTCCTGGGTTCGAGGAGCAGATGTGGGGTCTCTAGGTACAGTCAGAGCTGATGGACAGAGTCAGAGCAGCTCAGTTTGAGGATGAGCTCTGAGGGTCATCAGGGAGAAGGTCCGGACATGACTGTTAGATGAGTTCTCTATAGCGGAAGATGGGTAGTTGAGGCATGGTACCAGATTGTGCGTACCGAGCGGAGGACTTCGAAAGGAGGTTCTTCAGGAGGTACATCGTTCTCAGTACTCTATGCATCCTGGAGCCAACAAGATGTATAGAGACTTGAGACATCATGTTTGGTGGTATGGCATGAAACACGAGGTGGCTCAGTTCGTTTCTAGATGCATGGTGTGCCAGCAGGTGAAAGCCGGACGGCAGAGACCCAGTGGATTGCTCCAGCCATTACCCATTACTGAGTGGAAGTGGGAGCATATCACTATAGACTTTGTATCTGGGCTTCCGCGCTCTCAAGGAGGGAAGGATGCGATTTGGGTCATTGTTGATCGATTGACCAAATCGGCCCACTTTTTGCCTTTCAAGGTGGGTTTGTCTACGGAGAGGTTGGCCGAGATGTACGTGCGACAGATAGTCCGATTATACGGGGTTCAAGTGAGTATAGTCTCGGATCGGGACATCCGATTCACTTCCCACTTCTGGAGGAGTTTGTAGCTTAGCTTGGGCACATTGCTCAAGTTCAGTACCGTATACCACCCCCAGATAGACGGGCAGTCGGAGAGGATGATACAGACCCTCGAGGATATGCTTTGTACCTGTGTCTTGGACTTCGGGGGACCTTGGGAGGACCACCTTCACTTGGTAGAGTTTGCTTACAACAATAGCTACCAAGCCAGTATAGAGATGTCACCTTTCGAGGCTCTATACGGACGGAGGTGCCGTACTCCCTTGTCTTCGGATGATATCGGCGAGAGGGTTTTGTTTGGCCCTGAGATGGTAGTAGATGCTGCAGAGAAGGTCAGGGTTATCAGAGATAGACTTCGGGTGGCACAGGATAGACAGCGGCATTGGTCCGATAGCCACCGGAGGCCGCTGGAGTTTGAGGTGTAGTTTAGATTTTTCTAGTATTTGAGTCTGATTGTGATTGTTTTAGATCCAGCAAAGCCTTGTGTTTTGTTCTAGGTTGATGATCTTGTGTTCCTGCAGATTTTTTCGACGCGTGGCACGATTCGTTTTGGTGGCGGCAGGAAGCTTAGTCTACGCTACATCGGACCATTTCGTATCTTGGATAGGGTTGGTGCAGTGGCTTACCGACTGGAGTTACCGCCCGCATTAGAGGGAGTGCACAACGTGTTCTACGTATCATAGCTGAAACGGTACGTGGCAGATCCCAGTCATGTATTGGACCACTCCGAGATCGAAGTGGGACCGACACTCAGCTATCCAGATAAGTCGGTTGAGATCTTGGACCGAAGAGAGAAGGTGCTCCGGAACCAGGTCATTCCCTTGGTTCGCGTTGCATGGAGACACCACTCTCCAGGTGAGTCTACCTGGGAGAGAGAGGATGACATACGGGAGCGATTTCCATATCTCTTCGAGCCTTGAGGTAAAATTCTTTCGTTTCCTTCCTTGTTCTATTCATGTTGCTGTGTTAGTTCTCATTCAATTTTGAGGACGAAATTTTTTTAGGAGGGTAGATTTGTCACCCCCAGTTTTCAAATTAGGAGTATTTTTGTCATTTTGCAAGTTTTATAATTTTTTGGAATTTTATTTGATTTTATAGGATTTTTAGGGATTTGTTTGATTTAGTTTGAATTTTATCCAATTTGGACTTAAGTTGGAGACCCGGGTAGTCTGGACACTAGTGGGACCCACATACTAGCTGGACTTGGCCCACATGCCATCCTAACTAGGCTAGAAACCATAAACCATACTCCCATGGCTTAACTAGTCATTTAGAGACTTAATTAGTCAATTTAGAGTTAAACCAAAAAGAAACCGAACCAAACTAAGTCTATTGGGTGTGGAGGCCTAATGGGTCTCCACCCAAACCCATTAAGCCCCCCTTGGCCGGCCATGTATAGGCAACCCCCCTCTCTTTCCTTCACCACAAAGTAATCTCTTTCTCTCTTTATTTCACTCTTTTCTTTTGAAGCTTCTTCTTCCTCAAGGAAACCAATTCTAGGTATGCTCATTTAACCCTCATTAATTCCTCTATTTCATTTACTCCTTCACAATAAATGTGGAGGAGATCATTCTCCACATTATGACTATAGCTTTTATAGGTTTTCCTAAAAACCTAGTTTAAGGATTTATTAGAAGTTTTCCTTTTTAGAGAGGAATATATATATATATATATATATATATATATATATATATATATATATATATATATATATATATATATATATATGTATATATATATATATGTATTGTGTGTGTGTGTGTGTGTGTGTAGAGGAGAGTGGTGGTGGTGGTGTCAGGAGAGAGTGTGTGTTTTAGTGTGTGTGTATCTATATATATTTACATGTGTGTGTGTATGTATATATATATATGTATTGTGTGTGTGTATGTATATATATATATTTACATGCAGTAGCAGCAGTAGCATTAGCCATAGCACTGGCAGCTGCAGCATTTAGCAGGAATAGCAGTAGGAGCAGCAGTATACGGAGAATAAGGAGAAGGAGACGGAGAATAAGACGGAGAATAAGGAGAAGGAGATAGAAAAAAAGACGGAGAATAAGGAGAATGAGACGAAGAATAAGACGGAGAATAAAAAGAAGGAGACAGAGAAAAAGACGGAAAATAAGGAGAAGGAGACGGAGAAAAAGACGGAGAATAAGGAGAAGGAAATGGAGAATAAGACGGAGAATAAGGAGAAGGAGACGGAGAAAAAAATGGAGAATAAGGAGAAGGAGACGGAGAATAAGACAGAGAATAAAGAGAAGGAGACAAAGAATAAGGAGGAGGAGAAGGAGAATAAGGAGAAGAAGAATAAGATGGAGAATAAGGAGAAGGAGACGGAGAATAAGACGGAGAATAAGAAGAAGGAGACGGAGAATAAGATGGAGAATAAGGAGAAGGAGACGAAGAATAAGGAGAAGGGTACGTATGTACATTGATTACAGGGTGCTCAATAACCTTACCATCAAGAACAAGTATCCTTTGCCAAGGATTGATGACTCGTTCGACCAGTTAAGCGGGGCGAGGGTATTCTCGAAGATCGACTTGCGTACCAGGTACCATCAGCTAAAGATAAAGCAGGATGACATTCCGAAGACTGTATTTCGGACTCGCTATGGCCAGTATGAGTATACCGTCATGCTGTTTGGGTTGACCAACGCCCCGGCGGTATTCATGAACTTGATGAACAAGGTATTCCATCAGTACCTTGACAAGTTCGTGGTGGTCTTCATCGATGACATTCTCATCTATTCGAAGACGCCAGAGGAGCACGAGGAGCACCTGAGGATTGTATTGGCCACTCTCAGGAGGGAGCTGCTGTATGGGAAGCTGTCGAAGTGCGAGTTCTTCTTGGATCGCATGGAGTTTCTAGGCCATGTTGTCTCTGGCGAGGGAATTTCAGTGGATCCGAAGAAGATTTTTGCAGTAGAGTCCTGGTCTACGCCGAGCTCAGTAGTAGAGGTTCGGAGTTTTCTGGGTCTGGCAGGTTATTACCGAAGGTTCGTACAGGACTTTTCCAGGATTGCCCAGCCGATGACCCGACTTACCAGGAAGGACGAGGAGTTTGTTTGGTCCGAGGAGTGCCAGGCCGCCTTTGAGGAGCTGAAGACGAGGTTAACTACAGCTCTTATCTTGACGTTGCCATCTGGATCTGGTGGTTATACGATCTACAGTGATGCTTCAGGACGGGGTTTGGGTTGTGTACTTCAGCAGCACAGGAAGGTGATTGCCTATGCATCTAGGCAGTTACGTCCTCATGAGAGGAACTACCCTACCCACGATCTGGAGCTGGCAGCGGTCATCTTTGCTTTGACGCTATGGAAACTCTATCTGTACGGAGAGCGAGTTGAGATCTATACAGATCACAAGAGCTTGAAGTACGTGTTTACCCAGAAGGAGCTGAATATGAGGTAGAGGCGATGGTTAGAGCTGATAAAGGATTTTGATATATCCTTACAGTACCATTCGGGGAAGGCCAACGTGGTTGCGGATGCTTTGAGCAGGTATCCCGTGGCCATGTGTTTGATGATAGATCGTCACCTTCTGGCATATCTGGAGAGCTTGGGCATAGAGGTGATAGTTCCTGGGTTCGAGGAGCAGATATGGGGTCTCCACGTGCAGCCAGAGCTGATGGACTGAGTCAGAGCAGCTCAGTTTGAGGATGAGGCTCTGAGGGTCGTCAGGGAGCAGGTCCGGGCAGGACTGTTGGATGAGTTCTCTATAGCGGAAGATGGGTCGTTGAGGCATGGTACCAGATTGTGCGTGCCGAACGGAGGACTTCGGGAGGAGGTTCTTCAGGAGGCGCATCATTCTTAGTACTCTATGCATCCTAGAGCCAACAAGATGTATAGAGACTTGAGACAACATGTTTGGGGGTATGGCATAAAACGCGAGGTGGCTCAGTTCGTTTCTAGATACATGGTGTGCCAGCTGGTGAAAGCCGGAAGGGAGAGTCCCGGTGGATTACTCCAGCCACTACCCATTCCTGAGTGAAAGTGGGAGCATATCACTATAGAATTTGTATCTAGGCTTCCGTGCTCTCCAGGAGGGAAGGATGCGATTTGGGTCATTGTTGATCGATTGACCAAATCGGCCCACTTTTTACCTTTCAAGGTGGGTTTGTCTACGGATAGGTTGGCCAAGATGTACGTGCGGCAGATAGTCCGATTGCACGGGGTTCCAGTACGTATAGTCTCAAATCGGGACAGCCGATTCACTTCCCACTTCTGGAGGAGTTTGCAGCTTAGCTTGGGCACATTGCTCAAGTTCAGTCCCGCATACCACCCCCAGACAGACGGGCAGTCGGAGAGGACGATTCAGACCCTCGAGGATATGCTTCGTACCTGTGTCTTGGACTTCGAGGGACCTTGGGAGGAACACCTTCACTTGGTAGAGTTTACTTACAACAACAGCTACCAAGCCAGTATAGAGATGTCACCTTTCGAGGCTCTATACGGACGGAGGTGCCGTACTCCCTTGTCTTGGGATGATGTCGACGAGAGGGTTTTGTTTGGCCCTGAGATGGTAGTGGATGCTGCGAAGAAGGTCAGGGTTATCGGAGATAGACTTCGGGTGGCGCAGGATAGGCGGCGGCATTGGGACGATAGCCACCGGAGGCCGTTGGAGTTTGAGTTATAGTTTAGATTTTGCTAGTATTTGAGTTTGATTGTGATTGTTTTAGATCAAGCTCTAAGCCTTGTATTTTGTTCTAGGTTGATGATCTTGTGTTCCTGCGGATTTCTCCAACACGTGGCACGATTCGTTTTGGTGGCGGCGGAAAGCTTAGTCCACGATACATCGAACCTTTCCGTATCTTGGGCAGGGTCGGTACAGTGGATTACCGACTGGAGTTACCGCCCGCACTAGAGGGTGTACACAGCATGTTCCACCTGTCGCAGCTGAGAGGGTACATGGTAGATCCCAGTCACGTCTTGGACTACTCCGACATCGAAGTGGGACCGACACTCAGCTATCCAGAGAAGCCGGTTGAGATCT
This sequence comes from Iris pallida, assembly GCA_029216955.1. Lineage (NCBI taxonomy): Eukaryota > Viridiplantae > Streptophyta > Magnoliopsida > Asparagales > Iridaceae > Iris > Iris pallida. The sequence continues at coordinate 9,398,217 of JANAVB010032420.1, read as the reverse complement.
TGGACCGAAGAGAGAAGGTGCTCTGGAACCAGGTCATTCCCTTGGTTCGCGTTGCGTGGAGACACCACTCTCCAGGTGAGTCTACCTGGGAGAGAGAGGACGACATGCGGGAGCGATTCCCATATCTCTTCGAGCCTTGAGGTAAAATTCTTTCGTTTCCTTCCTTGTTCTATTCATGTTGCTGTGTTAGTTCTCATTCAATTTCGAGGACAAATTTTTTTTAGGAGGGTAGATTTGTCACCCCCAGTTTTCGAATTAGGGGTATTTTTGTCATTTTCTAAGTTTTATAATTTTTTAGAATTTTATTTGATTTTATAAGATTTTTAGGGATTTGTTTGATTTAGTTTGAATTTTATCCAATTTGGACTTAAGTTGGAGACCCGGGTAGTCTGGACACTAGTGGGACCCACATACTAGCTGGACTTGGCCCACATGCCATCCTAACTAGGCTAGAAACCATAAACCATACTCCTATGGCTTAACTAGTCATTTAGAGACTTAATTAGTCAATTTAGAGTTAAACCAAAAACAAACCGAACCAAACTAAGTCTATTGGGTGTGGAGGCCTAATGGGTCTCTACCCAAACCCATTAAGCCCTCCTTGGCCGGCCATGTATAGGCAACCCCCCCTCTTTTTCCTTCACCACAAAGTAATCTCTCTCTCTTCATTTCACTTTTTTCTTTTGAAGCTTCTTCTTCCTCAAGGAAACCAATTCTAGGTATGCTCATTTAACCCTCATTAATTTCTCTATTTCATTTACTCCTTCACAATAAATGTGGAGGAGATCATTCTCCACATTATGACCATAGCTTTTATAGGTTTTCCTAAAAACCTAGTTTAAGAATTTATTAGGGGTTTTCCTTTTTAGAGAGGAAATATATATATATATATATATATATATATATATATATATATATATATATATATATATATGTGTGTGTGTGTGTGTGTGTGTGTGTGTGTGTGTGTGTGTATATATATATGTGTATATATATATGTATTGTGTGTGTGTGTAGAGGAGAGTGGTGGTGGTGGTGTCAGGAGAGAGTGTGTGTTTTAGTGTGTGTGTGTCTATATATATTTACATGTGTGTGTGTATGTATTTATATATATATATAGATATGTGTGTGTGTGTATGTATTTTCATCCATATAGGGCAGTGAAACGTGGATGGTATAAAGATGTAGAGCACAAAGAACCTCCAACACGATTGACAGGACCATCCCTTTTGGAAAGGCTGGATTGTATCCAATATGTACCAGGTAAATTAGTGAAAGCTGCTAGCAAGAAGCGAATGGCAGTTGAGGTGGATGATAGTGAACATTGCATTGCAGATGAGGATGACAACGAAGGAAGACCGGCGTGGTACAAGAAGTCGATTCTTTTTGATTTAGAGTACTGGGGTAGTCACAAAGTACGACATACTATTGATGTGATGCATACTGAAAATAATGTGGCGGAACATCTTATTAATTTGATGTTTGACAGGGGAAAGCTTCTAAGTATGCATTGGATAAGTCTCAAAAAATACAATTTTATCAAGTTTTAAAACACGTAAAGCTCCCGTCGTGCATTGCAACTAATTTGAGCAGTCTTGTAAGTATTCAACCACCAAGTTTGCATATTAAGAAGTCATATGACTATCATGTCATTATCCAATATTTGCTTCCCATTATGGTTCAACATGCATATACAAAGTTTCGTGGCTTGAAACGAGCCATTTTGTAAGTAAGCTTGTACTTTAACATACTGTGCTCGAAGGTCTTAGTTTGAGAGCATGTCCAAGCTGCCAAAGATATGATTGCTGAGGCATTATGTGTGTTGGCACATTATTTTCCATCGCACTTCTTCGATATAAGTATCCACCTAACGGTACATCTAGCTGACCAAGCTCTACTTTGTGGACCTACGAGATATATATGGATGTATCCATTTGAAAGGTGAGATATTCATCTTATATATTATTGTTTCTTTGCTAATTTATTAACACTATAATTTTTTGTTTTAACAAGTGTGCATTTTATGTTGATATAAGGGCTATGAAGGAGTGCAAAAACATACCAAGCAACAAACGTTACGTAGAAGGATTAATCTCTGAGGCATATCTTGTTTCAGAATCTATTAGATATGCTATGGAATATATGCCAAATCCATGTGATGGTAATCATAGTTCTAGTCAAGCACTCTTTTTAGATGAGAATGGTGATGATATGTACGAGCGCTCCATTCTTGAGGGTAAAACTATCAAGTTATCTGGTGTACAACGCATACAAATTCGAAGATGGATACTCTTTAGGATAAATATACCAGAACGAGATGAATATTACAGGTGTGATATTCTTTCATATTAATTTTAAACTACATAATATGTATTTTTTTCTGTTTATACAATAAGGATTTTAAATTTGTAGTGTGTATCGCTCATCCTTGGAAGATGGTCATCGTGGTAAAAGAAGAGCTACCACAAAGACAGAAGTGGTAGTACAATCTGAATTTATTGATTAGTTACATAAAAAGGTGTGTAATCTTTAATTCTAAAGCATAATTTTAGTTATTTTAATGTGACATTGATTAATGTATTTGCGTGTGGCTTGTATTAACAGCTGCTAGAAGAAAAATGCATGGTTTCATTATTGTGGCGGTATGTTAGGGGACCAAAGTGGGAAGCCAAAACTCATATCAAGTATAGGGTGAATGGTTATGTATTCTCTCCCCAGCACTATGATGACACTCTTTCGACACAAGATAGCGGTATTTGTATGGATGCAATCACCACATTTGTCACAAGTGCAAAAGATATGAACCCTACGGATGATGACATTACTTGGTATGGTATTATCAAAGAGATTATAGAGGTTGATTATTATGAATTCCAACACGTAGTTTTCTATTGTGATTGGGTCAATATCGGTGACAAGACCAATGGTTGTAAGATTTGTCCAGACTCTAACTTGTTGATGGTAAATTTAAAGAAGATCAAGAGTGCTGATGGGGAATATGATGAGCCCGCCATTCTTTCATCCGAAGCGAGTCAAGTTTTTTATGTAAGAGATGCACAAAATTCTGATTGGTCTATCGTTCTACATTCTCCAAAGCGTATGACTGATGGTATCGATGATTACGCTATACCAACAAGCTTCCAATCCATTTTGAAAGAGCAACCGAACTTGGCACCACTATTAAAATGTATTGAACCCAAATAGATTCAATATTTTGAAAACAATGGTTGTTTTTATGTTACTTGTTTTTATTTAATGATGAATTTTTTGTGAAGGATAACTTTTCAAAGTTGCCATCTTAAAGCATAAGAAGGGATGCTTAATTTATTGGAAATACTCAGATTTGTGGGTATCTCAACTCTGTGGAGCATGTGGATAGGGCTCATATTTGAACAAATATTTTTTGTTGCTTCTTTGCTGCTTACTGCAACTTCTACAGCTGCTAACTGCTATTTTACATTAGCCTGTGTGTACACCATTTTGGGATTTGTTTCTTATTTATTTATCTTTTGCTATTTCAGTGCTGTTGTTTCTTACACCTGCTTACAAATATGTTGGTTAAAAATCGTGTATCAATAAGTAGTATTATTAGGTTGTAGTCTTTCCCTTTGAGTACCAGTAGGAATTTCCATAGAAGCTTAGTTTCTTAGTTTAATCCTGGGATATCAGTCCAGACTAATAGGGTGTACTAGTCAAGTACAGTCCTCTGTTCATTTTCATATGCAGTCCTGTTTAGACTCAAGGTTCAGCCATATTCTACTGTATGTTTCAGTCCATTCTTTTAGTAGTAACCAGTCAAATTTAGTTCACTACATTGTCAATATAGGCAATTGGTATCAATTGTTCAGCCACTGAAAAATCCCTATGCCAGTACATATTACCCTAGTGTTCTTTTAATGTTTTCCTTTGTGATTCGATTCTTACATATTTTCCTCTTGAACTGGGTATGGATATGGTTATTCTACACCTGTGATGTTTATAAGGTTGATGTGTGACCTAGTCCACATGCTTTATAAAAACAACCTGTGATGTTTGTGGTTTATATAAACATATTAAAAACTTGAGGGATAAATTCATGTAATGAGTACTCACTATTTAAAACCCGAGTTCAGTTCTTATTAGGATATGCAAAATGAAGAATTCCATTTTTTAAAGAATATGAACTATTTGGATAGTTGTTGGATTTTAAAGCTTAATGCGATTTATAATATGTGAAACTAACAGAAAATCATGGGTGGCTGTCACTTGGAGGCTTACATATTTTGATTTTCGGCCATTGGTATAGCCCAATACCCCTGCCTATGGTACGTTGGCCAATCACCACTCATAGCTAAACACCTTTACTGATACTCAAATCCCAACTGGCACTTAGGTCAATCCTATGGCCAATGCCTAGCCAAGATGGCTGTGCTAAGCCCTTACTGAACTCACCCGGCTATTCACTGGCCTCTGGCAGCAACAAGGTGGCCTAGACAAGACCATGATGGCCTGCCCACAGCAGGCCACCACATGCTCATTGCCAAGGCAAGTGCCAAATCTTCCTTAACTTCCTTTCTAACTGCTTCCATTTATCTGTATCAGTCATTGTGACTGATACATCAAGCTCATCTTCTTTCTCTTGTCTGAACACCACCTATGACAATAACTGATACTAACACCCCAATACCTCTGATACATACTGTAACCTACCTGATCACAGCAAAAAGGGCTAACTCCCTCTCTGTGCGCAGGGTCCAAATGCCCTCACACTACTGTGCAATTGCAGTGGAGCCAACTGCAAAAGCCTAAAATTGACATTTACAACTCCCTATTACATATCCTATGTATACAACTCTCCCACAATAATTTCCTTAAACTGATACCCTTATTATTACTTGGAGGATACCCTCCTATACCTGACTGAACCTAAGACACCCACAGTACTGATACAAAGGTCAAAGCCATACTAAACCAATGGCTTTCCATGGGCAATATCTTACCTGGCCAAGCTGGGCTCGAGCATGGGGGAGGTCCCCTGCTGCCAAGCCCTCTGGTTTTCCTCAAGACACAATAGGATACCCCTCACTCCTATGATGCTGGTTTACTCCCTCTACTAGACACATATAACACACCTAGGCTAACACTCTCTCCCTTACTTGATACTCACATCTCATGTCTGATACAACCCCTTACCTCTCGAACCTATTGGCCAAGTGGCCTCATGCCCAAACCCTACCTGCTGCTACTGCTATACTCTATTTCCCTTAACCTCACTAGCCCAATCCAAGCTAACCCAAGCCCTCTTCTTATAAAGACACTCACTATCTCTGAACATAAACCAATTCCTGATCCCTCCTAATACCCAACACTCCCTCACAAAGAATTGGCCAAGTGGCCAACACTCAAGGTTGCTCACCCTTTCCTTACCTTTCTTTAATTTAAATTGAACCCCACACATCCTCTCATACTTCACATTCCTCACTCTAAACTAACATTCTAACCATGTATCTTTAACACTCAAACTCAAGGACACCACAATACATCCACTAACTGCTACTAAAAATACAACTAACTCAATATCTCACTTCTCTCTCAAACACTCTTTACCCTTAACTGACTTACTCACTAACCATCACTAAACACATATCTCAAATTTTCCTTAAACTGGGATACTCGACTGTACAACTCTAGGATACTACTAAAACCAAACCCAATCTCTCAGCTAAACTCAAACTCTGAGCTAAAAAACCTATGGCCCAAAGTAATGAGCCATATGGCCTACTGCTGCTCTGCATTACCTCTGCCAGGCAAGCCAAGGCAAGCAACTGTATGCCTGCTACCTTGCTTGATGCTCTCTAACACTCTGTATAACCCTCTAGACATACATACCTTCAAATGAATCTATGTACACATGAAAAGCTCTCCTCCTACATGCCTACTATACAGTGGTCAGGTGGCTACTCTAATTACTACTCTAATTACTACTGCAAAGTCACTTGAAAGTTTTTGTTCAAATTCAGCAGCACAACTAAGCACTAGAAGATCTGGCAAGTTGATCGAAAATCAAGTTAGCAAAGATGGAAGTGCCAGGTAAATTTTCATTTTGATCGAAAATCAATCAAATTCAGCAGCACAAAGATCTGGCCCTTCTTGGCAAGTTGATCGAAAATCAAGTTTTTGAATTCAATCTTTGAATTCAATCAAATTCAGCAGCACAAATTCATTCATTTTGATTTACTATATATACTGGATCCTGATCAAAATCAATTTAGCAAAGATAGAAGTGCTAGGTAAATTTTCATTTTGATTTACATTGCTCCTTCCGTTATGTAAATCTTTTTGAACCTGGAACCTAGCTTGTGTCCATTATACTGGAACCTAATTGTAATTTACTATATATACTGGAACCTGGAATTTGGATATATGCATCAGTGTACTCTATTTTATTCACTTTATTCTATGCATCATTTGGATATATGCATCAATGTATTGGAACCTGGAACCTGGAATTTGGATATATGCATCAGTGTACTCCATTTTATTCACTTTATTCTATGCATCATTTGGATATATACATCAATGTACTGGAACCTGGAACCTGTAATTTGGATATATGCATCATTTGGATATATGCATCAATGTTCTGGCCATTATACTGGAACCTAATTTTAATTTACTATATGTACTATATCCACTTTATTCTGTACTCCACTTTATTCTGTACTCACATGGTTCTTGATGTTTTGTGCAGTTCTTTGTTGAAATGTCATCCAATCCTAGTGCTAGTGAATCCGTAGGTACAAAAAACACACAAGAGACAGATGCTCCACCCCCACCAAATGGCAAAAATACTTAATAATTGTTGATTTAGAGGGTGCTAAGGGTAAAGATGCAGCTAAATGGACTTCTCGTTGTGGTGCCCTAATTCGTGCTCTAATCCCAGTTGGGTATGAAGAGTGGAGGAAAGTAGATGACTTCTACAAGGATAATCTATGGAATGGGCTCATGGTATGTTACACATTCAACTTGTTTGTATACATTTGAACTTTTTTTAAAAAATGTTTTTGACCCTTATTTTATATTTTTATTTTGTTGTGTTGTTCTGACAGAAAGAGTTTGAGTTGAATGTGGACCCCAAGATTTCTCGAGCTATACTGGAAAAGAAATTTCCGCAGTATTTTAGAACAGTCAAGTCCACGTTGCGTACAAGATATCTTAAAATTAATGGACAATCTATACCCAAACTTGTTGCCCTTGATAACCGTCCCGATGATATTGATAAAATTTGGTGGAAGAAGTTTGTAGACATTGAATATACTGATAAAAAGAAGGAGCAATGCAAGAAGAATGCTGAAAATAAGGCCAAAAATTCTATCACTCACACTTTGGGACGGAAACCTTATAGTAGAGTGTACGAAGAAATGGTATGTAGCTTGTTTTTTCACAAATAATAATTAAATATTGAGTACATTATTTCTCATTAATCATGATTGTGCATGTAGGCAAAGAAAAATCCAACAGAAAAGCTTTCATGGGTAGCGGCTTGGAAAAGGGCACACACGAAAAGAAAAACTGGGGAGGTGCTTCCTTGTGCAAAGGAAAAATATGTAAGTCTCTGTGGTATATACTCTGATGGTGCATAATATATGCATGTAGGACTATATCGAGTTTCATAATCAGACTATATCGAGTTTTATGTAAATTTTACTGGGATACAATCTAAAATAATACTATCATTTCTATTTATTTCTTGATGAAAGAATTTGTGTATACCTCTTTTGCATTCCCAATACACTGCAATCCCCTATTGACAAAAATACCGAGTCGATCACATAAAACCTTTGCATCTTCCATTGAATGTGCTGAAAGCAGACACCGGAAGGATTCGTTATCAAATGTGTTAAGGAGAACTTAACGAGTGGTTAGATGATTATGTTCGCTGACTAATAATATCTCAATGGCAAGAACTTGAACTAAATTTTTTGTTGCAATTTTTTTCTAGTGCAAGAACAAAATGGGAAAGAGATTTTACTGGTGAGGATAATTGCCCTATTTCTTTTTGCTTGATTAACGACATTCCATAAACCGTTTCTTGAAGTTGGATCTAACCCAATACTCGGCTCGTCCATGTAGACAACCTAAATTAGATGTCCAAGTATTCAATTATAAATGATCGCCTAAGGATTTAAATGTTTCATTTATATGCTATCTATACCTTTGGATCACCAATCAAGTTTTACAAATGCAAATCCTTATTAGCGGTCTCCATTGAGAACTTAAAATAGCATCTGAAATAATTGGAAGAATATGAATAGGACATTTGATAAACATACCCTCCTGAGAGGCCATCCATTTTGTGGAGTTATCCTTTTCAGTTCTCGCTTCTTGCGTTTAGGACCACTACCAGCTTTGAATTCATAGAGGTAGGTGCCTCATCATTCGACTCCATAATATCATCGTCACTTGATTCAAATTTTCACGAGTTGGATGGAAAGCCTGGAAATGCCAGTCCATCTTCAGCAAGCTGTGCTTTATGATGAAATTGATTTTAAAGTCACTAAGCTGATTGCTAAAGTTCCATGTATTGTTGTAACTCACCTAACATCCTCATATATAATGGAAGCTTAATATATTAGTTTAAGACTAAAACTTATCAGCTTGTATTTTTTTACTTTATTATACTAGCAACAGAGATCTATGCCATGTCATTTCAATAACATGAAGGGCAGCATGCCAAAGTTACTAAAGAACATTATATTAATCAAATGGTTTCAGAAAAATAGGTAGTGCTAAAACTTCATACAAAATTCTATTTTTTTATTGCTTTGTATTTATTAACATTTATTAAGTGTTGAGTATGAACCAGGGAAACACGAACACTCAAAAAATTGATACTCATCTGTGTAGTGTCTGTGTGGGATACGACTAGGACACTCCAAATACACTACGACGATCTAAAATTGATGTCATATCAGTACCTTCTTGTGTCATATTCGTGTTTAGGAACTTGCATTATAATGACTAATCACGAACAGTTCATATTGTCTCTGTTGATCAATGACAATCCTGATGTCTTGAAGATACTAAAGTGATTGTGGGATTTGATTGCACATTGACGTAGAGCTTACAAAACTGTAGGAAGAAAATAAAATATGGGAATATATATTGAGATCAGATGTCTACCTCTGAAAGGTGCGACCTTTATTACCCATGTGTTCCATAAAAGAGGGGAAAAAGTATGCTCCCAAGCTCTCTATATATATATATATATATATATATATATATATATATATATATATATTAGAAGTGGCTATAGTTGTGGAACTGATGGAGCCAAAAGACAACAAATAATAATGGAGCCTCAACTTCATACACTGGTAAGGCGTACTTTTCAACCATATATATACTGAGGTCAGAGCTAAATTAAACAGAAGTATACGGCCATACCAAACCAATGGCTTGCCATGGGCAATGTCTTACCTGGCCAAGCTGGGCTCGAGCATGGGGGAGGTCCCCTGCTGCCAAGCCCTCTGGTTTTCCTCAAGACACAATAGGATACCCCTCACTCCTATGATGCAGGTTTACTCCCTCCACTAGACACATATAACACACCTAGGCTAACACTCTCTCCCTCACTTGATACTCACATCTCAGGCTAAGCTTATATGAGAGCAATCTTTTTGTTATAACCTTTAGCTTGCAAATACATAGTTTCAGTATTTTGACAAGTTGTTAATATTTTTGTAGATATTTATATCCCACCAAAGTTGTATCTGATTCATATTGTCACTTACATGATATTACTTGTTTGCTAATTTAGGCAAAACTGGTAAATTTATACAGAAAAGATTGATTTCATTTTCTGGAGTTGTATTGCTTAACTTGCATGCTACATTAAGGCCATTTTGCTACTGTACAAGCATCTCTGGTAAATTTATCAGTATTCTCTGTGCTTTCTTGTGAGGTTTATGTGGTTCTCTGATGATTATTCTAATGCTCTTACTCACATCAGTATCTGAAATCTAACATTTGGGAACATGGGCCAACCATTTGATAATAATTTGGTACTATTTCATGCACAGCCAGTTGTATTCAAACTTCTGATCAAATGGCTGTCAATAGTAGGACCCTTCTTCGACATATATGATGCATGTGGTAGGCCATGCACCAAAGAAAGCCAAATGTGATTGAATGTGATAGGATGTGGATCTTGTAAATTTTGTCGTCCCAAATCTTTGTCATTCAATTATGATGATAGGGTCTATGCATCTTTTAGTTTTTTTGGTAGGCACCACATGGTTGTAAGGACAATAGTTCTCTTAGTGGACAAGTACAGTAACTAATCTCAGCTTGGAAATTGAGATCATGATGTTTGCATGTTCCTTTGATAGACCTGTATACAATATATGCAAATTCTGCTTGATTTGTTATTTCTCATTTTCTGCTTAGTAATAACTAGTTTGTTCACTACGTCTAAATTGCTTCCATGTGATCAGTATTCTCTGTGCTTTCTTGTGATAGTATTTATCTCTCGTGGCCTGTTGAATTTAGAACTTGCACTTGAATCATTTGTGTGGAACATGCTATATAATTAGATACGTGAATGTCTAGCTGGTTCAACTGTGTTTTTTCTTCCACTCAGCTGCTTATATCAAAAATATTTGCAGACCCTTTAAAAAAAAACTTTCTTGAACTGCATTAAACCTTTCTACGTTTATACTGTCTCTCTTTATGAAAAATGCATTTGTAGAGAATATGTTGAGAAATGCTGAATGTAATATATTCTGTCTTTCTTTATACTGTCTCTCTTTATGAAAAATGCTGAATGTAATATGTTGAGAAATACTGTCTCTCTTTATACTGTCTCTCTTTTTATGAAAAATGCTGAATGTAATATGTTGAGAAATACTGTCTCTCTTTATACTGTCTCTCTTTATGAAAAATGCTGAATGTAATATATTCTGTTCATTCATTCATTGGCATAACATTTCTTTTTATATATTATTTAGCATGTCATATATAATTTGGATTGAATGTTGCTTTGTAATAATGGAAATACAGGATCTAATTGAAGCAGCGGAAGAAAGGCAAAAATTACAAGCAAGTCTTAATGGTAGCAACGGTATCGCAAGCTTAGAAGACTTTGAAAGTGATCCTATTGCTGAAGTTTATGGGTCTGAGAAGAAGAAGAGTTATTGTCGTACAATAAGCTCAACCTCATCTGTAAAGCAAGTAAAAATGACACAAGTTCGAGAGTAGTAACCAAACAAAAAGACTTCGAAGACCTTCGTTTGTGGAAAATGGAATTACAAAACCAAGTGACTGAAGCTATTGCTTCTGCCTTTAAGAATATGCAGCAACAGAATATGATACAGAATACGAATATGCAACAAAACCAATTCGAAGGCAATGGCACACCAAGGACTGAAGTTGCCTCCAACACAGAGCACACTCCAGTTGGTCCTGAAACCCATGATGTCAATGTTGCTAGCCCTGTCGTTCCGTCCAACAATGTTGGATCATCTTCCAAAGGAAAAGAGTATGTGATGTTACTTTCACGAGATTTGAAGGAAGAGGTGGCGAAGGGATATCTTGCAACACGTGCCATGTGTCATCAGAGGGAGGTCTTACAAGATGTGGAGAATGTTGTTTGGGTGACGGAGGTAATAGATCCAGAAGCACTGATTTTTGATGGTCCAAAAATGGCAATTACAAACTTTGTGATATAGCTGATGGAGGCTTTGTAATTTGGCCAAAGTATCGCACACAGAATATGTAGCCTTTTGTTTTTTACTTTTGATCTAGTTGTTCCAAACTTGATTGAACTTTATGTTATTTAGATTTGCTTAATGTTTAAGTACTTTCATCAAGTTATATATTGAGCTTAAATTTTTTGTGATAAATGTGGTTGGTAATCTGGAATATGTTCTTATTTGATGATGTATACAATATGGTAATCTGGAATATGTTCTTATTTAGATAAAAAAAATTTGTGATAGTTTTTTTGTGGTTAATTGAAATTGTTCTTATTTGATGACGTATACAATATGGTTGGTAATCTGGAATGAATTACATTTTTTTTGCAATATAAACAAATCTCCCTGTAGCAATTTTATATTGTAGAAAATTTATTTTCCAACGGTTTTTCATCGTTAGCACTTTTAATTCCTAACAGGGCTTTATCATGAGAAAGTCTATATTTCTAACGGTTTTCTACTGTTAGGAAAGTAAATTTTCCAACAGTGTTTCACTGTTAGGGAACTTACTTTAGCAACGGTTTTTGACCGTTGGGATTTTTTTCCAAACGGTAAAATAACGTTAGGAAAGTGCGTTTCCCAATGGTTTTTTACTGTTAGTCAATTTATTTTCCTAACGGTAAAAAACCGTTGGGAAATATTCCCCACGCCATGCTACCAACGGTAAAAAACCGTTAGTAATATTTTTCCTAACGCTTATAGTCGTTTGCAAATCACCCTTTTGGTGTAGTGCTATCCTTCAAAAATCTCCTATACTTTGTGTAAACATTCTTATTACCAATGCGCTCAGACTCGGTCTCAATAGCACAAATAGGACATGCTTTATAACCATGAGTCACACAACCAGATAAGTTACCATATGCCAAAAAATCATGGATTCCCCATAATAGCATTGCTCTCAAAGTGAAGAGTTCCCCCTTGTCCATGTCAAACGCAGACACTCCTTCCGCCCAAAGTTGCTTCAACTCATCTAAAAGAGGTTCCAAGTATACATCAATGTCTTGACTCGGTGCTTTTGGCCCCGGAATTAACAAACACATCATTTGGAATTGTGATTTCATGCATAACGAGGGGGAAAGGTTATAAGGAATCATATATACGGGCCAACAACTGTATCCACTAGATAGCACTCCATGTGGATTGAACCCATCGGTAGCAATGCCAAGCCAAACGTTACATCCCTCTCTAGCAAACTCTGGCCACTTACTTTTAAGCGATCTCCATTCAGCCGAATCAATAGGATGACGCATGGAATTCCAAGAAGATTTTGCTTCCTTGTGCCACTGCATTTGGCGTGCTATCCATGGTATAGTGTACAATCTAGTTAATCTTGGGGTTAGAGGAAAGTGTCTTAAAACTTTTCGTGGTTGTTTTGTGACTTTTTCTACTTTTCCAGACTTGGTCTCCTTAACTTTAAACCTGGGAGTCTGACAACGAGGGCATTCTACTGCATCTGCATATTCCTTCCAATACAACATACAATCATTCTCACATGCATGGATGCACTTGGCCTTTATTCCCAAATCTTTTAGCATTTGCTTCATTGTATGGTACTTGTCAGGTAGTGTATTTCCCTTTGGAAGCCATCTTCTCAATCGATTCAACAACTCAGTCATGCTATTTCCTGACCAATTGAACTCCTTCTTTAAGTTATGAAGCTCAATAATTGCACATAAAGTTGTAAGCCCATCTTCACAGGAAGGGTATAGTTTCTTATTTGCTTTTCTCTTGTACTCATGGAACTTATTACCATTGTCAAGACAGGGGACAAATGGATTATCAGAAACTACACACGTTTCGTCACGATTCCCCTCATAATTAGCTTGTGCCACATCATGTACTCCATAAGCATCATCAAAAAGGTTCCTGAGCGCCCCCCTGCATTCCCTCCATGTTCTTCTTAGATTTGATCTTGGATCGGATCCTCTTCAATAACATGTGGTGTAGGATCAACCACTATGTTCGTGACATTCCTCTCTCCATGAAAGCACCACTCATCGTATATTGATTCCATACCAAACATGAATAAGTTTTTCTTAACTGTTTCAAAAATATATCTTTTAGAATTTTTGTACTTCACACAAGGGCTTGGGCATGTGCTGATCCCAGGTGGTGAGTGGTTCTTCACAAAGTTCATGAAATATCGAACACCTTCTAGGTATTTGAAATTATTTCTATGTGGGATTTTAATCCACTCTCTCGAACGTCTTGACATAATAACAAGGACGTTTACCCTTTACTCAACTGTGAACCTAATAAACAAGCAAGATAAAGATAAATTAGATCACGAAGACAAGTTGATAGTTATTTTGCCATTAAAAAAATATAGGATAATGATATGCCGATATTATAAATGATCTACTAAATTTCTACAATTATCTCTATATTTCTCAAGATATAACAGATATATCTATAACTCTCTATATTTCTCATTCTCGACCTGGAAATAGTTTATCGTTATAGGTCTAAGTCTATAATGTTGACACAAAGTCACAGTCAACCAAATATTGATAACATTGACTAAATAATACTTGTGATAATTCAATACGACACACGACGACTATATTCTGCTCAAGCCAGACGACAGCTCAGTTGTGCAAATACAAGTCATTTTTGCGTCTGTACTTTTATATTTTATTGAGTCTAGAATGATTGTAAGCTGAGTTATGCTGGGCTCTTGAGACTCAACCCACAACCTATCCAAAGTCCATAAAGCTCCACATCCCAACTTGGCCCATTGGACCCTTGGACCAATTCTGTGCTCTGGAGACAGAGTTCGGGCCGAACTCTGCCTCCACACAGAGTTCAGGCCGAACTCTGCCTCCACACAGAGTTTGGGCCGAACTCTGTCCCCTAAAAATTAGCACCCTAATTTTTAGGGTTGGCTGGTTGCTAGTTGTCCAACGGCCAAATTTTTGAAAATTCCTACCAGAATTCTGGCCGAATTCTGCCTGTTAAAAACCTATAAATAGGCCAAGAATTCTCTCATTTTCAATCATCCAATCTTCTCTTCTCTTCTCTCTTAAGCTCAATATAAGCCATACCCTTCTCATCTACTAGCCACAAGTTTCCTAAGTCTCGAGTGCTCAGCATCTCTCAGTTAGGAGTCTTGTGCAAGAGTTCAAGAAGTAGCTTTGAAAATTCCAAGCATCGCCACTGTGATCCATTGTAAGAAGTTGACGTGCTCTTCTGAAGTAAAGGCATGGGGTGTAACTACTATTTCACAAATAGTGGATTTAATCCTGAGCTAGAGTTCTCAGGCCTGGACCAGTCCTCCATGAGGGAAACCAGGTTAAAATCGGCTGTGTTTGCGTATGCTCTCTTGCTCCTTATTTATTTTTTGCATTTACTCTGATTATTTTTAGATCGTGAAAGAGTTGATTTTTAATTGGTTATTATTGCTATAACTCTATTCACCCCCCTCTAGAGTTGCCATCTGTTCTTCAATTGGTATCAAAGCTCTGTTCTCTTTTCAAGGACTTACATCCTAGAGCTGATCCATGGCAACCACACAATCCTTGATTTCCAATCACGGTGAAGGACAGTCCACTCATAGGCCTCCCCTATTTGATGGAACTAACTACACGTATTGGAAAACAAGGATGAGTTTTTATCTCAAGTCGCTAGACTTTGACCTGTGGACTATCGTCACTGACGGTTACAAAAAGCCCGCCAGAATAGTTGTCAATGGCGATCTCGTTGAGAAATCACATGACAAATATTCTGACGAGGAGAAGAAATATGCAAGTCTAGACGCGAGAGCTATTAATGCTTTATTCTGTGCTATAGATAGGAATGAGTTCAACAGGGTATCTACATGCACCACATCCCACGAAGTATGGAAGCTTCTAGAAGTGACGCATAAAGGAACCACCCAAGGCAAGGAATCAAAGATAAGCCGTCTCACTAAAGAATACGAGGCTTTTAAGATGAAGCCAAACGAGACGATCACGCAAATGTTCACAAGATTCCTCGACATCATCAACCCCTTGTCTTCGCTTGGGAAGCAATATTCAAATCACGAGAAGATTCGTAAGCTACTTAGGGGGCTACCAAAAGTTTGGAACCCTAAGGTGACAGCCATCATAGAAGGAAATGATATCACAACCATGTCTATAGAGACCTTGATGGGAAAGCTAATGACTCATGAGCTTGACCTCAAGAACTTCGAAGAGCCTGCTCCTAAGGCTAAGGAGATCGCACTCAAAGCTCACCGACGGAGGGCTGAACCCGAAGAGACGGATGACGACAACTCAGAAGACGATGATCAAGCCCTCATGGTTCGCAACTTCAAGAGATTCCTTCGCTTCAATCGAAGAAAGAAGGAACCACAAGAAGATGAAGAAGAAGAACCAACTTGCTACGGTTGTAAGAAGACGGGACACGTCCAAAAAGACTGTCCATTCTTAAAGAAGAGCAACCGCTATGAGAAGCCACACAAGAAGACCTCCTCAAAAAAATATGCCAGCACAAGCATTTGGCATGAAAGCGAAGCTAGTGACTCCGAGGAAGAAAAGAACTCTCCTCAAGATACGGCTAATGTGTGCCTAATGGCGACGTTCGACAAGGTATCAAACAAAACTCTTGACGACTTCACTTTTGATGAACTTGGCGATGCTTTCACCGATTTACTTAGTGATCATAAAAAGGTCATTGGTAAAGAAAAACAAGCCAAGGACAAAATCAAAAGTCATAAAGTCGAAATACAAAGACTTTCTCTATTACTTGATAATATTAGAGACACTACACCCACGGATGTCACTGATGAGGTATCTAAGCTTAAAATAAGCTTACATCATGCCGAAGCACGTATTGAGCAACAAACACAAGATATCACAATACTAAACACGGAGCTTATAGAAGAAAAGAGCAGACACAAGATTACTATTACTAAGATGTATGGTTTGAATGCTAAGATTACTGAATTGCAAGCTGTCTCTAAGAAACTAGAGACTAAATTGGGAAAACAGGTTGCTCAACCTCAAACCCAATCACATGAGACACACACAAAGCATGACACAACTCATACTAGTCAACCACGTCATCCTCATATTGCTCACAATCATGCTTACATGTACACACACTTTCACAAAGGACACAAACCATATACACGTAGAAATAATCATCATATGCCACAAAAACATCATCCTACACATAGATACAGTCATCACCATGTTGCACAAAGACACAATCAACATCACTCTATATATAGACAATCTCATCATGCCATGCCATATAGACAATATCATCATGCCATGCCATATAAACAATATCACCATGCCACTCCACATAGTCATCATCACCATGCTGAATCTACATATCATCACACTTCTCCTCATTATTCTGCCTATAGACATTATCAGCATGCTCCTAATGTAAATAGGAATGCTACATGTACTTATTGTGGTTTACACGGACACATTTCACCACAATGTAGAATTAGAATATTAGTAGATAGAAAGATATATTCATGGTTTCTAAAAACTAACTCTTTAGGACCCTCAAGAACTTGGGTACCAAAGGTCACATCTACTCTTGATGTAGGTGGACCTTCCCTCCTCAACTAAGAGTAAGTGGATTCTCGATAGTGGATGCTCGCGGCATATGACGGGAGACGCACATCTTTTCGCATCACTATCGATGAAGAGAGAAGGATATGTATCCTTCGGTAATAACCTAAAAGGTTATATTATAGGTAATGGTATTATTGGTTATCCTCCCTCTCCCGTAATAAAGGATGTCTGCCTAGTGACCGAGTTAAAGCATAACTTGCTCAACATCAGTCATCTTGCTGACCATGGTTATGACATTAACTTTGGACAAAACAAATGTCTTATTTATGATAGGTCAACAGGAGACATTGCTTTTGAAGGGGTAAGAAAGGACAATATTTATATTTTCTACTTGTCTATAGATACTAACAATGCAGGTAGATGCCTATATGCTCATAAAGATGAACGGTTACTATGGCACCAGCGTCTTGGTCATGCCAATATGGATACTATATCCAGGCTATCGACCAAGAAGCTAGTTAGAGGCTTGCTCGACATCGCATTCAAAAAAGACACCGTATGTGCCGAATGTGAGTTGAATAAGGCAGCCAAGTCATCCTTTCATTCCATAAACTCTGTAAGCACTACTAGACCCCTGCAACTACTCCATATGGATTTATTTGGCCCTAGTAGAGTAACCAGTCTTGGTGGAAAACTCTATGCCTTTGTTATTGTTGATGACTTTTCAAGATTTACTTGGGTTTTCTTTCTTACTTATAAAAGTGATGCTATTTCAGTTTTTAAAATTTTTGTCAAGAAAGTTCAAAACGAAAAAGGCTACATGAATACTCGAATCCGAAGTGATCATGGAGGCGAGTTCGAAAATTCTGATTTTAAAAAGTTTTGTGATTCCAATAGTTTTGATCATGAGTTTTCTTGTCCAAGAACTCCTCAAAAAAATGGTGTTGTGGAGCGGAAGGATAAGACTCTTGGCGATATGGCTAGAGTCATGTTGAACAAGTTCTCACTTCCGAAATACTTTTGGGCTAAAGCTGTCAGTACAGCATGCCATATTTTAAATAGGGTACTTATTCGTCCTATTACGAAGAAAACACCCTATGAGCTTTGGTTCGGGAGAACCCCAAATGTTTCTTATTTTAGAGTTTTTGGCTGTAGATATTTTATCCTTAACACCAAAGACAACTTAGGCAAATTTGATGCCAAAGCTGACGATGGTATTTTCTTTGGCTATGCTGCCAAGAGTAAGGGATATAGAGTTTTTAACAAATGCTCATTAATTGTGGAAGAGTCTACCAATGTGACTTTTGATGAAGATAACAGTGCAGCAGCTACTCTTGATGATGATGTTGAGCCATCAACGTCTACTCCAATGAACACCACAACCGAAACAAATTCTCTGGAAAGCTTGCCTAAGAAATTCTCTTTCAAGCCATCATATCCAGAAAATTTGCTAATCGGTGAGGTTTTACGAGGAGTAACTAATAGATCATCATTAAGAGAATCTATTGCTAGCACTGCCTTTATTTCACAAATTGAGCCTAAAAATATTTTAAAAGCTTTCAATGATGAATTTTGGATTTCTGCTATGCAAGAGGAACTCAACCAATTCGAGAGAAGCCAAGTATGGGAACTTGTTCCTAGATCGGCTGATCACTCGATTATTGGTACTAAATAGGTTTTTAGAAACAAAGTGAATGAAGATGGTTCAGTCACACGCAACAAAGCTCGTCTAGTAGCCCAAGGATACAACCAAAAGGAAGGTATCGACTACGATGAGACGTATGCTCCTGTTGCTAGATTAGAATCCATTCGGATGCTTTTGCAAATTTTTAAAATTTCAAATTATTTCAAATGCATGTTAAAAGTGCTTTCTTGAATGGTTTTATTAAGGAGAAAGTTTATGTAAAACAACCCCCTAGCTTTGAAAATCACAAATTTCCTGACCACGTGTTCAAGCTAAAGAAAGCGCTGTATGGCCTCAAACAAGCTCCTAGAGCTTGGTATGAACGGCTAAGCAATTTCTTGCTTGAGAAAGGTTTTTCAAAAGGGAAAATTGACACTATACTTTTCATAAAATCTTTCAAAGACACTATTCTGTTAGTACAAATATATGTAGATGATATTATTTTTGGTTCTACTGATGAAACTCTTTGTCAAGATTTTGCCAAGTGTATGCAGACCGAGTTTGAGATGAGCATGATGGGAGAACTCAACTACTTTCTCGGGCTGCAAGTCAAACAAATGTCAAATGGAACCTTCATCTGTCAGTCGAAGTATACAAAGGACATGCTGAAGAAATTCGACCTTGACAACGTCAAACCAATCAGCACTCCTATGGCTACTTCAACCAAACTTGAACCAGATGATAGTGGCAAACTCGTAGATCAATGTAAGTATCGAGGTATGATAGGCAGTCTACTCTATCTTACTAAAAGTCGCCCTGATATTATGTTTAGCGTTTGCCTGTGTGCTAGATATCAAGCAAATCCTAAGGAATCCAACATGACTGCAGTTAAGCGTATCTTTCGATACCTTAAGGGTACGGTTACAGTGGGCCTATGGTATCCCAAGTCAACATCATTTGACCTTATTGGTTATTCTGATGCTGACTTCGCCGGATGCAAGGTCGACCGTAAAAGTACGAGCGGTACGTGTCATTTATTAGGAAAAGCTTTAGTCTCTTGGTTTAGCAAGAAGCAAAATTCTGTCGTACTATCCATAATAGAAGCTGAATACATCGCAGCTGGGCGTTGTTGTGCACAAATTCTGTGGATGAAGCAAACCCTTGAAGACTATAATTTATCTTTCATGCATATTCTAATCTTTTGTGACAACACTAGTGCTATAAACTTAACTAAGAACCCCATTTGTTACTCACGCACGAAGCACATTGAAATTCGTCACCACTTTTTGCGTGATCATCAGCAAAATGGCACGATTAACTTAGAATTTATTGGCACTGATCATCTGTTAGCAGATTTCTTCATCAAACCATTATCCGAAGAGCGCATCAATTTTCTTTGTCGTGAACTTGGAATTTTAGATGAAGCTGTTATAAATTAAAATAAACCTGCGTAAATATCGAATATATTGTGATTCTCTTATGATGAACGTGCTATGGATACAAGCCGAAAGGGCCCTTCTGACAACAAGACGTAAAAGCCTAAGCGACACAGTGCACTAGTCCTTAGGACTACCGCTAGCTGGGATCCGGCCCCTGCAGCTGACCCATGGCAGCTTCAAAATATTGAATTACGATATAATTCCTTGTTTATTATACGGTTCATTTTCATCTATCACATGCTGAAATACTAATTTTTCATACTTCATATTACTGCTTTGAACTCACTATCTGCTATTCATCTATTTACTTATTGGACCCTTTTCTGTACTTTAACTCATGCAGTATACTGGTTTTTATCTTTACTTAACCAATTTTTTGACTCAACTCAGCCCGATTCCTGTTCTGTCCCCAGGATCCGGAATTCGGGCCGAACTCTGCCCCTACCAGAGTTCGGGCCGAATTCGGCCTGTCTGTTCCAGAACCGGGAACAGGCTCAGCCGTTGATCCAATTGTTGATCCAATGGTCATTAATTGACCCGACCAAGAGAAACCCTCCTCTTAATTTCGGTTTCTCTTCCATCTCCTTCCTTCTTACCACCTTTTCTACTTCTCCAACTCAAAACTCTCAAAACCCTAACCCTAGTTTCTCTTTTCCAGTGCTCCATTCTTCCCCAAACTCAAGGAGGAGGCTTAGTTTTCAATTCTCTTTCATAATCTTTCACTATTTTGAGGTATAATTCCTTACTTCTCTATATCTCAAATTTCTTTATTATCTTGTGTTATGGCTCCACGATTGCTCAACCATGGGAAGAGACTTCGGACCGAGGGTGCGTCCTCGTCGAATTCTCCTCCTTTCGTTGAGCCGCCCGTTGCACCACCCGTTGTACCGGGTATTGAACAACAAGCCCATCCATTGTTCAATCCTCTACGTCCACGTGATCCAAACACTTTTGACGACCGAATTTTTATATCACTAGACGCATCAAATGAGTGGTTTAGTGATTTTCGGACACGTCCGGTGTTTGCGGGACACCCCATAAACTTTACAATTTTCTCACAATATGATGCACTCTTTAATGACCTTTGCCTTGACAAACTTGTTACCTCAAATTCGGTCATTTATCGTAGTGCCATTCAAATATTTTATTACAACTTGACTCATGATGATACTCGCATCTATTCACGTGTTGCGGGTATTGATATCTCATTTGATGATTTTGAATTAGCCGAATATCTTGAACTTCAAGAGCCTAATTCTTGGGAGAAGCTTGTTGAAGCTAGATCCTTTATCTTTCTCGAAGGGATTTTACTAGAGAGCTTCAAGGACGACCTGTGTAGCCCTAACACACGTCCTCATAAGCTCTTGGCAAAATTCCTCAATCCTTATTTCTATGAGCTTCATCGGATCATTTTCAACACCATTCTACCCAAAGCGGGTTCTACCGATGAAGTCACTTATTTTGAGATTTCAGCTTTGTACCATCTCCACTTCCATGTTCCCTTTAACCTCCCACGCACAATGATGGATTGGATGATCAATTGTAGGAAGAAACCAAGATCTTTGGTTTATGCCTTATACCTTCCTATGATCTTTCGTGCGTTCCTTGTACCCCTTGATGAGTGTCCATTCTTACCTGCCCCCGCCTTTCTCTCCAAGGCAAGGAGGCTTCATGCGGCCGTTGGCTCACCGGTCGTGTCTGAGCCTTCTGAGGATGAGCCAGATGCCCCTCCTCTCGGACAGGATCCTCCTCCTCCTCCGGCCACTCTTGAGTCACTTCAGGCCATGCTTCGAGATCGTTTCACTTTGGAGGACGATCGATGGACTCAGCTGGACTATCGGACTACCTTGCAGATGAGTGCTATCAGCAACTCGCTGCATGATATTCGGTATTCCATGTCTCGTCATCCTTCCATGCCCATTCCTATGGAGCGAGATCCCGTTCGTGAGGGCTTTCGTATAGATGACCCTTGGGTTCATCGCTACATGGATCCGGATGTGGCTTTTGTGGACCCACGTCGCTCCTTTACTGATCCATCGGACGATGCCGGGCCCTCTCGTGCTCGATGATGGTTTTGGACTGCTACTTGAGGCTGCTACTGGAGATCTTAGATTATGTTTTCTGCATTCTGTTTTAGTTACTTTTATGTATTTGATTTGTAGAAGACTTATTATGCATTGTGCTTTTGAGACTTTGGTAGTTCTATTATCAGTTTCTATGTCATTATGACTCTTGGTTATTGTCTTATATGCAGTTTCTTCTCCTTTACGTATGTTTTGCCAGTTATCATTTATCTGTCTCATATTGCTAAATGCTAAAAGGGGGAGTTATTATGTGTATATTCTGTTTCTGTTTCTGTTTGTTTGGTTTATATGTGCTTTTGGAAGAATATTATTAACAGGCCAACAGAGATTCACAGTATTGTTTATGGGAGAGCTAGTCTTAAGCTCGGCACTTATTATGGGGGAGCTATGTCGTTACATGTGTCCAGGTATGGATATTGAATATACAATTATTATTTTGTCAATTATCAATATGGGGGAGATTGTTGACACAAAGTCACAGTCAACCAAATATTGATAACATTGACTAAATAATACTTATGATAATTCAATACGACACACGACGACTATATTCTGCTCAAGCTAGACGACAGCTCAGTTGTGCAAATACAAGTCGTTTTTGCGTCTGTACTTTTATATTTTATTGAGTCTAGAATGATTGTAAGCTGAGTTATGCTGGGCTCTTGAGACTCAACCCACAACCTATCCAAAGTCCATAAAGCGCCACATCCCAACTTGGTCCATTGGACCCTTGGACCAATTCTGTGCTCTGGAGACAGAGTTCGGGCCGAACTCTGCCTCCACACAGAGTTCGGGCCAAACTCTATCCCCTAAAAATTAGCACCCTAATTTTTAGGGTTGGCTGGTTGCTAGTTGTCTAACGGCCAAATTTTTGAAAATTCCTACCAGAATTCTGGCCGAATTCTGCCTGTTAAAAACCTATAAATAGGCCAAGAATTCTCTCATTTTTAATCATCCAATCTTCTCTTCTCTTCTCTCTTAAGCTCAATATAAGCCATACCCTTCTCATCTACTAGCCACAAGTTTCCTAAGTCTCGAGTGCTCAGCATCTCTCAGTTAGGAGTCTTGTGCAAGAGTTCAAGAAGTAGCTTGGAAAATTCCAAGCATTGCCACTGCAATCCATTGTAAGAAGTTAACGTGCTCTTCTGAAGTAAAGGCACGGGGTGTAACTACTATTTCACAAATAGTGGATTTAATCCTGAGCTAGAGTTCTCAGGCCTGGACTAGTCCTCCACGAGGGAAACCAGGTTAAAATCGGCTGTGTTTGCGTATGCTCTCTTGCTCCTTATTTATTTTTCGCATTTACTCTGATTATTTTTAGATCGTGAAAGAGTTGATTTTTAATTGGTTATTATTTCTATAACTCTATTCACCCCCCTCTAGAGTTGCCATCTGTTCTTCATATAAGTCTATAGTCATGTTCCTTTTCAAGATACTAGCAAGTACATTTTTTTAGCCCTATAGTATCATAAAGCATGCTTTATGTATAGTTCATATGTCTCCATCTATAATATGAAGACTTGGAATATGACCTGGATAAGATAGGAACAGCAAGAACAGTTCCAATCATTGGTTTTATTTTCTATTTTACTTGTATTGACACAGCAAAATTATGTTTGCGGACACAAATTTCATTTGAAATTTCTACTGTTTACAATATCCAGTACATAAAGAAATGCTAATTAACCGTATCTTGAACTAGTTGAATAAGTTTGGTTGGATGTTGTCTTTGCTACGGTATCAGCATTATCGCGTGTGTCTGACACTAGTGCTATCATAATCCTAATTTACCATTTTCTTGTATATACATTACATACAGGTTGGGGAGAGAGGGGTTCAAATGTCTGGAGGTCAGAAGCAAAGGATAGCCATTGCAAGGGCCATAATCAAGTCCCCGAAAATCCTTCTGTTCGACGAGGCCACCAGCGCGCTGGATTCGGAGTCCGAACGGATTGTGTAAGAAGCCCTCGACCTGGCATCCATGGGCCGTACGACCATCGTGATCGATTTGCCCTAAAATTAAGTTTGCCCTAAAATTTCTTGTGAGGAGAAGAGGGAGAGAGATTTACCAGCTCGGAGAGTCTTCGTGGAAGAGGAGAGCGCTCGGAGAATAGAGAGTCTTCGATCTGGTCTTTGAAGGAGATCGATCTGTTCTTTGAAGGAGATCGATCGTGGAAGAGCAGGCCGCTCGATTCTTCTAGGAGAAAGAGATCGATCTGGTCGATCTTTGAAGACTCGATGAAGGAGAGAAGCAGAGCAGGCCGCTCGATGAAGGAGAGAAGGAGAGAAGAACCCTACGCTCGATGAAGGAGAGAAGGAGAGAAGAACCCTATGCTCGATGAAAATAAAGGGAAAGGAAAAGTGTTTCCCCCCAATAACACATTCCTAACACATTTGTGTCACGTGAAAGGCACAAGTTCCATTTTTTTTCTATTTAACTTTTCGTTAAAATGCTAACGGTTCTGACTTGTTACAAATAAATAAAAAGTGTTATTTTTATTAAATTTTATTTTCTCCCTATTTATACTAACGGTTTTTTGCGTTACTAACGGTGTTTTACCGTTGGTAAATACTAACTGTAGAAAATCGTTAGTAATTAAAAAAATATGGTGTTGGCAAATCACGCTTTTGGTGTAGTGATATATATATATATATAGGTAGGAGTGTGTGTGTGAGTGTATATATATATATATATATATATATATATATATATATATATATATATATATATATATATATATATATATATATATATATATATATATATATATGTGAATTTTATTTTCTTCCTATTTATACTAACGGTTTTTTGCATTACTAACGGTGTTTTACCGTTGGTAAATACTAACTGTAAAAAACCGTTAGTAATTAAAAAAATATGGTGTTGGCAAATCCCCCTTTTGGTGTAGTGATATATATATAGGTAGGAGTGTGTGTGTGAGTGTCTATATATATATATATATATATATATATATATATATATATATATATATATATATATATATATATATATATATATATATGTATGTGTGTGTGTGTTGTGTGTTTGAGAGTCTATATATATATAGATAGATAGCTAGTTGTTTAGATAAATATATAGATAGATATATATATATATATATATATATAGAGGGAGGAAATGAAGAGAATAAGAAGTAGCAGCAATAGTAGTAGGAAGCAGGAGCAGCAGCAGCAGCAGCATTAGCCATAGCACTGGCAGCAGCAGCAGTTAGCAGGAATAGCAGTAGGAGCCGCAGTATACGAATAATAAGAAGAAGGAGACGGAGAATGAGGAGAAGGAGACGGAGAATAAGGAGAAGGAGACGGAGAATAAGACGGAAAATAAGGAGAAGGAGACGGAGAGTAAGATGGAGAATACGGAGAAGGAGACGAAGAAAAAGACGGAGAATAAGGAGAAGGAGACGGAGAATAAGACAGAGAATAAGGAGACGGAGAATAAGGAGAAGGAGACGGAGAATAAGGAGGAGGAGAAGGAGAATAAGGAGAAGAAGAATAAGACGGAGAATAAGGAGAAGGAGACAGAGAATAAGATGGAGAATAAGGAGAAGGAGGCGGAGAATAAGACGAAGAATAAGGAGAAGGAGACGGAGAATAAGAAGAATAAGACGGAGATAAGGAGAAGAAGATTAAGAAGAAGAATAAGGAGAAGGAGAATAGGAAGAAAAATAAGACAGAGAATAAGAATAAGGAGAAGGGAAGGAAATAAGAGAAGGAGAAGGAGAAGGAGAAGGAGTAGGAGAAGGAGGAGGGAATGTAGAAAATCAAATTAGAGAGAGTTTGTGAGTGAGTCAAATTTAGTGAAAGGGTAAATTAAGATATTGGCCTATGGCCAAGATATGGGTTTCGAAGTTCTAGATGGACTCGGATATGGGTTGACTTCCAATGTTCTCCTATGACCAAGGTTGACTTAACTAGACGTGTCTTGACCTAGAATGACTTAATAGGATTTAATTTGATTTGACTTTACTTTCTAAACATAGTATTGATACGTCTTGTTATCTATAGTTCCTCGAGGCGCTGCATTGGATCCAGTTGACATATTATATCATATCACAGGCGAGTACATTCTCTGATAACTTTTTTCTAATTTATGATAACTGTTATGATTCATGTACTTAGTATAGATATGCTCATTCCTGACACATGGTTCTCACGGATTGGTATTCCTGGATCTCGACGAGAGATGTTGCTCCTTGTTAGCTTGGGATGTATTGTGCAAGCTCCCTTGTAGCTCTTGCGTAATATATGGTCACTGATTCTAGAGAAGACTTGCTTCCTTCTCATAGAATCCTGTGCAGTGACGTGTCCTGTTTGGATCCATTCTACCAGTTGGGGTGGGGGAGTAGTAGCGTATGCCTGTGATCAAATCCATCATGCATTCTTGAATAGTGTTAGTCATATACCGCACTTATGACTAGCCAGGCCAGTTCTTTACAGGTTCCCAAGCCGGTCACAAGCTGAAACTACTACTCACACACATTGGATAGATGGCTTACCCTGATTTGTGTACATACCATGATCAGTTCTACTTTCCTGGTCTAGCTCTAGCTCTACAGCTTACCATGCCATGATACATATATGTACACTCCATGATTTCATTGTATATGCTCTATTTACAGTCTTATGGCTTTTATTCTATCTTGAGATCTGTTATGAGATATATGTACTCGTTCCATCCTGACCGGATATGTTGAAAATGTTTACAGATGCAGAGGAGGACTATTATTGCACTTACTACGGCCCACCGGACGTAGTAGGTTTAGAGACAGATACCCTAGATCCGCAGGGTACAGTACCGCAGGGCGAGATATCGCCTACCCTGTAGATAGAGTAGGTTTTTTGTACTGGACCTTATCTCCAGTCACTCTTGGGACTGTTATTATTTTGGCTTGTATTAGAGACTTTGGACTTAGACTTGTATATTCTTTGTGTTTGGACTTGACAGGTTATATTTTATTGTCGTGTTGTCTTTATCTTTCAGTATTTACTTTATCATCTTAGAGTTGTGATTGAGCACTCATATATTATCATTGCTTGTCCTCCGTTCGGAGTTGACCATATTCTCGACAGGTTTTGATATTATATAAACTGTTGTTAGAGTAGTAAACCTACAGCGTTCCACGCCGTTTTTACGGTAAGGGCTGGGCGTTGTTACGCACACGTGCCCTTATAGCGGGTGCGGGTCGTGACACGTTTTTAGTGGTGGCCTATGCAGGTCGCTCAACAAAGAATAAGGAGAAGGAGAATAAGAAGAAGAATAAGACGGAGAATAAGAATAAGGAGAAGGGAAGGAAATAAGAGAAGGAGAAGGAGAAGAAAATGTAGGAAATCAAATTAGAGAGGGTTTGTGAGTGAGTCGAATTTAGTGAAAGGGTAAATTAAGATATTGGCCTACGACCAAGATATGGGTTTCGGAGTTCAAGATGGACTCGGATATGGGTTGACTTCCAATGTTCTCCTATGACCAAGGTTGACCTAACTAGACGTGTCTTGACCTAGAATGACTTAATAGGATTTAATTTGATTTGACTTTACTTTCTAAACATAGTATTGATACGTCTTATTATCTATAGGTCCTCGAGGCGCTGCATTGGATCCAGTTGACATATTATATCATATCACAGGCGAGTACATTCTTTGATAACTTTTTTTCCAATTTATGATAACTGTTATGATTCATGTACTTAGTGTAGATATGCTCATTCCTGACACATGGTTCTCACGGATTGGTATTCCTGGATCTCGACGAGAGATGTTACTCCTTGTTAGCTTGGGATGCATTGTGCAAGCTCCCTTGTAGCTCTTACGTAATATATGGTCACTGATTCTAGTTGTCACCCCTATTTCCTGTATTTCGTATTTATGCTCGTATTTGATTTTGGCACGTATTTTATTTTCCTGGACATGTGGTCTTTTGATTCTTGTAAGCAGGTTTTAACCATGGCTTGGTTTTATTTTGTGGAGAATGTTTGGTTTGGTTTGGTTTGGTTCATCATGCATGGAACACCTTAACCAACACTCCTCCCTCAACACACCACAACTCCCCCACTTTATAACACCACCTACTTTTCTCTCTCCTCTTTATTCTCTCATTTATTTCTTACAAACTTCTTCTTCTTCCTTCTTCCATACAACTCCCCAACCTATAGGCAAGTGCACCTTGCCAACAAATAAGCACCCAATTTTATTTGTCCATTTGATAGATTAGGACATGTAGATCAACATTAGAACTTGGAATTTTGTGATTTGGAGTCTCCATTGTTCTAGATCTAAGTTTTAGTTATTTTCGGAATTCCTTGGTTTTGATCTATTAAACTTTGATTTTAGCTTGTTTTAATGCTTCCATGTGGAAGAGAATTCAATTTTACTCAAGTTAGAACTTTGAAAATCTAAATTTGGTTTTGATTTGGCTAAGTTGTGAAGATTTGAACTTGGTGTTCTTGGTATTCTTGAGAGTTCAGCCATGGTGGAGCTCTCGGCCAATGCTTTTCAGCACTTGGCCGATTGTACACTATTCCCTGGCCTGCGCTCTTTAGTGCAAGGCCATTTGCGCACCCTGACCTGTGCTCTTTAGCGCATGGCCATTTGCGCAAGATCCTTGGCCAGTGCTTTGCGCTGCGCTGGATTGCGCTGGCGCAGGCCAGCCATGCGCAAGCCAGCTATGCGCAAAGTAACCCCTGCGCAATCAACCATTGCGCAATCCATCTCTGCGCAACCAACTCCTGCGCAGTTTACTCCTGCGCAGTCTACCTTCTGCGCAATCCATCTGTGCGCCATCTGCCCCTGCGCACTTGGCACCCTGCGCAGTTGGTACCCTGCGCAGCTCACCCTGCGCACTTGGCACCCTGCGCAGTGCATACCCTGTGCAACCAACTTGTCTATGATGAATTTGTTATTTCTTGATCTTGGCTCTTCTATAGTCCTATTTTATATTAGTATTTTATTAGGTATTTTACGCCCATTTTATATCCTTACGCCTTTTGGCATGAACTTGATTTTGCTTAATATGTTTGGAATAACTATTGTACACAGCATGGTGTGACAAGGAACTAGTATAACATGACAGTGACCCGTAGTGGTGCACTCCTGACACGACCAACCTGACTTGATAGTGGCCCGTCGTGGCGCACCCCTGACAAGTACCCTGACATGATTTACCTTGATAACTTGATAGTGGCCCGTGGCGGCGCACTCTTGACTTGACTTGACTTGATAGCTTGACTTGACTTGCCTTGACACCGTGGGTGTTCCTGCTTGCTTGTTTGCACAATCCACTTGTCTTGTCTTGCATCATGTCTAGGACGTGACTTCCTGGGTACCACGGCCAGGGACTCGCACTAAATTAGATTAGGCTAATGATTAGATCAAACTAGAACATGGAGAATTCCCAGTCACAGGCAGTCTCATTATCTGGGCGCTTTAATGGACTTGTAGCTTGCCGACGAGTAGAGCACATTTCCAGCACACTGTCATGTGTTGCACCCTCTAAGTCACCTAAGGGTATATCGTTTCCTGGGCGATGTACCCAACTATAACTCTCAACCCGCGGAAGGATAACTGGATGGTCTGCAGGGCTTGGGACTGGGAGTTTCTCACTCGCATCTTGTTAGTAATTAAGGCTTGTGATAACCCTAGTTAGTTAAAGTAGTAAGCCGTAGTACTTGCTTGGCCGATTGTGAATGAATGGTGTCCAGCCCGGTCTAAGTCTTGTCTAGCCTTGTACCTGGAACTCTTGATCATGATAGTTTTACTTATCTCTAGCGATAAATGGGTAGAGGCAGTGAGCTATTCAGGCGAAGGGTTACAATCCCGGTCCTTGTTTGGTTTAAGGATTGTAACCTGGCTCCCGGAATGGGTCCACGTCCCTAGTCGTTTATCGCCTTGTGTACTTTATTACTTGTACTTTCTTTTATTCTTTATGTTCTGATATGCTGGCTTTTGTTCTTATTTGTGGCCTCCTTTGTGGCACTTGCTCTTTCTGGGGTTTGACCCAGCTGGTTTTGTGTGGCCAGATTTCGGAGCAGCTCCCGAGGATCTACCGAGTTTCCAGCCCAATGGTGACAACTAGACGGAACCCGGGCCAAGAGTGGGTTTTCTTTTTTTGTTTCACCCACTTATATGTAAATTTATTCTTTTGAGGCGTTTAGCCGACGAGCACCTGTTAGCTCGACGCACATTTACTTATTGTCTGCCTACGGGCTGTAAACATGATTAACAAATCCTAGGGTTGATCATGTATGACTGAACTCTTGCTAGTCCTATCATTTTGTACGACTAGCTTCATGATCATCCAATATGTAATATTTGGGACGCCTTATATATATATATTTGATGCTCTAACATCTTGTAACTCTGTTAATTGCTTGAGATTGAGACAATAGGCTTGACCTTAAGAGACTGCTGGCTTGTAATAAACCCTCATATCTAGACAGCCGTGACCGTATAGTTGAGATGTATTCTATTTCAATATACGTAGCTGGCTGTGTCTGCCCCCGCTCTCCAGTATTCTGGTTCTGGGGCGTGACACGGTTTAAGTGGTGGCCCATGCAGGTCTTGTCAATCAAGAAATGTGAGGGTTTACCAAATAGATGTCTCAATCAATATTCGCCCTTGATCTCTGCTCGTATCTTCAAATCCCTGAGATTCTTGACCTGATCACATGCTTGTATCATTGATCTATCCTGGTCCTTTCCTTATTTGTTCCCTATGTCGTCTTCTTCAGCGGCATTACTCCCGGACCTGCCAACCAACCAGAGGGAGCTCGGCAAACACCCCAGCGCCAGGAAGATCAAGCTCAACACTCTGGAGTAGCCTCCAGAGTTATGCTTCCCGGAGGCTCGGAACCTCCAGTTCAGGCAGCTCCGCCCGTTCAACCAGCTAGACAGGATGAGGGACCTTTGGTAGGGCTTATCAGAGAACTGCTTACATCTCAAGATCGTCGAGGCGACGCCTTGCACCAGGAAGTTCATGATGCACTAAAC
Organism: Iris pallida; assembly: GCA_029216955.1. Taxonomy (NCBI): domain Eukaryota; kingdom Viridiplantae; phylum Streptophyta; class Magnoliopsida; order Asparagales; family Iridaceae; genus Iris; species Iris pallida. The sequence goes on along the minus strand of JANAVB010032420.1, from coordinate 9,366,820 downwards.
CGAGGAGGTCCCCAAGGGAATCAGGCGGCCAACAGTTTTAAGCGCTTGAACCCTCCCTTCTTTGACGGCAGTGAAGATGCGATTGCCGCGGATGCTTGGCTTCAGGATACCGAGGTGGTTCTAGAAGCAGCTAGGACACCTGAGAATGATAAGGTGGCGGTGGTACGCCTACAGTTGTTAGACTTGGCTCGCGATTGGTGGGCAGCTCAGGCCATGGGATTAGCAGCACCAGTCACTTGGGCGACGTTCAGAGAGAGATTCCAGACGAAGTACTTCGATGCGGTGGCACGGTACGACCTGCAGACCCGGTTCACCAACTTGAAGCAAGGAGGTAGGACGGTCGATGGCTATGCGACCGAGTTTTCCAGGCTGAGTAGGTTCGCCCCCACCTTGGTGGCAACCGAGTTCGATAGGGCTCAGCGGTTCCAGCAAGGGCTGCATTTAGAGATATTATTGGCGGTGGAGCAGTTCGAGCACCAGACGTTCGATGCAGTGTTGAAGGCAGCAAGGAGGCATGAGTATACCTCCCGGAGAATTGTGGACAGGACCGGAGGCAGGAAGCGGTCCCACAACCAGATGCACCAATCTTCAGCTCCAGCCCCGGCAGCTAGGGGTATAACCATTGGAACTCCGAGGCGGGCGGCCTCAGTGACGTCGGTTCAGCATTCAACCCCGACGTATCCGCAGCAGCAGAAGCAGAAGCAGTCTTCCGCGGTGGGATGTTCGCATTGCGGGAAGCCGGGCCATGTAGTGGCAGAGTATCGTAGGGCACAGGGATTATGCCTGGCTTGTGGAGGAGCAGACCACCAGATAGGGACCTGCCCGAATAGGGGAGGTCCATCATCATCCAACGTTTCTAGTTCTTCGGTGAGAGGACCAGCCCCAGTTCCAGTCCAGCAACAGCATTACCCGAGGCCATTGGCGCCCCAGGCCCAGGCCTTTCAGCAGCAGAACCAGCAGCAGTTCACCCAGGCTCCAGCACAGAACCGACAGAGGGGTTTCCAGCAGAGAGGACCCGCAGCTAGAGGTCAGGCTATGATAATGACCATGGAAGAAGAAGTTGCACCAGGTGAGGTAGTGGCAGGTACTATTCTCGTCAACACCTTTCCAGCATCTGTATTATTTGATTCTGGTGCATCGCATTCATTCATGTCTGCACGATTCGCGACAAGGATAGGATTGGAGCCCGAGTCATTATCAGTGAGGCTCAATATACTTACTGGTAATGGTCTTGTGGGAGTAGATCGAGTGTTTTCCTTGTGTCGGATCGTAGTTAGCGGTAGAGAGTTCCCCGCTAGGCTCATAGAGTTCCCTATGGCAGACTATGATGTAGTCCTAGGCATGGATTGGTTGAGGAACCATTATGCTAGGATAGACTGCCATGTTGGCAGAGTTGTCTTTAGTATTCCCGGAGAGCCAGAGTTTTCATTTTCCAGAGGCACAGTAGAGCCATCTCCTCCAGTATTGTGGATGGCAGTAGCAGCAGTGCAGTTGCCCCGGATAGTTGAAGAGTTTCCAGATGTCTTTCCAGAGGAACTTCCAGGGATGCCACCAGAGCGGGAGATCGAGTTCACCATTGACTTGATTCCCGGGACAGCACCAGTATCAGAGCGAGTCTACAGAATGGCGCCTTCAGAGTTGGAGATTTTGTACAAGATGATTGAAGAACTTAGAACCAAGGGATTCATTCGTGCAAGTGGATCGCCTTGGGGAGCCCCGATGCTTCTTGTGAAAAAGAAGGATGGTACGTCCAGGCTATGTGTTGATTATCGTACCTTGAACTCAGTGACAATCAAGAACAGATACCCTCTCCCGAGGATAGATGACTTGTTTGATCAACTCAAGGGGGCTTCAGTTTTCTCGAAGATAGACTTACGGTCAGGATACCACCAGATCAGAGTCAGAGAGCAGGACATCCCGAAGACGGCGTTCAGATCTAGGTACGGGCATTGGGAGTTTCTAGTTATGCCCTTTGGAGCGACCAATGCGCCGGCAGTGTTCATGGACCTCATGAACCGTATCTTCATGCCTTACTTGGATCAGTTTGTGATAGTGTTCCTTGATGACATCCTGGTCTACAGCAAGAGTGAAGCAGAGCACGAGCAGCATCTCAGAGTTGTCCTCCAGATTCTCAGAGAACACCAGTTGTACGCCAAGTTCAGTAAATGCGAGTTCTGGCTCGATCGCATTTCTTACTTGGGTCACATCATTACGAGAGGAGGAGTGGAAGTGGATCCCCAGAAGATTGTGGCTATCGAGGCATGGCCAGTACCCAGCTCAGTGGCAGAAGTTCGCAGCTTTCTTGGATTGGCCGGCTACTACCGGCGGTTCGTCTCTGATTTTGCAAGGATTTCAGCGCCGATGACCCAGTTGACCCGCAAGGATGTGCCGTTCGTTTGGACAGCAGAATGTCAGGAATCATTTGAGAAGTTGAAGCGAGGTTTGATAACGGCTCCCATTCTCACCCTTCCAGATGGGACCGGAGGATTCACAGTTTATTGCGACGCTTCAGGCAGAGGATTGGGATGTGTTTTGATGCAGCATGGGAAGGTAATTGCTTATGCGTCACGTCAACTCCGTGATCATGAGAAGAATTACCCGACCCACGACTTGGAGCTAGCAGCAGTAGTATTTGCACTTAAGTTATGGAGGCACTACTTGTACGGAGACAGAGTAGAGATATTCACTGATTATAAGAGCCTGAAGTATGTTTTCACCCAGAAGGATCTTAATATGCGGCAGAGAAGATGGCTCAAGCTACTTGTGGACTATGATGTGGACTTGCAGTATCATCCAGGGAAGGCCAACGTCGTAGCAGATGCGTTGAGCCGGAGAGCCGGAGTTTATTTCCTGACGGCGCAACCAGAGCTATTGGCAGATTTTCAGAAGATGGGAATAGAAGTGGTTCTTCCTTCCAATGTGGCCTTGATGGCCAGCCTACAGATTCAGTCCACCATAGTTGAGAGGATCCGGACAGCACAGTTAACAGATTCCAAGATTCAGCGGCTCAGAGCAGAGTGCGAGGCAGGAAGAAGGCCAGAGTTATGTATTCATGAGGATGGTACACTTCGACACGGCACGCGTCTTTGTGTACCCAGTGGAGATATCAGACAGAAAGTCATGGCGGAGGCTCACAGTTCGCAGTACTCCATTCACCCAGGCAGCACGAAGATGTACAGAGATATTCGTCAACACTTTTGGTGGAATGGTATGAAGAGGGAGATAGCCCGGTATGTCTCTCGATGTTTGGTTTGCCAACAAGTCAAGGCTGAACATCAGAGGCCAGCTGGACTTCTTCAACCTTTACCGATCCCAGAATGGAAATGGGAACACATTACCATGGATTTCGTGACTGGGTTACCCAGATCTCCGGCAGGCAGAGATGCTATTTGGGTCATTGTGGACAGGCTTACCAAGGTGGCACACTTTCTTCCATTCAGAGTTGGACAGTCGACGGCGCAGCTAGCAGAGATGTATCTCAGGCAGATCGTCCGACTTCACGGAGTGCCAGTCAGTATAGTATCGGACAGGGATACGAGATTCACATCACACTTCTGGCGCAGTCTTCATCAAAGTTTGGGGACTCGTCTCAAGTTCAGCTCCGCATATCATCCGCAGACAGATGGGCAGTCAGAGCGTACTATACAAACTCTCGAAGATATGTTGCGGTCATGTACCCTTGACTTCGGTGGTTCGTGGGAGGATCACCTGCACCTGGTGGAATTCTCGTACAACAATAGTTTCCAGGCCAGTATCCAGATGGCACCCTTCGAGGCTCTGTATGGTAGGAAGTGCAGATCTCCGTTAGCATGGGACGATGTCGGAGAGAGGCAGATGCTTGGTCCAGAACTGATTTCTCAGACGGTCGAAGTGGTCAGGAGAGTCAGAGATCACCTCCGAGTTGCCCAGGATCGCCAGCGCCATTGGGCCGATGCTCATCGGCGTCCCTTAGAATTTGCCGTCGGCGACCATGTATTTCTTAGGATCTCGCCTACCCGCAGCGTCATTCGTTTTGGCGTACGGGGAAAGCTTAGTCCTAGGTATATAGGGCCGTTCGATATTCTGGAGCGAGTAGGCGATGTGTCCTATCGTCTCGCTCTTCCACCGTCGTTAAGTGAGGTACATGATGTATTCCATGTGTCCCAATTAAGACGGTACATCCCGGACCCGAGCCATATCCTAGATCATTCGGAATTGGTTGTTGGTACCAACCTTTCGTATGAGGAGAGGCCCGTGTCTGTTTTGGACCGGAGGGAAAAGACGCTCAAGAACAAGACTATTAACTTAGTCCGTGTTGCTTGGGGTCATCACTCTCTAGGTGAGTCAACGTGGGAGCGTGAGGACGACATCCGATCGCGATATCCCTACCTGTTTGACTCGTAAGGTATAATGTCTTCCTTGTGCCTTACGCTTTTCCTTCCTTGCTTGTATTGTACGATTGTATGATTGAACTGCTTAGTGTAGCTTGCATGTGCTTAGTATAGCTTGTTGTGGCAATCTCTAGCTCCTTGATTAAATTCCGAGGACGGAATTCTTTGAAGGTGGGTAGAGTTGTCACCCCTATTTCCTGTATTTCGTATTTATGCTCGTATTTGATTTTGGCACGTATTTTATTTTACTGGACATGTGGTCTTTTGATTCTTGTAAGCAGGTTTTAACCATGGCTTGGTTTTATTTTGTGGAGAATGTTTGGTTTGGTTTGGTTTGGTTCATCATGCATGGAACACCTTAACCAACACTCCTCCCTCAACACACCACAACTCCCCCACTTTATAACACCACCTACTTTTCTCTCTCCTCTTTATTCTCTCATTTATTTCTTACAAACTTCTTCTTCTTCCTTCTTCCATACAACTCCCCAACCTATAGGCAAGTGCACCTTGCCAACAAATAAGCACCCAATTTTATTTGTCCATTTGATAGATTAGGACATGTAGATCAACATTAGAACTTGGAATTTTGTGATTTGGAGTCTCCATTGTTCTAGATCTAAGTTTTAGTTATTTTCGGAATTCCTTGGTTTTGATCTATTAAACTTTGATTTTAGCTTGTTTTAATGCTTCCATGTGGAAGAGAATTCAATTTTACTCAAGTTAGAACTTTGAAAATCTAAATTTGGTTTTGATTTGGCTAAGTTGTGAAGATTTGAACTTGGTGTTCTTGGTATTCTTGAGAGTTCAGCCATGGTGGAGCTCTCGGCCAATGCTTTTCAGCACTTGGCCGATTGCACACTATTCCCTGGCCTGCGCTCTTTAGTGGAAGGCCATTTGCGCACCCTGACCTGTGCTCTTTAGCGCATGGCCATTTGCGCAAGATCCTTGGCCAGTGCTTTGCGCTGCGCTGGATTGCGCTGGCGCAGGCCAGCCATGCGCAAGCCAGCTATGCGCAAAGTAACCCCTGCGCAATCAACCATTGCGCAATCCATCTCTGCGCAACCAACTCCTGCGCAGTTTACTCCTGCGCAGTCTACCTTCTGCGCAATCCATCTGTGCGCCATCTGCCCCTGCGCACTTGGCACCCTGCGCAGTTGGTACCCTGCGCAGCTCACCCTGCGCACTTGGCACCCTGCGCAGTGCATACCCTGTGCAACCAACTTGTCTATGATGAATTTGTTATTTCTTGATCTTGGCTCTTCTATAGTCCTATTTTATATTAGTATTTTATTAGGTATTTTACGCCCATTTTATATCCTTACGCCTTTTGGCATGAACTTGATTTTGCTTAATATGTTTGGAATAACTATTGTACACAGCATGGTGTGACAAGGAACTAGTATAACATGACAGTGACCCGTAGTGGTGCACTCCTGACACGACCAACCTGACTTGATAGTGGCCCGTCGTGGCGCACCCCTGACAAGTACCCTGACATGATTTACCTTGATAACTTGATAGTGGCCCGTGGCGGCGCACTCTTGACTTGACTTGACTTGATAGCTTGACTTGACTTGCCTTGACACCGTGGGTGTTCCTGCTTGCTTGTTTGCACAATCCACTTGTCTTGTCTTGCATCATGTCTAGGACGTGACTTCCTGGGTACCACGGCCAGGGACTCGCACTAAATTGGATTAGGCTAATGATTAGATCAAACTAGAACATGGAGAATTCCCAGTCACAGGCAGTCTCATTATCTGGGCGCTTTAATGGACTTGTAGCTTGCCGACGAGTAGAGCACATTTCCAGCACACTGTCATGTGTTGCACCCTCTAAGTCACCTAAGGGTATATCGTTTCCTGGGCGATGTACCCAACTATAACTCTCAACCCGCGAAAGGATAACTGGATGGTCTGCAGGGCTTGGGACTGGGAGTTTCTCACTCGCATCTTGTTAGTAATTAAGGCTTGTGATAACCCTAGTTAGTTAAAGTAGTAAGCCGTAGTACTTGCTTGGCCGATTGTGAATGAATGGTGTCCAGCCCGGTCTAAGTCTTGTCTAGCCTTGTACCTGGAACTCTTGATCATGATAGTTTTACTTATCTCTAGCGATAAATGGGTAGAGGCAGTGAGCTATTCAGGCGAAGGGTTACAATCCCGGTCCTTGTTTGGTTTAAGGATTGTAACCTGGCTCCCGGAATGGGTCCACGTCCCTAGTCGTTTATCGCCTTGTGTACTTTATTACTTGTACTTTCTTTTATTCTTTATGTTCTGATATGCTGGCTTTTGTTCTTATTTGTGGCCTCCTTTGTGGCACTTGCTCTTTCTGGGGTTTGACCCAGCTGGTTTTGTGTGGCCAGATTTCGGAGCAGCTCCCGAGGATCTACCGAGTTTCCAGCCCAATGGTGACAACTAGACGGAACCCGGGCCAAGAGTGGGTTTTCTTTTTTTGTTTCACCCACTTATATGTAAATTTATTCTTTTGAGGCGTTTAGCCGACGAGCACCTGTTAGCTCGACGCACATTTACTTATTGTCTGCCTACGGGCTGTAAACATGATTAACAAATCCTAGGGTTGATCATGTATGACTGAACTCTTGCTAGTCCTATCATTTTGTACGACTAGCTTCATGATCATCCAATATGTAATATTTGGGACGCCTTATATATATATATTTGATGCTCTAACATCTTGTAACTCTGTTAATTGCTTGAGATTGAGACAATAGGCTTGACCTTAAGAGACTGCTGGCTTGTAATAAACCCTCATATCTAGACAGCCGTGACCGTATAGTTGAGATGTATTCTATTTCAATATACGTAGCTGGCTGTGTCTGCCCCCGCTCTCCAGTATTCTGGTTCTGGGGCGTGACACTAGAGAAGACTTGCTCCCTTCTCATAGAATCTCGTGCAGTGACGTGTCCTGTTTGGATCCATTCTACCAGTTAGGGGTGGGGAAGTAGTAGCGTATGCCTGTGATCAAATCTATCTTGCATTCTTGAATAGTGTTAGTCATATACCGCACTTATGACTAGCCAGACCAGTTCTTTACAGGTTTCCAAACTGGTCACAAGCTGAAACTACTACTCACACACATTGGATAGATGGCTTACCCTGATTTGTATGCATACCATGATCAGTTCTACTTTCCTGTTCTAGCTCTAGCTCTACAGCTTACCATGCCATGATACATATATGTACACTCCATGATTTCAATGTATATGCTCTATTTACAGTCTTATGGCTTTTATTCTATCTTGAGATCTGTTATGAGATATATGTACTCATTCCATCCTGATCGAATATTCTGAAAATGTTTACAGATGCAGAGAAGGACTATTATTGCAGTTACTACAGCCCACCGGACGTAGTAGGTTTAGAGACAGATACCCTAGATCCGCAGGGTGCAGTACCGCAGGGCGAGATACCGCCTACCCTGTAGATAGAGTAGGTTTTTTGTACTGGACCTTGTCTCCAGTCACTCTTGGGACTGTTATTATTTTGGCTTGTATTAGAGACTTTGGACTTAGACTTGTATATTCTTTGTGTTTGGACTTGACAGGTTATATTTTATTGTCTTGTTGTCTTTATCTTTCAGTATTTACTTTATCATCTTAGAGTTGTGATTGAGCACTCTTATATTATCATTGCTTGTCCTCTGTTCGGAGTTGACCATATTCTCGACAGGTTTTGATATTATATAAACTGTTGTTAGAGTAGTAAACCTACAGCGTTCCACGCCGTTTTTACGGTGAGGGCTGGGCGTTGTTACGCACACGTGCCCTTATAGCGGGTGTGGGTCATGACACGTAGAGGCCTGCTTCGACAAGCCTTTGCGAAGAGCGGGTGTTTTTCGATGGCGCTTCGAGAGCAGGCCCCAAAGGCCAAATCATCGTCGGAGTAGGGGTGGTCTTAGTCTCCCCCGATCAGCTGGTCATCCAGCATGCTTACTCCCTTTCAAAGCCGTGCTCCAACAATGTTGCCGAGTACAACGCTCTCATCATGGGACTCCAGTTGGTGCGACAACTGGGGGTGGATCATCTGGAAGCTTATGGTGGCTCAAAACTTGTCGTTAACCAGATCCGAGGGCAGTACGAAGTTCGCCATGATGATCTGGTTCCTTACCATGAAGTTGTATTGAATATTATTTCAACCTTCACCAAGTTCTTCATAGAACACGAACCTTGGTTACAAAACCTGGAGGCTGATGCTCTTGTTGGCCTCGCAGCTTCATTGGCAGCCTCCCTCGGGACTCAACACTACGTCACGGTAGTAGGACGAGACTTGGTCTGTCCTAAAAACAACCTATGCTCACAGATGGCCCATGCCATGACGACAAGTGCCGGTGTTAATGTTCGAGATTGGAGGTTCCCGTTCATCGACTTCGCTATCTATGGAATTCTCCCAGAAGACCCGAAGGAAGCCGTCTCGGTCAGAAGGCGTTCCCTTCGATTTTACTATGATACAGCTACTAAAATGCTGTACCGACGTTCCTACGATGGACTTCTCCTTCGATGTCTATCTAACGAAGAAGCAGCAGAAGCCCTTCGAGAAGCTCATGACGGGACTTGCGAGGCTCATCAACCTGGCCCTAAGTTGCAGGATCGACTGCGACGCATGGGTTACTACTGGCAAACTATGGCAGCCGACGCCGTCGACTATGCTAAAAAGTGCCATGCTTGCCAGCTTCACGCTGATTTTATCCATACACCATCGGAACAACTACATCCTACGGTTGCCTCTTGGCTCTTCGAAGCCTGGGGTATGGACATTGTGGGACCTATCACCCCTCCTTCATCGAGGGGACACCGCTTCATCCTAGCCATCACCAACTACTTCTCCAAATGAACAGAAGCAGTTCCACTGTAAAACCCCTATTTTTTATTATTTTTATTATTTTATTAGACTAAAAAATGAATTTATACAATTTATGGTTTTATTTTTATTTTTGATGACCCGATTTGGCCAATTCAGTCCGAACAGGGCCCGAACCAAATTTTAGCCCATGTAAGCAGGTAGTGTGACCAAATGTGGCCATATAGACATATTTTATGTACTTAGAAATATCTCCTAAATTATTTTAGAATTTTATGTACAATTTCTAATTACTTAAATATTTGTACAATTATTGGTATTTTATTTATAAATAATATTTTACAAGATTGTACATGTTTCTGGACCCGGATAAGGGTGTGTGGTACAGTTCACCCATTGGAGCAATTTTTATTAATTTATTATTATTAAAGTTATTTTGTGGAGATTTAATAAACTTGTTTTCTATTTAAATATTATTACTATTTTGAGTTGATTTATTAAGGATTGAATTTATATATATATGTAGATATGCTCAAATATATTAAATAATTGGATAGTTGACTTTTAAATGGTATTTGGATTTTAAATAGATTTTTTGGTGTATATATATATATATATATATATATATATATATATATATATATATATAGAGATATATTGAAGTTTTGATTTAAAAAGATTTTCAAATTTTTTTTAAGGAATGGGTGGTCGGCCCCACCTGATCACCCACACCCCACGTTCAAACCCAAAGCACATCACCATTGTGCTCTTGTGCGCCCCTCACAATTTTTGCAAACAGCAGCTACTAGGCCGAAATCCCCCCCACAACCTTATATATATATATATATATATATATATATATATACACATATATATATTAACTCAAAAAGAAAACCTAATTTCTCCTCCTCCACTCTTCTTCCTTCCTTCCTCCTCTTACCTCTGTCCCCATACTTCTCCTCGGCATGCGTGCCAGCCTCGCCGGAGCGACATCATCTCCGCCTCCCGGTCGTCACGACGACAACAACCACAACAACAGTTTTCCACTTTAAGGTATCCCACTTCTCCGATCTATATCTTCCTCATTTTAAATCCGGTTTTAGATCCGTAAATTTCTGTAGAAAGTCCACATGACCCTCTATCATCCCCTTCAAATAGATTTATTTATTCTGCAATAAATTCCAGGTTTAATTAGATTAAAAATCACGAAAAATTAGTGTTCAAAAACTTAAAAAACCCCGGTACGAGGTACGTCCCGACAAACCGGACGACCTCGTCACAAACCGAGAGTACCAAAGGGTCCGTATCGACTTTGCGGACGTGCGGGCTTTGACGGAATTCAAGTTGGTTGCGTGTACGCGACGAATTTGATCCGTATCCGTCAAATTTTTCCGTATCGGACCTTTTCGATATTTCCCAATTACTTTGTGCACACTCATCAAACCGCGACGAAACTTGCGCCATTGGACTCAAAATATTTTTTTGGTCCTGTATGCCAAGTTTGGTCCGATTCTGAGACCGTTGACTGGGACGCCATTTTGGCGGGCCCACAATCCTACTCAACGGGCGATTTTGTGCACGGCTCCTCAGAATCCAAAATTGGACATACCGTTTAGTTCGTCTCAAAAAAACAAATTTATAGACATGTATTTTGACGACTTTAGAGACCGTAGATTCTGGCTCGCATTTCGGTGCAAGACGGGTCCAACGGCGGACATCGTTTTGACCCGAAATTACGATTTTGCCCCTGTTCCAGAATTTGACTTTTGGACAGGCATTTCCTAGGCATATCTTTTATTCCAAACTCGTTCGTGATGTTTGTTTCAGCATCCGGAGCTCCTTGTAGATTTTGACTTTCGTGTTGACGATTCTGACTGTTGGATTTTGCTACATCTCGTACCACCCTCAGGCAAGACACCTTGCCATTTGCTGTTTAATTATTTTAGCTCATATTTCATGCATTATTCATTATTTTCTTTATGCAAAATAAACTGTGATACATGGTATAACCTGTTAGAACTTACTGTTCATTTATATTCTCCTGCTATGTATTATTTTTCTTACACATTAAACCGAGATTTAAGGCACCACCTTGTGTGTTGCATACATAGGCCTTGACACATTTATACCACGTTGTTGTGAGTCACATATAGGAATCGGACATGCGTGATCGGCTGGCCACCAGTACGTATAAGCCGTACGTTAGGAAATAACTGCTATTAGAATTGCATGCTAGAAGACTTAGCAGTTATGAGTTAGCATTGGGCGGGAATAACATGATTGGAAGTTGACTACCACCCTATCTATCGTAGACTCGCTCGCTACTGAGGAACGATAGGTAGACTATATGCTATAGACTCGCTCGATACTGAGGAATAGTATATGGTGTTGTGACTCGCTACTGAGGTACTGCATTGGTATTTTCTTGACTTGACCCGGTAGTTATGCGACCATGAACTGTTCTTAAAACTGCATTCACTTAGAACGATTAGGCTACTCTATCCGTTAGGTATGAGTACTCTTGGTTTGGGTACTTGTATCTGACCGTGGCTTGGAACAATAACTTTTCGCGAATTAGTTCGTCTCATCTTGTCCTTGTTAGGTTGTAGGTGTGACTTACTACTTCGATGAGAAGATATTGAACCTTATTGGGGTCCGGATACCATATTGGATTCATAGCATGGAAAGATACATCACCGTGAATTAGTTTACCATCTCCTGTCCTCGTTTGGTTGGGGGGATGGTACGCTAGTTCAATAGGTGCGTGTTGGACCATGTTATAATTCAATTGACTTATTTATTTGAGCAATATTTATTCAGTTTATATGTCATGATATTTTGTGTCTTGTTACGTCCCTCTGAGGACCTGGTTATCTCTCCAGGTGTGTGCTTTTGTGATATTGCAGGTGTTCTAGCCGAGGTCGCGATCTTCTCTATTCATTCGGAGATGACGTATCTTGGGTCTTTCTTTGCTACTCCCGCCAAATTATTTCAGTTTCCATGTATATTTTTCCTTACTTGTTGGTAGTGGATTTGTCTCCGCCCAACGTATTGTACAAAGAATTATTACAGTTGATTGTATGATATCTTTATTCTTTATTTGTGGATGAGATTAGATTACTCTTGGTTTACTGCATTTTACAGCTTATGTGTACATACGAGGTTCCATATATTGGAGTATACCTCGTATGTATGCACCTGGCATGGATACGTACCTAGTCCTAAGTATTTTGGGACTGGACGTTACATGTTTTTGTGGTGGTCCATGCAGGTCGAGTTTGTCACTTCGGTTACGTAATTGTACCGATGTGAGCCTGCAACATAGGATTAGAATCTAGGAATCTCATCCATACAGCTTGACCTCTTCCATTGGCTTCAAATTCCGAACTCTTGCTCGACTTTCTTGAATTATACCTTTCTTGATTCCTTCCTACCGTCGATTCTTATTTTCGTACTTAGTATCAACTAGGAAGATGACTACACTAGTATATGCTCGTAGGTCACACATATGGCTAGAATGGTTATATTGGCAATTGGAATACATTCAAGACTCTAATTGAGTAAAAAGGTTTTTTTTTTGTGATTTAATGATTAGTAATTGGTAAAGTAGGATATTACCATGGAAAGTTTTAACCTTGAGATTTCTAAATAGTAAACACCAGAGGATTTATAGAATTTCATACTTGGTTTAAGAAATTGATTGATTTTCAAGATTTGATATTTGTGATTTATTAGATTATAGCTATACATCCTTGAATAGATATAAAGTTAGTTGAAAAGAAATTTTGAAATTTAAATGCTGCTATAAGATTATGAGGGCGGTTGATAAAGCTTGATTTTAAATTGGGTTGTATGGTTCCCAATTAATAAGTTCGTAAAATTTTTGAATTTTAAGTTTGGAGTAAGGCTATTAAGAATTTTGGTTAAAAATATTTTGAAGGATATATAACCAAATTGAGGATCTACTTTGAACTTTTGTATGAATTACGATTGATAACTCCTATTTAAAATTTTGAGTTTAAGATTTGGGTCAATGATAGAAGAAGAAAGATATATAGATTTGATTTGTGACACAATAAAGGTTTATTCGAGATTGATTGAAAATTTTGGAAAAAAAATTGATTTGATGACTGATAAGATCATTTGAATATTGAGTTTAAAGTTAGATTGCTAATATTACAATCTTTGGAAAAAGTTACTAAAGATGTGGTAAAAAGTTATTTTGATTAATTAAAGGGATTTACCATGACTTAGAAATAGAAGTTATGTGATGAGTGCGTTAAAATATTGAGCTGTAAATTTTAGATTATTCGTGATATGTTAAAAGTTTATCTTGAGGGTTATTGGAGAAATTTTTGGAGTTTTAAAGTTATGAAGTGATATAAATTTTTGTTTTTGATTCATGAGTTTCTTGAGTTTAAAAGTTGGAGTGGAAATGTAAAATTTTGAAAAAGTCAGTAGTAACATGATAAAAATTTGCTTTGAGATTTATGAAAGTGATTTAAATTTTTGTCATGATAAATTTGAACGGCTTGGAGTGAGTACAAATTTTGATGGTTAAATTTTTTATAATTATTCAGAAATTGTTGGAGGAAACACGAGTTAAAATATTAATGGTAGACACAAAGGTAGCCCTAATGAGTTAGAAGTATTCCACACTAATTGCCATGTCACTTATGACCATGATAGTAGTATATATACACAAGTGTTGTTAGTCATCTACCCAACTATGTGACTGTATTTCCACCTCGACTTACTCGACCTTCCTTCAATTCTAGATCTTTTAATTGCGACCTTCTAACCCATTTGCAATTTGAATAATGAGTTAATGGTTCTTTAACTGTATTCATCTAGGAGACTATCTTCTCTCCGGAATTGTGTTCCTAAATTATTTTTATTGGATTCCTTAATTAATTTTATCTCATGCTTTAACATGATCTCCTTTATTATTGTGCATTAATTATCACCTCATGAACTCCCACTTTCCATTTTATAACTTTTGGAATCCCTTACCATGACTTGGATATTTGGAGCATAACACTAGACTTTTCCTTCCAACAAAATTCATATGTAAGACCTAGACAAGCCCACCTTCATGTAGATATATCATGTCCCACCAAAACCCATCTCCTTGTACTCTATTTCTTGATATGAACTTATGGTCAAAATGGCCAAACTATAACCTCTACCATGACACCAAAATACTTTTCGACTTCAATTAAGAGATCCAACCTTGACTCAATCCCTTAACCCGATAGGTGAATTTTGTTCTACTTAGTTCCTTAAATGCTTAAATTTGAGCTTTATCTTGATTGCTTAACCCATGGTCCCATCCCATTACCAGTTTAACTCTTGTAAGTTGGGTAGAATACCTCACGGCCCAACAAAGCCTTTGTCCTTGTGACCCATGTTGATAAGTTTGCTTAGACTATAAGTTCAGAGGACCCTAACTTAGCTAGTCAACCAAAACAACTGTATAGGCCCAAACTTCGGGCGAGCCTTGATTTAAAAGATCTTGGACTATTTAAAATTCCTTCATCAGAACCTCCCTTGCTCATATTTTGACTATCTCATGCTGCTAATTAGCCTCAGTTTTGCAAGCTTATTTCTTTACCAAGCTTGATCATGACATATCCCTCGGCAATGATGATACGACAACCCATCACTATATCTTATATAGTAGTAGATGATGTCTTAGTATTACATTAGTGAGTTCATCTTGATTCTGTTACGTACGTCCTTCAGATACTAGATACGATAAGGTTAACATATACTACACGATATGTATACAGAATATAGATGATTCACACTAATGTATGCTAGAATGAATCTTGGGTTGTGTTCTGAGCCATCCGTTCTCACACTTAAAACACATAGGAATTAGTAGTGTGAGAGCGCCGGAGAGAGTGAGAGCGCCAGAGGGGGGAGGAGAGAGAGAGAGTAAAATGGTACGACATGGTGAAGTAGTACTGTATTTTGGCTCTAGTTCCAGCTCCATTTGATCTACGGTACGACATGGTGATCAGGACATAGTCTCTGCAGCCATTCGACTGGCGAGGCAGAAACTATGTAGCCGTAGATAAAGTTGACTGTCTTCCGACCCTCATCCCTCGGCAATGATGATACGACAACCTATCACTATATCTTATATAGTAGTAGATGATGTCTTAGTATTACATTATGTGAGTTCATCTTGATTCTGTTACGTTCTTCAGATACTAGATACGATAAGAACATATACTACACCATATGTACAGAACATAGATGATTCATACTAATGTATGCTTGAATGAATCTTGGGTTGTCTTCTGAGCCGTCCGTTCTCGCACTTGGCAAAAAATCGAATTGGTAATACTTTATCGGCTTTCGAAAATGTACTCAAATTACATGATGGTTCCTTTAGTTAGCTTGCTTATGTTACAATTATATTATTTGTGACTATCGATCTTACCAGATGACACCCATGACCCGAGAAGCGGCACGTCGTTTGAAGAAAACAGTGAATGCTGAGGTGGCTCCTCCTACAGTTGAGGAGGAAGTGGCACCGGTTGCTAGTGAGACCGGAAGTTCTATTCATCCAGTACCGGTTGCTAGTGAGATCGAGAGTTCTCTTCAATCAATCTTTGTAAGGGACGACATCTCTCCTCGCGCCAAAAAACTCGCTTTTTCGAGGTGGATGCGTGAACGTATCACTGAGCGTTTGCGTGAGCAGCATGTTTCTCATTAGCTATTAGTACTGATTTGTATTGGACTATTTGTATTGGGTTATTTTTGTATTAGACTATTTGTATTGGACTACTTATTGAGTTGTTTTTGTATTAGACTATTTGTACTGTCCTCCGACCCTCATCCCTCGGCAATGATGATACGATAACCAACAAGAGAGAATTCTAGATCCATCTCAGTATGACGTATACTCTGATAGATCACAATTACAAGAATGATATCAGTAGTGGGATTGAGTGCTGGAGGAGATATTATCAGAGAATACGTCCTACTCAGATGGATCTTCCACCGTTACTAATTTTTTCTGACAGCATAGTAGATGTGCTCTGTCAACAGATTCTTGCTCCGAGCCAGAACTTTGTCCCGGAGCTCAAGTAGACATCCTTCGTGTAGAGCTCGAGTGAGAGGTTCCTGACAGCATGGTGGTCTCATTTGTCAAAGTATCCGTGCTCATCCCACATTGGTTGTGGGATGAGCACGGATACTTTGACAAAGGAGACCACCATGCTGTCAGGAACCTCTCACTCGAGCTCTACACGAAGGATGTCCACTTGAGCTCCGGGGCAAAGTTTTGGCTTGGAGTCAGATTCTGTTGACGGAGCACATCCACCATGCTGTCAGAAAAAAATAGTAACGGTGAGAGACCCATCTGAGTAGGACGTATACTCTGATAGTATCCCCTCCAGCACTCAATCCCACTACTGATATCATTCTTGTAAAGGTGATCTCTCAGAGTATACGTCCTACTCAGATGGATCTCTCAGGGTATCCTCTCCGGTTGGTTGTGTTCTGAGCCATCCGTTCTCACAGAGGGTCCTATTTTGAATTCTATATTTTGTATTTTGGTTTCTGTATTTTATATTTTGGTTTCTGTATTTTGGCTCCAGCTCCATTTGCATTAATCTACGGTACGACATGGTGATCAGGACATAGTCCCTGCAGCCATTCGTATGTGCATATTTGGTCTATGTGATTCTTGGATAATTGGTGTGTATTATATATTGTTTGGTTTATGTATATTTTTGTGAACAAAAAAAGTGTTGCACCATATGTACAGAACATAGATGATTCACACTAATGGTGATCAGGACATAGTCCCTGCAGCCATTCGACTGACGAGGCAGAAACTATGCAAGTAGCCTTAGATAAAGTTGACTGTCCTCCGACCCTCATCCCTCGGCAATGATGATACGACAACCTATCACTATATCTTATATAGTAGTAGATGATGTCTTAGTATTACATTAGTGAGTTCATCTTGATTCTGTTACGTCCTTCAGATACTAGATACGATAAGAACATATACTACACCATATGTACAGAACATAGATGATTCACACTATTGTATGCTAGAATGAATCTTGGCTTTTGTTCTGAGCCGTCCGTTCTGATCAAGCATCTTCCTTCTCCTCGTCCTCCACCATGGCTCTGAACAAATCTGCTCCTCCCTCTACTTCCCTTCTTCTTATTTGACTCTCTCAGTAACATACGACATCCACCTCAAGTGTAGAGTCGGGAGAGAAGAAGTGGACAGGAAGAGGAGGGGAAGCAGCACAGCTGGCGGCATGACCCGGAGGAAGTACAGAGGTTTTCTTCAACAGCCGTAGGAGAACTATAAGGATATATCTTTTTAGCGACATGTCATCTTGTCAAAGACCCTTCATGTGAATATCATGTTGCCGCGGTGTCGGAAGACTAACATGTTAGTCTTCCGACACCGCGGTAACATGATTGTCACATTAAGGGTCTTTGACAATGTGATATGTTGCTAAAAAGATATATCCTTATAGTTCTTCTACGACTGTTGAAGAAAACATCTGTACTTCCTCCGGGTCATGCCGCCGGCTGTGCTGCTTCCCCCTCCTCTTTCTGCCCACTTTTTCTCCTCCGACTCTGCACTTGAGCTGGATGTCGTATGTTGCTGAGAGAGTCAAATAAGAAGAAGGGAAGTAGAGGGAGGAGCAGATTTGTTCAGAGCCATGGTGGAGGAGAGGAGAAGGAAGATGCCTGATCAGAACGGATGACTCAGAACACAAGCCAAGATTCATTCTAGCATACATTAGTGTGAATCATCTATGTTCTGTACATATGGTGTAGTATATGTTCTTATCGTATCTAGTATCTGAAGGACGTAACAGAATCAAGATGAACTCACTAATGTATGCTAGAATGAATCTCAGGTTGTGTTCTGAGCCATTCGTTCCGATACTTGGCAATTAAGCCATTCGACTGGCGAGGCAGAAACTATAAGGCTACTTGCACGTTCTTCCAACTTTAAATTACAAGATTACTATATTAGGTTAAATAAATCACTAACCTCATCATGGTGAGTCTTGGTGTAGCACTCAAATGTGGGGCACCTGTAATCTATGTGAGTTCATCTTGATTCTGTTACATCTTTCAGATACTAGATACGATAAGAACATATACTACACTATATGTACAGAACGTAGATGATTCACACCAATGTATGCTAGAATGAATTTTGGGTTGTGTTCTGAGCCATTCGTTCCCATACTTGGCAATTAAGCATGTGAAATAGAACTGATTATGTTTAGTTTGTCTTACGATACAGATTTTCACATCCAAATTGAAATGGATCGTTACTTCGTTGATCGTACATGAGTGTACTATAGCGGATCAACCTCCTGGACCGTAGGTACTTATAAGTATTGACCGTATCGGATTAGTATCGATCTATCGTTTTGGTATGGGCCGTATCGGTTGGTATTGGTCTTAGCGAATTGGTATCGTCCTATCCGATATGTATCGGCCGTATAGCTAGGATTCATATTGGCCTTATCGATTTGGTATCTGTCATATCCGATAGGTATCGGCCGTGTTGGATTATTATATACCATTTCGGATTAGTTTCGTAGAAGGTTTAGTAATAACTGTACTTGGATTTCTCTCTTCTAGAGCTAGATTACCATTGCAAGAGAGTCACGAGAGCGTAAATGGCCAGTTACAGAACATACATACTTCCTTTTCAATCTCGCTTTTCCTGATAGAAAAGGAAGTATGTATGTTACTGTAACTGGCCAATCACGATCTGGTGATTCTCTTGCAATGGTATTCTAGCTCGAGAAGAGAGAAATCCAAGTACAGTTGTTACTAAACCTTCCATGAAACTAATCCGAAATGGTATATAATAATCCAACACGGCCGATACATATCGGATATGACCGATACCAAATCGATAAGGCCAATATGAATCCTAGCTATACGGCCGATACATGTACATATCGGATTCATAGTGTTTTCGGTCCGGTCCGGGCCGGCCCACGGTCCAGGGGCGGCGGGCCTGACCGGGTTCGGGCCGGTCCAGGACCGGCCCACACATAATTTCGGTCCGGGCTAAGCCCGGCCCGGTTATTTTCAACGTGGCCCAGCCCGGCCCATTGAACCGGGACTAGTGGGGTCGGGCCGGTCCGGGCCTAGGCCGGTTCGGGCCGGTTCAGGCCGGGTTGACCGGACCGGCCCAGTTTTTTGGATTAATTTTTTTTTTTTTTTTTTACAGTTTTTTGTTTAATTTAGTTTTTTAATAATTTTTTTTTGTATTTTAATTTTAAATTTTTTTAACTTAAATGTTTATAAAAAAAATATTTATAAAATGTTTATACAAAATATGTTTAAAAAATATTTATAAAATGTTTATAATTTTATGTTTATACAATCGTTTATAAAATGTTTATACAAAATATGTTTATAAAATGTTTATAAAATGTTTTCTTTTTAATAAAAATGTTTATAAAATGTTTTTACAAAATATGTATTTTCTTTTTAAAACCATTTTAAAAACCATGTAAAAGTAATCATTTTTTTTTGTATTTTAATTTTAAAAATAATCATGTAAAAGTAATCATTTTATAAAAATGTTTATAAAATGTTTTTACAAAATATGTATTTTCTTTTTAAAACCATTTTAAAAACCATGTAAAAGTAATCATTTTCTTTTGTATTTTAATTTTAAAAATTTGTAACTTAAATGTTTATAAAATGTTTATACAAAATATTTATAAAAGTAATGTTTATACAAATATATACAAATGTTTATACAAAAATGTTTATACCAATATTACAAATGTTTATAAAAATTTATAAAAATTTTAAAAAAACATTTCTCCCTCTTCCTTTATCCGGGCTTGGGACCGGCAAATGCTTGTTTGGCATAGGCGGAGTTAAAAAATGTTTTTTTTTAAAGTAAAAAATAGTTTTTGAAAGTATAAGTTAAAAAATTTGAATAGTATAAGTTAAAATTAAAAATTTGAATAGTATAAGTAAAAAAAAATAGTTTTTGAAAGTATAAGTTAAAATTTAAAATTGAAATGTATAATGTTAAATTTACATACCTAATACCTTGCACCGTAGCCTCATTGTTGTTCGCCTTCATGCAATGAAAGCGATTCCAAATCCAGCTCGTGGATGTCATGATCTTCTCCATCTTTCTGGTTTTGTGTTCTTTTATCGGCAGCCAACCAATCTTGTACGCACACGATCGCTTCCAAAATATCGGGCTTCAAGCGGCTCCTCCTATCGCTCAACATCCTCGAACTTGCACTAAAACAGGACTCCGATGCTACCGTCGATACTGGAACCATCAGTAGATCACGTGCTATGTTAGAAAGCACAGGAAATCTCTTGTCGTGTCTCTTCCACCATTCTAGAACGGCGAAGTGATCTGGAGTCTCATCTTCGTCTTGATAAGAGTTAAGGTAAGCAGACAACTCTTGAGTAGGTTGGAAATATTGCTTTTGTTTCTTCCTTTGTAGTATGCGACCGGCTGCTGATAGCTTAGACGCCAAGCCGGAGCTACTACTAGCCTCCCCCCTGAGTTGGTCGGGTCGACGTTGCTCCTTCTTCGTACAGTATAACTAACCTGTCCAAAGCCACTTTAACTTCTGCCTTCATGTCAGTAACGTCTATACCCATATATTCTCCATATCCTTCTAATAAAACCTCTACGCCATCCAATTTGATTGTAGGATCAAATATGGAAGCCAAATAATATAAAAGAGGTACTTCACCCCAATATTTCCTGAATTTGGCTTCCATATTTCTCACCGCAATTTCAAAATTTGGATAATCTCTATATTTAGAAAATAAATAAGATATGTTACAAAGTTCACGTAAAGCTAAGCAAGATGTGGGATAATAAATACCAGAAAGAGTTAATGTAGCATTGTAAAAAACTTCTAAAAATTTACAAACACTTTCAGCTGCTAACCAATCATCATCAGTAACCTGATAGTCAAAGGTGACATCCGAAGTACAATAATATGAAATAGCACTCTTAAAAGGAATTGCAGATTTCAACATCAAGTAGGTAGAGTTCCACCTAGTTGGTATATCCTTCACAAATCTTCTAAAAGTCATACCAAAATGTGCGCAAGCGCATGCAAAACTTTGTTGTCTACTTGGAGACGAGTTTAGGTGGAGCAAGCATTGTCGCAGAGTGTCTAAATGGGGTTCAAAAAATTTTAAACATTCTTTAACAACTAAGTTAATTATATGGCAAGCATACCTAACATGCATAAGTCTACCTTCTAAAATAGGCTTAAAAATTACTGACAAAGAAGACATAGCAGCTTTGTTGTTTGATGCATTGTCCAAAGAGACAGAATTTTTTTTTGCGTGAATATCATATTCACGCACGTGTCTTGAAATCTCACTTGAAATTACAGCTCCCGTGTGTGGACATTCTATAAGTTTAAGAGAGATGATGCATTTTTGCAACATCCATTGTGCATCTATATAGTGTGCAGTAATACAAATATAAGCATAACTCCATTTAGTAGTCCAAATATCAGAAGTAATAGCCAACTTACTAATATTTTGAAATTCTGCTTTCAAAGCGGCTTTCTGCTCGTTGAAGAGACGAATAGCCTCCTTTCGAGTTTGTTGCCTACTCACTTTAGTAAAGGAGGGGTTTAGAGAAAGTGATACATAATCTCGTAAAGATTCGCTTTCACCCGTCGTGAAAGGAAGTTCGTCACGAATAATATGTTTAGTTAACTCGATTTTATGCCGAGCAGCTGAGTAAGTAAAGTTACCAATTGAAGAACCGGTGGCGCCGAAGCTTATTTGGGTTTGGGATGCTTGAAGTGTGTCCTTCCCGTAGCAAGTGTCGTAGTGTCTGGATATGGTCCCGGTGCCACCGCCCTTCTTCTATGCGTACTGGTTGCAACATTTCTTGCATTGCGCCTTGTACGGTTTCGGTTCCCCCTTGGCATCTAAAACTAAAGAACCATCAGGATTAGTTTCAAAAATTAAAGTAAAATAATCCCAATACTTAGACCTTTTTTTCTTTTCAGGACGTTGGGTTGTACTAGCGACTTTCGGAGGAGATTGTTGGCACCCCTCCGGAATCGGATTAGTCGCAACTTGCTCAGGTGGAATTTCAGTACCGTCAAAAAAAGAACTAAAATAGTGGTATGTCTGTCCAGCAAGATCAGGTGGGTTTGAACCTTCACTAGCCATATATAAAATAAAATAAAGTAAACTACGTTAGAAGAAAGTAAGATATTGAGAGGAAGATCGGGAAGCCGTAGAGCCGGAATGGAGTTAGGAGCGAGATCGGGAAGCCGTAGAGCACCGGGGAGGAAAAGTCGTAGAACACCAGAGCACCGTAGAGAGATATATAGAATTTGTGAGGAATGAGTTGTGTATGAAAAATGGGATTTTTGGGCTATTTATAGGAATTTTTTGGGGTTATTTTGGTAATTTTAGGCCAAAAAGACCAAAATACCCCTCCCAACGTTTTAATAACGGCTATATGGGAGGGGTATTTTGGTAAAAGAACCCCCCCCCCAAACGGTCAAAAATTAAAAAAAAAAAAAATCAGCCTCCAACGGTCGGCTCAGGCTGGACCGGTCCCAGCGGGCCGGGCCGGGCCGGGCCTGTTTTTAAAAAAAAAAAAAATTTTGACTGGTCCGGGCCGGGCCGGGCTCGGGCTGTGGGGGGGGGGGGGGCCGACCCGAACCACTATAGCGTGGGAGGCCGGGCCAGTTCGGGCCCAATGCGGGCCGGTCCGGGCTTATAGGGGGGCGGGCCGGTCCGGTCCACGGGCAGGCCCGGGCCGAACTGGCCCAGTTAACACCATGATATCGGATATAGGACGATACCAATTTGTTAAGGCCAATACCACTATGATACGTCCTATACCAATCCGATAGACCGATACATGCTTGATACACTAGATACTAAGTACATCTGGCCTATACCAGCGGATCCACAAATTACTGCACGATAGGCCCAACGACTCCAGTTACATCCGGTTATTGGTGAGTACATGATTACATAGTAATTCTGTTAGTCTTGTGATACAGATTTTTACTCATGCTACCAACGTCACAACTTTTCCAGTGCTGCTCCCTCTAATGATGATGAACGCAAAAAATCAACGTCACAACTTTTATAACCTGAGTAAATTTCTTTACCCTATATGAAAATTTCTGTTGTCAGAAAAATGGCTCCTAGGACTCGTCGAGGTGGTGCTGCTTAGTCAAGGAAGGGGTCGAGGCAAAAAACCCTTGGAGGTCGACACGGAGGAAGTCTCCGTCGTCAAACAAGAGCCGATGACTGTTAAGGAGAAGGTGTTACCAAAGGTCGAGGTCAAGGAAGAACCGATGACCATCAGGGAAGAGATTGCTCCCAAGCTTGAAGCTAAGGAGGAGCCACCGTCAGAGAGTAGTAGCATCGGGACCGACCCTCCTGTCCCTACAGAAGACCTCAACCAGATTGATCCTTCGTATGCAAAGTGGCTGATAGAATGGTACATGCCTCAACGCAACTATCATCCCTGGCTGTGAGGATTCATCGTCTGACTTGTGGTCTTTGTTGAGGCCAAAGTCGATTTTCCTATGTGTTTTAGAATATTTATGAAAATTTTGGAATATTTGTGCTATGATCGGTCGTCAGGATTGGATATTAGGTTACTGTAACTGGCCAACTCTTTCCTATGTGTTTTGGAATATTTGTGAAAAATTTGGAATATTTGTGCAATGATCGGATTATAACGATGGATATTAGGTTACTCTTCTGGATAACTGATGTCTATTTTATATTAATTTGGTTTGGTCTATATGATTCTTGGATAATTGGTGTGCATTAAATTCGTATGTGCATATTTTGGTCTATGTGATTCTTGGATAATTGGTGTGCATAATATATTTGGTCTATGTGATTGTTGGATAATTGGTGTGCATTATATATTGGTTTGGTTCATGCAAATTTTTGCGAACAGCTAAAAAGCTGTAATTTTTTTTAAAATATTCTCAGTTAGCGACGGACTTATGACCGTTTTGCGACGGAAGTCTCCAGTTTCCGACTACTTTTCGACGGTTATGCCGTCGCTAACTGGATATTTGAAATTTATTCCCAGGTAGCGACGGATGATCGACGGAAAATCCGTCGGCATGATTTATTGTTCGACGGACTAGCGATGACATATCCGTCGCCCGTATTCTGGAAATAACAAGAATTTCCAGAACAAGGTCGACGGTTAATCCGTCGCTATGCGGTCGGTATATTGCGACGGCGTAGCGACGACTTATCCGTCGCCAAGTTGCTGGAAATGACATGAAATTCCAGAAGCTGGCCGACGGCTTTTCCGTCAGAAAGCCGTCGCTAATCCGTCACTTGATATCGACGGTATCGACAGATTAGCGACGAAATGATACGATCTGATACGCCTTTGCGACGGGTTAGCGACGGCTTTGCTCGTCGGTATTGTGTACACAGTTCAGTACTTAAAAGCTGAGGTGGACGAGATTCCGTCGGCAATGCGTCGCTAATGCTTCGTATTGTGACGTCGACTATCCGTCGCTTTTCCGTCATGTGACGACAACTTAGCGACGGATGGTTATTAGCGACGAGGTGATTGCCGACGAATTTTTTTGGTCAATATCCGTCGGTAAGCGGTCGCTAATGACAATTACCGTCGTCTTAGCGACGGATGCGGCCGTCGCTAAATCGATAAATTTTGGTAGTGATGATGGTCTGATCAACCTATTGCACTTTGGTTCGCCTTCGTATATTATTCTACGTGAGTGGAGACATAGTTAAACTTGCCTTAGAGTCTCATCCACGACAGCCTTGGCAATTCTCTTTTGAATTATTGTCGTCTATGAACCACGTATGGTACTCAATAGCATCGTCTTGAACGTTTATTATTCTTGTTTTTTTTACTTATTTTAGAGAGACAATGCACTGTACTTGAGAAATGGACCCAAGGTATCACTTTAGTCATGTGGTTATATCCTCGCATCAAACTACTCCTTCTACCCCTCAACCTCATCTACCCTATTGTTTCTAAATTTCGAGGACAAAATTGTTGTAAGTTGGGTAGAATGTAAAACCCCTATTTATTATTATTATTTTTATTATTTTATTAGACTAAAAAATGAATTTATATAATTTATGGTTTTATTTATATTTTTAATGACCCAGTTTGGCCAATTCAGTCCGAACAGGGCCCGAACCAAATTTTAGCCCATGTAAGCAGGTAGTGTGACCAAATGTGGCCATGTAGACATATTTTATGTACTTAGAAATATCTCCTAAATTATTTTAGAATTTTATGTACAATTTCTAATTACTTAAATATTTGTACAATTATTGGTATTTTATTTTAAATAATATTTTACATGATTGTACATGTTCCTGGACCCGGATAAGGGTGTGTGGTACAGTTCACCCATTGGATCAATTTTTATTAATTTATTATTATTAAAGTTATTTTGTGGAGATTTAATAAACTTGTTTTTCTATTTAAATATTATTACTATTTTGAGTTGATTTATTAAGGATTGAATTTATATATATATGTAGATATGCTCAAATATATTAAATAATTGGATAGTTGACTTTTAAATGGTATTTGGATTTTAAATAGATTTTTTGGTGTATTTATGGATACATACATACATACATACATACATATATATATATATATATATATATATATATATATATATATATATATATATATATATATATAGAGAGAGAGAGAGAGAGAGAGAGAGAGAGAGAGAGAGAGAGATATTGAAGTTTTGATTTAAAAAGATTTTCAAATTTTTTTTTTAAGGAATGGGTAGTCGGCCCCACCCGACCACCCACACCCCACGTTCAAAACCAAAGCACAGCACCATTGTGCTCTTGTGCGCGCCTCACAATTTTTGCTAACAACAGCTACTAGGCCGAAATCCCCCGCCCAACCTTATATATATATACACACACACACTCACACACACACACATATATATATATATATATATATATATATATATATATATATATATATATATATATATATATATATATATATATATATATATATATATATATATATTAACTCAAAAAGAAAACCTAATTTCTCCTCCTCCACTCTCCTTCCTTCCTCCTCTCACCTCTGTCCCCGTACTTCTCCTCGGCGTGCGTGCCAGCCTCGCCGGAGCGACAGCATCTCTGCCTGTCGGTCGTCACGACGACAACAACCAAAACAACAGTTTTTCACTTTAAGGTATCCCACTTCCCCGATCTATATCTTCCTCATTTTAAATCCGTTTTTAGATCCGTAAATTTTTGTAGAAAGTCCCCATGACCCTCTATCATCCACTTCAAATAGATTTATTTATTCTGCAATAAATTCCAGGTTTAATTAGATTAAAATCACGAAAAATCAGTTTTCAAAAACTTAAAAAACCCCGGTACGAGGTACGTCCCGACAAACCGGACGACCCCGTCGCAAACCGAGAGTACCAAAGGGTCCGTATCGACTTTGCGAACGTGCGGGCTTTTACGGAATTCAAGTTGGTTGCATGTACGCGACGAATTTGATCCGTATCCATCAAATTTTTCCGTATCGGACCTTTTCGATATTTTCCAATTACTTTGTGCACACTCATCAAACCACGAAAAAAACTTGCGCCATTGGACTCGAAATATTTTTCCGGTCCTGTATGCCAAGTTTGGTCCGATTCTGAGACCGTTGACTGGGACGCCATTTTGGCGGGCCTACAATCCCACTCAACAGGCGATTTTGTGCACGGCTCCTCGGAATCCAAAATTGGACATACTGTTGAGTTCGTCTCGAAAAAATAAATTCATAGACATGTAGTTTGACGACTTTAGAGACCGTAGGTTCTGGCACACATTTCGATGCAAGACGGGTCCAACGGCGGACATCGTTTTGATCCAAAATTACGATTTTGCCCCTGTTCTAGAATTTGACTTTTGGACAGGCATTTTTTGGGCATATCTTTTATTCCAAACTTGTTCGTGATGTTTGTTTCAGCATCCGGAGCTCCTTGTGGATTTTGACTTTCGTATTGACGATTCTGACTGTTGGATTTTGTTACATCTCGCACCACCCTCATACAAGACACCTTGCCAATTGCTGTTTAATTATTTTAACTCATATTTCATGCATTATTCATTATTTTCTTTATGCAAAATAAACTGTGATACATGGCATAACCTGTTAGAACTTACTGTTAATTTATATTCTCCTGCTATGTATTATTTTTCTTACACATTAAACCTAGATTTAAGGGACCACCTTATGTGTTGCATACATAGGCCTTGACACATTTATACCACGTTGTTATGAGTCACATATAGGACTCGGACATGCGTGATGGGCTGGCCACCAGTACGTATAAGCCGTGCGTTAGAAAATAACTGCTATTAGAATTGCATGCTAGAAGACTTAGCAGTTATGAGTTGGTATTGGGCGGGGAGAACATGATTGGAAGTTGACTACCACCCTATCTATCGTAGACTCGCTCGCTACTGAGGAACGATAGGTAGACTATATGCTATAGACTCGCTCGATACTGTGGAATAGTATATGGTGTTGTGACTCGCTACTGAGGTACTGCATTGGTATTTTCTTGACTTGACCCGGTAGTCATGCGACCATGAACTGTTCTTAAAACTACATTCACTTAGAACGGTTAGGCTACTCTATCCGTTAGGTATGAGTACTCTTGGTTTGGGTACTTGTATCTGACCGTGGCTTGGAAAAATAACTTGTCGCGAATTAGTTCGTCTCATCTTGTCCTTGTTTGGTTGTTGGTGTGACTTACTACTTCGATGAGAAGGTATTGAACCTTGTTGGGGTCCGGATACCATATTGGATTCATAGCATGGAAAGATACGTCACCGTGAATTAGTTTACCATCTCCCGTCCTTGTTTGGTTGAGGGGATGGTACGCTAGTTCAATAGGTACGTGTTGGACCATGTTATAATTCAATTAACTTATTTATTTGAGCAATATTTATTCAGTTTATATGGCATGATATTATGTGTCTTTTTACGTCCCTCTGAGGACCTGGTTATCTCTCCAGGTGTGTGCTTTTGTGATATTGCAGGTGTTCTAGCTGAGGTCGCGATCTTCTCTATTCATTCGGAGATGACGTGTCTTGGGTCTTTCTTTGCTACTCCCGCCAAATCATTTCAGTTTTCATGTATATTTTTCCTTACTTGTTGGTAGTAGATTTGTCTCCGCCCAACGTATTGTACAAAAAATTATTACAGTTGATTATATGATATCTTTATTCTTCATTTGTGGATGAGATTAGATTACTCTTGGTTTACTGCATTTTACAGCTTATGTGTACATACGAGGTTCCATATATTGGAGTATACTTCGTATGTATGCAGCTGGCATGGATACATACCTAGTCCTAAGTATTTTGGGACTGGGGCATTACTTCCACTGACGAAGTGAAAAGCTCTAGGGTGATCAGCTTCATCAAGAATCATGTCATCTACCGTTTTGGGGTACCCCATAGGATTATCCACGATAATAGTCCTCAGTTCATCAGCCATATTTTCAGGAGAATCTTTGACAAGAATCGAATTCAGAATGTGGCATTAACTGCCTACAATCCGACAGTGAATGGATTGGCCGAGGTATTTAACAAGACTATCGTCAGGCTACTCAAAAAGGTCGTATCATCTAACAAACGTGAATGGGACAAAAATCTCGGCAAATGCCTTTGGGCCTACCGTACAACGGTACGGACTCCTACGGGCAACACACCATTCTCCTTAGTCTACGGGAGCGAAGTGGTATTACCTCTTGAGATCCAGATACCCTCACTCCGTGTAGCGATCACAAATCAATTGACAGAAGAAGATAATCAACACCGCCGTCTGCGAGAACTGTAGGCTCTTGACGAAAAATGTCTCCTAGCTCAGCAACGGATTGGACTCTATCGAGCCCGTATATCACAGGCTTTCAACAAAAAGGTCAAGCAGAGGACTTTCCAAGTTGGCGACCTGGTCATGGCAGTCAGGAGGCCGATGGTGTTGACTCACAAAACACCAGGAAAGTTCGAGCCCAAGTGGGAGGGACCTTTCATCATAGAGACGGTATACTCAAACGGTGCTTACCGCCTCGCCCAACCAAATGGGGACTTGTTCATGATGCCCATCAACGGCAAGTTCCTAAAGAAATACTACTCTTAACATCTTTCAGATATGTACTTCCATCTCTACCCAGCAAGGGAATCAGTGGACCTGATCATCAGAGCTCACATACACCTCCCTTTCACAAAATCTTATGCTTTCGGAACCCAGTTGTTCCATGGCATTCTATCTCCAGTAGAAAAACAACCACGTCCACATTACCTCTGAGTTGCTCCTCTACACCATGCAAAGCAGAATCTTACACTACATAAGATTGTGCTACTTATCATGTTTACCACGTCCACATTACCTCTGAGTAAACATCCCGTACAGACAACCCCCGCGTTGCCGTACATCGATCGCAGAGCTTCCATGTCCATATTACCTCTGAGTAGTTTCGCGTATCCCCCCCATAGTCACTCCTACCACGTCTATAACACCTTTGAGTAGGAAGATTCCATCATTTGAATCCCATATTTGCCACGTCCACATTACCTCTGAGCAAACATGTCGGTTCTCTCAAACTTATTATCTGTACCTAAAAACCAAGGTACACAAAAGATAATAGGTCCACACAAATTACCAGTTCATGACATTAAAAATGAACACACCAGAAAATTCTTTTTTTTTTATTTAAAAGTAAAGAGTTACATCCCCAGTAAATAACAAAAAAAGAGAGAGACTACAATCCCTAAGCATCATTGGGATTGGCAGAAAGCTCTTCGACCCACGCTTCAAGTCTTCAGCCCGAGTCCCCACCGTCGCCAGAACTCGGCATTCAGCTTCTTGACGCATCGCTTCCACAGCCTCAGGAACAGTATCGTTCTTGTTCTTAGCGTCCAACTCTTGCCGCTGGCAGGTCAGAGAAAGAATATGGCGGGTAACAACTGCTTCTTCTTCCTTAGACGATATGTGCTCAGCCTGGGCTCGCTCAGCGTCTAGCAACAGTTGGGCTCGCTGGTCTTCAATGTGGCAAATCTTGGTAGTGACCTCCGCTATACTAGCATCCAACGAGGCCCGCAACTCCACCTTCTCCTGCGTGGACTATGACAGTCTCTCCACCGCGGCCTCAGCTTCGGCCACCTCGCGGTCCCAGATGGCCACCGTGGCCTGATAAGACGACTTAACTTCAGCTATCAATTTCTTCTTTTCTGCTTCTATTAGAGCAGAAAAATTATTTTGCCGAATACTCTGAAGTTCGAAAAGGTGCTGGTCGAGCTCAGCCACCGACGCCTCCAAAATCTCAGCCATATGATTACGGCCCCGGTAGAAGTACCCAAACCTATCACGTCTATACTACCTCTGATAGGATTGTCACACCTAAATAGCTATACTATCCATGCTTCTTGTTCAAAGTATTTCAAAACTTATCCAAAAGTTTTAAAAAGTTTAAAGGGGGTCTTGTAGAAGCATGGAATTTCAGGCACATCTACAAGTCAAATTTCCTATGCGCTTAACACTATATGCGCCAGGGAGCTCAAACAAAGTACTTGGCACAGCAAAGGACAACAAAAGTATAGACATCAAAAGAAGAATTTTATTTCATATAAAAGTCAATTACATGTCTAAAGAAAGGTTTTACAAAGAGAAATTCTACAAAAAAAATCCTAAGACTACAGCCAAGCGCAGTAAACTTCCATGTGCCCCCTGCCAGGCGCATCCTCCGACAGGCGCATCTCTTCAGCGTCTCAGTCAGGCACGTCTCTTTCAGCGTCTTAGTCAGGCGCATCTCTTCAGCATCTCAGTTAGGTGCATCACTCAGCATATGCGCTCTACTTTGACCCGATCAAGTGCTGCGGCTAAAGGAGCAGCTTTGAGCATAACAAGAGCGGGCGATCAACCCCGCTCTAGCTGGAGGAAGAGCTCTCCAAAGCCCAAGGAAGAGGAGAGCATCGCAATTCCGATCTGCGGCTCTTTCGGCATAACGGAGACGGGACTTGAGCATCCCTATCTTTAGATGCAACAGGCACCTTCGGCCTGCTTCGGGAGCCCGCGATCCCGACTTTTGGATGTAACAGTCACCTTCACGAGTGCATACGAAGACGACTCGACGCATCTTCACCCTGGGGAGCGTCTTGGCAACAGAACAAACTCGGGAAAAGAAGTTCATCTTCGTCGATAAGTCAAGGGAGAGACAACAAAAACCCTCTCAAATTGTTGCTATTTATAGGCCAGGGCAAATCAAACCCATGCGCCAAGTGACAGCCTTTCCGAAGTTAATGCAATGAACTTGCATTTACGATGATGAATTTGCCTTTTCGAATTTAGCCAAGTCAAAACGGCTATTTAAAGCACTCAAAGAACTCAACAGTCGGACCAATGAAGATGCGTCATGCAAACAGATGTGCCGGTCAGACCGCGCATCATACAGACGCGCCTATCAGCATCAAGTACCTCAAAAGGATGCACTCCATACGTCCCTATACGCCAAGTGGAACGCAGATCAATGTGCCCACTCAAAGGCCCATCACCCGTCAAGAATATTAAATGCTGAAGTCTGACACGACAGCAGCCATACCTCGATGAAAGAGCAGCAACAGCTTTTACAGAAAACGAAGTACCGCTGACGTCAGCATCATCATTACAGTCCTCTGGCGGTTACAAGCCACGTAGCCGATCGACCATTCGCATGCGCCTTCTCAGTCATGCGTCCGAAGACTCGTATGCGCCTCAAAAGCCGTACGCTCAGACCGGTTCGTGACTCCTGAAGGTTACGAGCCAAAGTCTTCTCATGCTCCAATCCCAGGCGCATCTTGTCAGATCGCTCTCCACCAAATTCGAGATCTTTGAGCTACTGACATGCGCCACATGTCCTTTGACTCAGTTCAGCCTATGAAGGGGTGCTAACCACCCAAGATCTCGGCAACCGAAAGATCCTCTCCACTACTACGTGCCAGCCACAAATGCAACATGAAGGATTCAATCCACAAATCATGGCGCATCATCCATGCACCCTCCTCCTGTCAGCATCAACCGCATGGCGTTCCCACGAACAAAGCGCATCCTATATGTGCGCGTATGAGCAGCCCAACCTGCTGCTTATAAATTGAGGGATCATTTCCTTCTTCCACACACACACAGACATATAGAGACGCACAGTCAAAGACAGACGTAACCAGAGCACCAGAGTTATCATCCACAGAGATCGGAAGAGACACTCAACGTCTTCTTCCCCTCCGCAAGCTCCGACATCCAGAGCAATCCAGACCTTCAGAGAACCGAAAATCGTCGTCAGATCGTCAACGAAGTCAACGCATTACCACTCGCTCCATCGACACAGGACCTAGATAAAAACCAAAGTGTACTCCTAGGACTACATCGAAGTCCTACATTGTAATACTATTCTGTTTGTAATTGAAATTGCATTCAAAGATTTTAATGGCAAACAATATCCATCTGCAAGACCTCCAATAAAATCTGGAGACTCTTGGAAGTCACTCACGAAGGAACTTCTCAAGTGAAGGAATCCAAGATTAGTAGACTCACCCAAGAATATGAATCTTTTAAAATGTAACAAGATGAGTTTATTACTATTATGTTTACTCGATTCTGTGATATCGTTAACGCTCTCTTTTCTCTGGGCAAAGAATATCCCACTCATGAAAAGATTAGAAAAATTCTTCAAGGATTAACTAAAGGGTGGAATCCTAAAGCTACCGCCTTCATTGAGGGAAATGATCTAACAACTATGAACCTTGAAACCCTCATGGAAAAGCTTATGACTCACGAGCTGGACATGAAGGACCAAGAGTAATGTTCCGTTCAAGAAATGAGAAGACGAAGAAAAAGAAAAAGTCTTTGGCTCTCAAGACTATGAAGTCCTTTAAAAGATAGCTCCGATGATGATGAATCGGACGATAAAGAAATAGCTCTCACCGCCGAATACTTCCGAAAAGTTCCTCAAGTTCAACAAAGCAAACTGTACAAAACGGGACAACGATGAAGAGCCTCATGCTACAACTGCAGAAGAACCAGACACATCAAGAGAGGCTGTCCCATGGCAAGAAAAGAATCAAACAAATACGAGAAGTCCAACAAAGGGAGCTCATCTTCCAGGAAATATGCCAACACTAGTATCTGGTGTGAGAGTAATTCTAGCGACTCAGACAATGACAAAGAATGCAGGCATAATACAAACATTTGTCTTATGGCAACTGAGGTACTCGATGACTTCTCCATGAATGCTCTTTCTTATAATGAATTAGAAAATGCCATTCTTGAATTACACGATGAACACAAGGTCATTAGAAATAAATATAAGAAGTCTCTCAAAGAGATTGATGCTCACAAACAAGAAATATAATAACTTTCCAACGTCATCTTTGTTATAAAAGGAAAATCTCATATTTCTGACACGGATGATATAGAGTCACTACGACTAAAACTCCAAGAATCACAAGACGTCATCAAGAAAAAGTATGTCAAAATTCAATCCCTCAAAAAAAATGAATTTGCCATGCACAAGACACTTGCTGCAAATCAAAGAGAATATGTCACCTTTATCAAATACAGTGACCTTCTTGCAAATGGCAAGAAACAAGTGAATAGATATATAGTTCACACTAAAGTACAAAGGCATATCACTCACAAGAACACTTCACATAGGTCCTATCCTAATCATATGCATACACAAAAATAACCCTCTATAAAGAAAAATGTTTCTCATCATGCTTTCTACTATCACCACAAAAACAATCATGTCAAAACTCATCATACTAGAATTCCACATGCACATAACACTCACTTACTCCCTTCTAGACCTATGCCACCTAAGATGTGCCACTATTGTGATCTCCTTGTACACACTTCTTATTATTGTCATATGAGAAAACATGTTGACATGAAAATATTTAAATGGGTTCCTAGAACTAACAATCAAGGACCCAAAAATTCTTGGGGTACCAAAGTCTTCATCTTCAACTTGTGTTGTAGGTGAACCCTCCTTCACATGCTAGGAGAAAATGGATTCTCGATAGCGGGTGCTCACGACACATGACCGGTGATGCTTCACTATTTGCAATGCTATCGATGAAGAAAGAAGGACACGTATCCTTCGACAACAATCTAAAGGGGCAGATCATAGGAAATGGTAATATCGGCTCCCCTCCTTATTTGTGCATTAAAAATGTTTGTCTTGTTACTAATCTAAAGCACAACATTCTTAGCATTAGCCATCTTACGGATAATGGCTATAATATTAAATTTGTTAAACACGTGCTTCATCACCGATACCACTAGTGGATCTACCGTATATGAAGGTATTAGAGAAAACAATATCTATGTTCTTTATCTTGTTGAAAGTACTAACAATGACAGGTATCTAATAGCCACGCCAACATGGACACCATCTCCCGACTTTCCACTAAGAATCTAGTTAGAGGACTTCCAAGCATTCCTTTCAAGAAAGACATGGTATGTGGAGAATGTGAGAAAAGTAAATTGACAAAATCTTTCTTAAAATCCATCAACCCGATAAGTACTACTAGACCACTTCAACTTATTCATATGGACATCTTCGATCCCAGTAGAGTAGCTAGTCTTGATGGTAAACTGTATGCTTTTGTTTTAGTTGTTGATTTTTTCGAGATTTACTTGGATTATTTTTCTTGCAAATAAGAGTGATAGCTTTCGTAAATTTGTTGCTTTTTATAAACGTGTTCAAAATGAGAAAGGCATTATCATAAACAAAATTAGAAGTGATCATGGGAGAGAATTTGATAATGCCGATTTGAAAAGATTTTGTGAAAAGCATGGTTTGGATCATGATTTTGCTTGTCCTAGAACTCCACAATAAAATGGAGTTATGGAGAGAAAGAATAGAACCCTTGGCGATATGGCAAGGGTCATGTTGAACCAATACAAGCTTTCCCAATAATTTTGGGCGAAAGCTGTTAACACGGCATGTTATATTATAAATAGGACCTTAATTTGACCTATTCTAAGAAAACTCGTTATGAGCTTTGCTTTGACAAAATTCCTTCTATTGAATATTTCAAAGTTTTGGATGCAAATGTTTTATTTTGAGCACCAAGGATAACCTAGGAAAATTTTAAAAAAAAGCCTATGAAGGCATCTTTATTGGCTATTCTATGCACAATAAAGGTTTTCGTATTTTCAACAAAAGAAGTCTTGTTGTCGAAGAGTCAATAAACGTCTCTTTCGATGAACTTAACTCTTCTACATCCTCCTCCTCCAATGATGTTGATGACATCTCTTTTGGATTGGAAAACTCTTCTCATGGAGACACTAGTACTCTTTCATCTAGCAATAAAGTTGAGACTACTCCACCTGAAGACTCTCCACCAATAGAGCCTCCTCAAGGGGATCTTCCTAAAGAATGGAGATTTGTTCCTCATCATCCAAAGGAGCTTATTATTGGTAACCCCTCCTCATGGGTTAGCATTAGATCCGCTATGCAGGATCACTGAGCAAATATGGCTTTTATTTCCCAAATAGAGCCTGAAAATATTAAAGATGCTTTCAACGATAAATTTTGGATGATTGCCATGCAAGAAGAGCTAAATCAATTTGAGCGAAATAATATTTGGGAACTTGTTCCTAAGCCTCACAACTATCCCATTATTGGGACAAAATGGGTGTTTAGAAACAAGCTTGAAGAAGATGGTTTTTCTCATTCGTAACAAAGCTCGATTGGTTGCTCAAGGCTATAACCAAGAGGAAGGCATTGACTACGAAGAGGCCTACCTCCAGTTGCTCGTCTTGAATCCATTCAAATGCTTTGCACTTTTGCTTGTTTTAGCGATTTTAAAATTTTCCAAATGGATGTCAAAAGTGCCTTTTTAATTGGATTTATCAAAGAAGAGGTTTATGTGAAGCAACCTTCCGGTTTTGAGGATTTTCAATTTCCTGATCATGTTTTTAAACTACACAAAGCCCTCTATGGAATCAAACAAGCTCCTCGTGCTTGGTATGCGTGCCTTAACTCTTTTCTTATTTCTCTTAACTTTCCAAGGTCAAAGTTGACACAACACTTTTTTATTAAATCTCTTAATGGCACACTTCTATTAGTGCAAATTTATGTTGATGATATTATTTTTTGCTCCACTAACAAGACACTATGTAAAGAATTTTCCAAAGTTATGCAGGATGAATTTGAAGTGAGTATGATGGGTGCAAGGACCCTGATTTTTGAGAATTATTTTTTATTTATTTTATATGATTTCTATTTATTAAACTAGATTTTTTTATTTTTAATTATGACTATATATATACTTTTTCGTAGTTTTGATTTTTGAATCACAATAATTATCATTTTCTCAAATCTATTTCCACCATCGTACTAGACGAGTTCACCTTCAGTTTGATATATCATGTCCCATCTAAACGTGTTCCCTTGTGCTATATTTTTTCATGTGCAACTTTAGGGGTAAAATAGTCATTTTAGTCTCTACCGTAAAATTTGACTAGCTTTCCAATTAGCAATTAAGGCCCAACTTCGATCCAAATCATTTGACCCAATATATGGTTTTGACCCATTTTGAGCCTACTACGCACATGTCATTGTTGTGCCACTCAATTGAGTTCCCATGTGCTAGTTTATCTTAAGTGGCACACAAGTCGAAACTATAGACATATTGGACTCAAATCGATCACAAAAATTCTACCGACCAAAAACTAGTCCAATAGTGAACCGTGGAGCCTATCCTAGGGTATCCTAACCTATTAGACATATCTTAGATTGATATTTTTGGATTAATATGCATCCACATTAATCAAATCTAATTTAAATCAAATCCTATAACAACTTTTCTATTTTAGAACTAATTTAAATCCTAGGAGATCGAATTGGCGTATCTTTTAGAATATGCAATCAAATCCCACCAAACCAAATCCTACTCCACCCCAACTTCTTTCCCCTTAGGTGAATCTCTCCAATCTAGGATTTACGTACACTTTTTATATATTTCTCTATTAAAACCCTCCAATTTTTTTTTCTATTTTCGCACTTTTCTTTCCACCTCACATAAACTCATCACCCCGACCTCTTCCAACCCTTCTACCACCTTCATCTCGACCCTAAGACACCCCCTAACACCCTGAAAAATTTCCAAGGAGCCTCATCCCCTAATTTGATCGATACGAGGCGCAAAAGGCACCCAAAGTCGACTGAATTACTGCTGAATTCGTCACAGCCGGTTAGTCAACTTGTAGACGAGATTTCATCAACTTTTTCTTATCCCTTTTAATTAAAACCAAATTTGAGAGTTACTTTTGTATGTCTACTCCAAGCTCTGATCATGGATCCCCCTGTTCCAAACGGTTTGCCCGTGGCATCGATTCTACGACAGGGCGTCCATAATTGACTAATCTGGTTACGAGCCATTTTCACCTATCTAAGGTCAGTTTCTAACATTCTTATATTTTTATTCAGAATCTAAATGTCGATAACTTTTTGACTCATATCTGTAGGGTAGGTTTCACATCCGTTTGCTATTTTTAAAAATTTATGACATTTGCCGTGTCACCGAACTCCGAAAAATTCTGCTTTCCTTGTGTCCAAAAGTGTCAAAACTCCATGAAATCATATTTAACTTTATGTTGTACAAGCTTTAACATTATAAATACTATTTTAACTAATTTCTAGAATTTTTATAGAATTTAATATTTTTAAATATTTATTGTTTCAGACCTCAAATCGTATACCAAGTCCAGGAATAATGTTGTAGAATCAATACAAGAATTATACACATATTTTTATATGTATAAAATATAATATTTATTATTATAAAATATTTATAAATATTTTCTAGAATTAAAAATAATATTTTTATGTTAATAATGTATAAATTTTATATGTAGATTTAATACTATATATGTTATATTAAGTAGAGTAGTCAATACGACTAATTTTGGTTTAAATAATATTATTAAGGTCTATATATGGTAGGTCCATATATAGTAAGTTATTAATGTATATTATGTTTGTATTTCAGAATTCGTACGTCGAAACTGAGATTAGTCAATTCTAATGATCTTATATCGCTGAAATTGACAAAGTGACCGTATGGATCGCTAAGATAAGATTGTTAACCTTGTGGTTGATCATCTTGTCTTGATTCATGCATCATAGGTTTTGTTGTAAGAATTACGAGATACAAACTTAATATTTGAACTTAGAGTTTGTAATCCATATTATTGACGAATAATGATCATTGAGACAAGTGTAACCTAGTTCTAGATGGTATGATTAATAAATGGCCTAGGTGACATAGGTATTACACTACTTAGAACGATCGAAGATTTCTAGGAAGGAGTGGTTAGTCATACTTATATTTAGTAAATAATACATATTTGTTTGTGATTTGGGGTTGATAGATATTTCAAGGAGTATGATTTATTGGTTCATGGATAGTTCGGTTAGACTTTGGTACTGCAGTCTCAGCACAGATTGGACAAAACTCCAAGCAAGTACACCTTGCCAAACTTTGTACAGTTATTTACATGCATGCTCATATTATTCTTTCTTGTTCACGTCTCCTTTACTTTTCCATATTTGATATCAAGCCATGATTCATTTTTTCTATCTCTGGATTGGAATTACTTATTCACCCTTAGTTATATCTTCACACAGGACTTTAATAGCACTATTTACTTGAGCGTCTTGACTTGACTTGATCTCGTATTCATGTTACCTTGACTTGACCCTCTACCGATACTAGGATCCGACTACTTGACCACTCTCGACTTGGGAGACCCACGGCAGGGCTACGATAGAGACTCACTATAGTTAGGGAGTACCACGACAGGGTTACTAGCTATAGGATCGGGAGTACCACGGTAGGACTACGATCATTCGATTTATTTGTAGTCATTCTCAGTATTACTGTTCATATGACATGTCATATTCTATAGAGTTCTTTTCTGTAATCTTTATCCTATTTCTAGTAGTTGTTTCCTATTTTCATTGCATGTTTAAACTGTCAAAGTAGGTTTGTATATTATGTATGTAGGTCCTAAAAATCAAGTTGCATTTATCAAATAAACAGAGGAAATTAAATTACGCACTCTTTAAATGGACTGCGCAGGAGGCAGATTGCGCTACCATTCAAACGCGCAAGCTGAACTGCGCTACCACTCAAGCGCGATATGCTGACGTGGCAATGCCATCATTACCTGACAAAAATCTGATCTTCTGACAGCTGACAGCCCGATAAACGAAGAGTCCTTTCATTTTTTGTGTAGCACAGCACTCGAGGACAGCTGTACAGCCAGCGTAGTATGACAGTTCAACTTCAGCACAGTTTGACCAAGCCCGAGTCTCAGTGCAGTATGATGCTAGCGATTTTCAAGTGGCACAATCCATCAAGATAACTGATATTTATTACGTGGTTTACATGCCATCAATTGCTCGCCACGTGGCAACCGCCTGTACACGACCATGCGCATTTCAATCAAATAATGCCATGCGTCTAATACAGTTGGCCCACGATCGAGTAACTGCCAGCACAGTTCGCTGTTTACGCAGTCTGTTGCTAGCGCAGTTCATCATGCGTAATCCAGAATAACTACAAATTAGTTATTTCTAGAAC
This sequence comes from Iris pallida, assembly GCA_029216955.1. Classification (NCBI taxonomy): domain Eukaryota; kingdom Viridiplantae; phylum Streptophyta; class Magnoliopsida; order Asparagales; family Iridaceae; genus Iris; species Iris pallida. The sequence continues at coordinate 9,326,940 of JANAVB010032420.1, read as the reverse complement.
TCTATAAATAGAGTTTCAAGTCCTTCATTAAAGAGATTAGATCATTATTATCATCAGAGATCAGAAGTTCTTGTCCAAGTGCTGCTGCATTCTTCAGATGCTATCGTCTTCAAAGTTCACATCGTCCAAGGGATAAAGCGATCATCTTCAGATCGGATTCCTATAGTTATACTTTCCCAGAATTTAATTGTAATCTTCTTACAAAGTTTTTGAAATAAAGACTTTTGTTTTTGCAAACAAAATGGCGACTCTGCTGGGGACGACTTTCTCCTCCGACGAGGAAGTGACAACTCAATGTGACGTTGCGTCTATCGGAAAGACGCAGAAGATGCTGGTTGTGAATGTCAACCAGACTGTCTACGAGGCGATGATCAACTCTGGGGCTACTCGTCGCACTGCAACCTCTGCCAAGAGCAAAGTCCGTTCTGTGTGGACTCCAAAGTCCTCTACGCAGTCCTCTATGCAATCATCTGTGCAACCTGCTGTCTCTGTTGCCAAGGAACCAGTAGCAACTGCTGCCCTTGCGCAACATACTGCTCTTTCTGCCACAGCACAACCCACTTCCTGTGCTACTCTGGCAAAGTACAAGACTCCTCTCCCCTTGGCACAGTTGGCGACCTCCTTCCTGTTTGCAAAAACAAAAGTATGAAACTTTATTGATACAAACTTTGTAAAGATTACAAGAATTCTGGGAAAGTACAACTGTAGGAATCCAATGTAGAAGACGATTGCTTTATCCCTTGGACGATGTGAACTTTGAAGACAGTAGCCTCTGAAGTTGATTTGAAGGCAAAAGCCTCGGAGAATTGAAGGCAAAAAGACTCGAAAGAATGCAGCAGCACTTGGGCAAGAACTCCTGGACTCTCTGATAATTTTGAACTTTATTTGTGATTTCTGATCTGTGATCCCCTTGAATGGAGACTTGAAACTCTATTTATAAAGTTCTGGAAATAATTAACTTTTAGTTATTCTAGACTGCGCATGATGGATTACGCATGAATTGGATTGCGCAACAGTAGACTGCGCAGGCAGTTGTCTGATCATGGACCAACTGTCGTGGACACATGGCATCATTTGATTGAAATACGCATGATCGTGCATAGGCGGTTGCCACGTAATGAGCAATTGATGGCATGAATGCCACGTATATATTGTCAGTTGTGTTGATAGAGTGTGCAACCTGATTTATGCTGTTTTTGGATTGCGCAAGAATGGACTGCGCAAGCACGAATTGCGCCAATATGGATTGCGCATCCAATAGGCTGACCGATTGCGCTGCCAGCTGTCCTCGAGCACCGTGCTGTACGATTAAACAAACAGTCGCCTCGTTCTCCGTGCTGTCAGCTGTCAGAAGATTTGATTGTGTCAGGTAATAATAATGATTTGCCACGTCAGCCTGCGCGCTTGAGAGTGTGCGCAGTCTAGTGTGCGCAATCTGTATACTGCGTAATCTGATGTCTGTGCAGTTCATTTGAAAGATGCATTTCTTGATCTTCATGACTTTGTTGATGTGTGCAACTTGATTTTTTAGGACCTACAAGCCCCCCTTCAAAGTTTTCGAAAGTTGAACTTATTCAAAATTTCGAAATACTTTGAATTTTGAAATTTCAATCAAATTGCACATATACTGAGCTGTCTGCGCAATCAGATGGATCAGTCCGACTTTTTTGGCACAATCTGAGGCAGCCGTTACTCTTTGAAAAACTATAAATAGTTCTCATCGATATTCATTTCATTCTTTACTTTGCTTTTGTGATCTGAGAGAAAAGTCTCGAGCTATTCCTTCCTTTCTTCTCCACCGAATCTCCATAGTTCCCAAGCGATCCTCCGCCGCTGCCAAAGGCAAGGCCCCCGTCGAGTTTTCGGCTAGGGTTGCGCGACGTCCTTCTCGCCACGAGACTGTGCATCCTGCGTTGCAAGGTAGATGACCCAATCAAAAACTCTTTTTAGGGTTTTTGATTTCACTGTTCTTCAGAATCCATCTCTTTTTAGAGATGTGATCGTACTGCGCCACCCTTTTTAGGGTTTTGCTTGCACAAAACCATTTATTCTTCATTTTTATGAAGAATAATTTCTTGCGCAATCGGTTGAACTGCGCTGGCAAAAGTCAGCACAATTTGCTGTTTTGTGCGAAACTGTCAGCGCAATCTGATGACTGTTTTGCTGCACAGTCTAATTGCTACGCGGTCTGATAATTATGCAATCTGATATTGCACAATCTGATGGTTGCGCAGTCTAATGGTTGCATCCTTGATTTTTCCTTGTGCTAAATTTTTTTGTTTTCTCTGTTTGATGCAGTTAATACCAGAGAAGATCCAGCGTATGAGAACTTTGTAGGGACTCTTTCTGAATCAGAATACAAAGAGGACCTGTCCCATGTTCACTATCCACAATATGATCGACCAGCTTCCTGCCAAGCTATCTTGGTAGCCCAAGATAATGAAACTTTGTTATGTATGATAAATAGGCAACCTTTGGAGTCGGTAGATGCCATTATTCACAAGAAGCCCCTATTTTTGTTTGGCGAGGCTTTTGAGAAGTGCTCTCAGCCAAGGCCACGGATGGAAGAACGGATTGTCCATCAGAAAGACAGGACAATCTCAATACCAGATGTCTCCCGCTGCCTCTCCTTATCTCGATATGCTCATACAAGCTATCCGAGGAAAATAGAATGGAATCTCACACCTTTTCAGGATGCCCGTCTAGGAAAGATTTATGTGAAGAAGGGATCTGATAAGAAAGACATGTTCTATAGTTCTTCGGAACGATATAGTGTCTTGCTCAGAGGTTTAAAGCCCGGTTGTATTCCGTCGAAAAATTCTTCTTTGTTAATGCCCGTGAGAGTTACAATATTTGAAATGAGTTCACGAAAGTTGAAGGGAGGTATCCAGATCAAGACCTCAGATTAACTGGACTGGTGAATCCAGACTTTAAGAGATGGAATTGTATAGCAAACTGGATTTTGACAAAGTTTGAAGATAAACTTCAACAGATTAACTTGTATCAAGCAGTGCATGCCACTGTTTACGGTTTTGCTCCCAATTCGCATCTATTCCTGGCTCTAGCAGAGAGATACAATTACAGGACATGGACTTTTATGACTCCCTGTGGAGAGATCGGGTTTGCCCTTCACGAGATGCAGTACATCTCTTACTTGCCGATGGGGGATGTCCCGTATGAGGAATTTGTCCCAACTAATGATGAATTGGACAAACTTCGAAAAGAGAACGCAGACATGGTAGCAGCCTTCGAAGAACTGTTGTGTCATTATAAAATCTGTTCTCTGTTTTACGAAAGTGGTACATCTAATACCTGTTATTCATCCAAATGGTTGCCTTATCTGTTCCTCAACCATATTAAAGAAAAGAAGACCAAGGAACATGATAACTGCTATCCCGACTTCTTTAAACCACTGAGCAGCACTGAAGTGGTGAAGTTGATGGAGTTAAGTGGGGATTTGGATGAAAAGATCAAGGACGATTATCAATGTCCTCCTCTAAGAAAAGGAGACACTCTCGAGAGTTATATGAGAGTGGGATACCGATTCATGTCAAAAGAAGCCCAATTAGCAGGTTTTCTGACGTACTGGCTCCGTCGGTTCGTCGTCCCTGGATCAAGTGCCGTAGACCACTTCCATCACGGTGTTCTTTTTGCCGCCGTTCGATTAGTCTTCGGCTACAAGATGGATCTCTTATCAGCAATGACGTGTAGATTGAACGTCGGTCTTCGCCTGTGCGTCAATTTGATATTGAAAGCTAAGGGCGAAAAAGAGTTTCCTCGGCTAGAATTGCCGTATACTTATCTGTTCGGGTGGTTGCTTCTACACCATCCTACTTTGATGGACCCCAACATGGGACCAGTCGGTGGCAGCGTTTTGTGAAGATACTCCCAAGGTAAGTGGAAATACAGTTCTTTGAGGGATTGCAGATATGCTTTGAACCTTGGTAAAGGGTGGAACTTCTATTGCACTTATCCTCCTGCCGGATATGAACAAATGCCGACCAACCTGGTTGACTCAAAGATGCAACCTTTGAGCCATACAACTTTTAATTGGTTGAAGACAATTCGTCCATCCCACTTGGTGTATCAATTTGAAGAAGAATGCTTCTTGGAGCCATATCTTCCCAGCCGGTTCGCTCGGTAGTTTGGATATGACCAATTCCACGTAGGTAATGCCATCACATGCCTACAAGGAAAATGTTTCTTGATAGATGGAGCCCGAGCTTGGGCTTATTACAACGCTCGAGATACGAAAGCAACATTCTCGATGCCGGTGAATAGTAGTCATGGTCCTCGTATGCTGTTCACCTATTCGGTGTTTTATACATCAGCGAACGCTTTTGCAGAGAACTTCAATCTTACAGATAGCTTCGCGTCTGCAACGAGATTGAGAAAAGGAGGAGTCATCATGTCAATTCCAGGTAATGATGAGGTGCACGAGCCAGTGGATGCACCCTTAGAAGTTTCGAGGAACGCTATGTTCCCTGAAGATGTTAACGTGCCACTGCGTGTTTCTTTGAAGGTTGCTAAATCTCCTGCCAAGAAGAGAAGGAGAGAGGAGCCTTCCGTCCCAGCTGCGAAGAAGAAACTGATCTTGGATCATTCTTCAGAAAAGATTACTACCAGGTCTCAATCTCGATAGCTGGCCGAGACAATTCAGCAGGAAGAAGCTGTCACACCGACCTCTGTTCAAAAACAAGTCGAGGCAATAGACACAGAGAGTCCTGAGAGACCTCTGCATAGAAGAAAAAGGTTGGTCCGCAGAAGACAAGTTTCATCTTCGATTGTGATAGACACTGCAGCGGGACTCACTATGCCCTCTCCCACTCCTATTTTTGAGTCTGGAAATAAAACTCCCAGTCCAGAGCAGAGAGAGGAAATTAAGCAGAGGGAAGAGATGGACCAGAGAAATGAGGCTGAAGAGCCCAGAGATAACATTATAGAGGAAGAGCATAACGCCGTACGATCTCCTTTGCCAACAACAACGGAAATTCATCTTCCTGCCACACCGGAAGCAACCCTGGCTGAAGAAGATCGTTTAATGATCGACGTTTTATATGACTGTGACTTCGATTATCAGGAAGAAGCTGATCATGCCGCTGATGCTGCTAATGAAGAGGTTCCCGAGGACAGCGAGAACGAGGAGAGCACCTCATCAGAAACTGCTGATGAGACAAAAAATCTGAAAGAAAATATTGAGATCCAAACATCCCCTCGAGACAATTTAACTCCTGAAAAGGAGGCTGAGGTGCCGAGATCTCCTGAGAAGATTGCTGATGAAGAGGTGGATGTGGAGAAAACTCCAGTTGCTGCTCCCGAAGGTATTGTAATGAAATTAGCGATCTTCTTTTAATAAGTAATTTGATAGCTAATATCGTTACTTTTATTCATACAGAGCCCGGATCTTCTTCTGCTCCTCCAACATGTATGGATATAGTACTGACAACAACAATTGCCAGTAGCAGCCGCCATTTGTCTTGTGGCTCTGAAGCAGGAAGTAGCTAGGCCGTAGCGTCTGAAGCTACTTCTGCTCAGCTAAAGTCTGTTCCTACATATGATAGGCTTATTGCTGGATCCATCCATGGTAAGACTGTTTCACTTTTGATTCTCTTTATCAATGGCCAATGACAGGCAAAGTGACAATATTTGATTTTGCAGAGAAACAACCAGGAGGAGCAACCAGCTCCACTTTGGTTCCCTTATTCAAAGAGCCTGCTGTTCAGATACGAGAAGTTGAGCGTCCTACTGCTTCGTCATCAACAGGAGTAGTTGTGACTCCTGGTGCTCTGGCGACTAATCAGCTTGTTATCCAGTCATTCACCAGATGCTTCTTCGAGTCCTTGCGACCTCTGATCAATAGAATGATGGATAAAGAAGATGCTAATTTTTTCATGGTTAGAGGTCCGACCACTTTCTTGGTGAAGGCCATCCGGGAGCAAGGTGATGAGGCTTAGGCCACTTTCCTTGAACATATATTGAATGAACTGGAAATCACCATAAAGAACTATAAAGATCTCAACAAAGGGGAAGTTGAACCTCTAGTGCAGGCAGAGTTTGAACAACTGGCTCAGGCAGCTGCAATTGAAAGAGTGAATCTCCAGAACCTCTTGGATGCTTATACTACTAAATCTGCTGAATATAATTCCAAGTTGGAATCAGTGATCTCAACTGCTGAGAGGAAAGAGAGAAGGATTGTCGAGCTGAGAACGGAGATTGCTCGTCTCGAAAAAGAATTGGAAAATAAAGTTACAGAGCACCAGACTTCAGTTCAACAAATTGATGCTCTAACTCAAGAAAGAAACGAGTATGTAGCAGCTCATGATGCAAAAATCACTCGCCGAATGGTGACTATGCCCGTTTTTAACGAAGAATCTGGGATGGAAGAGGCCATGAGGAAAGTGATGGCATCTCGTGAAGAACGACTGCAGATTCTGAAGCAGCAAATTGCTAATCTGATAATGCCTCCATCTCAATAGAAAGAACTTCTTGTATCTTCTTATTTTTCTTTATGCTATGTATGTCTTAAATTTTGATCAATAAAAGTCATTTTGTTGTGGCTTTATTATTTCTTGCATATCTTATTCAGATATAAATAATAGCGATAGAAAATATATTCAGAGGTACAGGACATGATATATTTCTTGATGATTTTGTAGAAAATAATTATATTCATTATATCTACTCAGAGGTAATATGGACGTGGCAGAATATAATTTGTCGAATATGATTATTTCAATAGATAACTTAATCAAGGATGATAAATTACTGATGTAGATGAAATTGAACTAAAATGAATCATCATAATCAACGGATAAACCTTCGGATGATGATGAACGGATGAACCGTCAAGTGATAATGAATGAACGGGCGAACCGTCAGATGGATGTGAATGAACGGGCGAACCGTCGGATGAATGTGAACGGATGAACCGTCGGGTGATAATAAATAAACGGATGAACCGTCAGGTGATGATGAATGAACGGATGAACCGTCGGGATGATGATAAATGAACGGGCGAACCGTCAGATGGATATGAATGAACGGATGAACCGTCTGATATTAATGAACGGATGAACCGTCAGGTGATGATGAATGAACGGACGAACCGTCGGATGAATATGATGTTTCATTATTTTGAGAATCTCTGTCTATAAATAGAACAAAAATCTGGAAGGAATGATTATTTCCACTTTTTAACAAAAAGATTTCGTCCGGAGATGCATCCAAGAAAGTTAAAGTCACCCCAAAGGTTGAAGCGGGCATTGTAGAACATCCGGCCGAACTGATCCAGCCAATGCAGGCAGAGGCAGGCGAAGGTTCGTCTGCACCCAAACCACCGCAAGATATCCTGGACTTCCTGCTTGAACCAGAAAAGACTGAAGAGGAAGAAGCCATGAGGATGGCTGCCTGCAAGTTCCTCGTGGGTTCCAGCAAAGTTGTTCTCAGCTCTTTTGCTGATTATGTCTTTCATAAGGACGGCAGTGGTCCCCGTCCCAATGTCGATAAGGATGACAGTGATCTTCCTTGATATCATGTTACATCATTTATGATGAAATAAAAATCAAACTTTATTTATGAATTGTCTGATCATATTTATATAAATTTCTGTTACATTTATACATAATATTTCTTGAGGAATTTGCCATTGATAGGCATCATTGCAACTCGACCGTTTAATTCTGCAAGTTGATATGCTCCATTTGAAAAGACTTTGCTGACAACGTAAGGTCCTTTCCACTTTGGATCGAACTTGCCTTTGCTCGAGTGAGTCATAGTCATAGGACGTCTGACTGTTAGAACAAGTTCCCCTTGTTGAAAGGCTCTGACTTTAACTTTACGGTTGAAAGTCTTCGAGATGCGGGCTTGATATAGCTCAATATGTTGCTGAGCCATTAACCGCTTCTCGTCGAGTGCCTCCAATTCTTGAAGTCGAAGAAGGTCGTTGTTCTCTGTAGTGAGCTCATTGGCAATGGCAATCCTTAAAGAAGGAATTTGAAGTTCTAGAGGGAGAACTGCTTCACAACCGTACACCAAAGAGAAAGGTGTAAAGCCTGTGGTGTCACGCCCCAGAACCAGAATACTGGAGAGTGGGGGCAGACACAGCCAGCTACGTATATTGAAATGGAAACCACCTCGATATACGGTCACGGCTGTCTAGAAATATAAGGGTTTACTACAAGCCAACGGTCTCTTATGGTCAAGCCTATTGTCTCAATCTCAAGCAAGTAATATAATTACAAGATGTTTGACCACCAAATATACAATAAAAGGCGTCCCAAATATTACATATCAGCTGATCATGAAGCTAGTCGTACAAAATGCTAGGACTAGCAAGAGTTAAGTCATACATGATCAACCCTAGGATTTGTTAATCATGTTTATAGCCCGTAGGCAGACAGTAAGTAAAGTGCATCGAGCTAACAGGTGCTCGTCGGCTAAATGCCTCAAAAGAATAGTTTTACAATTAGAGTGAGCGAAACAAAATAGAAAACCCACTCGTAGCCCGGGTTCCTTCTAGTCGCCACCATTGGGCTGGAAGCTTGGTAGATCCTCGGGAGCTGCTCCGAAATCTGGCCACACAAAACCAGCTTGGTCAACCCCAGAAAGAGCAAGTGCCACAAGGGGGCCACGAAATAAGAACAAAGCCAGCAATCAGCACAAGAATCTAATATTAAACTAAAATTTATGAAAACATGTCAGGATGATATACGACGAGATAACCGTGGAACTATTCCGATAGCCAGGTTACAACCCATAAACCAAACAAGGACCGGGGTTGTAACCCTTCGTCTGAACAGAACTTGGTTTCCCACCATTTATCGGTAAGATAATAATGCAAGAAATCAAGACAGGGAGCAATCTTGTACTGGATCAAGACATGGCTAAACTGGTTATACCTCATTCAATCAATCACGGCCAAGCAGATACTACGGCTTACTACTTTAATTAACTAGGGTTATCACAGGCCTAATTACTAACAAGATGCAGTGAGATTGTTCCACAGCCACAAGCCCTGCAGACCATCCAGATTACCCAGGTCAAAAATTAGGGGTTGAATTCAGGTGGGTACATTGCCCGGAGACAAATGTACCCTTAGGTGAGTTAGAGGGTGCAACACGCGAAGGTGTGCTGGAAATGTGCCCTACTCGACGGCAGGCTACAGATCCCAAGAGCGCCCAGATATCGGGATTGCCTGTAGCTGTGTCATCTCTTTATGACTACTGAGTTATTCTAGTTATTAACCTTAATCCATTTTAGTAGGTACTCCTGACCATGGTACTCAGGAGTCCCATCCTAGACATGATGCAAGACAGGACAAGTGGATTAACAAGCAAGCAAGAAAGAACCACCCACGGTGTCAAGGCAGGTCAAGTTAAGTTATCAAGATAAATCATGTCAGAGTACTTGTCGGGAGTGCGCCACGACGGGCCACTATCATGTCAGGTTGGTCATGTCAGAAGTGCACCACCACGGGTCACTATCGTGTTATGCTAGTTTCTTGTCATATCATGCCATGTACAATAGTCATTCCAAACATATTAAGTAAAATCAAGTTTATGACAAAAGGCGTAAGGATATAAAATGGGCGTAAAATATCTAATAAAATATCAATATACAGGGCTATAGAAAAGCCAAGCTTAAAGAAATAAGACCACAACTCCAAGAGCCAGTGGGTTAAACAAGGGGTCAGGGGAGCAGCGTACGAAAAAGTCACGCACGCATGAGAGAGCAGCGTAGGTGAAAAGTCACGCACGCTGATAGAGCAGCGTAGGTGAAAAGTCACGCACGCTACAGAGAGCAGCGTAGGTGAAAAGTCACGCACGCTTCAGAGAGCAGCGTAGGTGAAAAGTCACGCACGCGGAGAGAGCAGCGTAGGTGAAAAGTCACGCACGCTGAGAGAGCAACGTAGGTGAAAAGTCACGCACGCTGAGAGAGAAGCGTAGGTAAAAAGTCACGCACGCTACAGAGAGCAGCGTAGGTGAAAAGTCACGCACGCTTCAGAGAGCAGCGTAGGTGAAAAGTCACGCACGCTACAGAGAGCAGCATAGGTGAAAAGTCACGCACACTTCAGAGAGCAGCGTAGGTGAAAAGTCACGCACGCTACAGAAAGCAGCGTAGGTGAAAAGTCACGCACGCTGAAAGAGCAGCGTAGGTGAAAAGTCACGCACGCTGAAGGAGACACGCTTCCAACAGGAAGCGTACCCAAGTCTGCGTACGCAGCGCTAAAGAGCGCGTGCAGCTCAGTGTGCGTAAGCTAAACAGCTCTGCACACTGCTCACTGTCCTCTCCAAACATCAAGAACACCATGGATGAACCCAAAGCTTCAAAAGTTCAGAACTTGGCCCTCCGAACTCCAAATCCGAATTTCCAAAGTTCCAACTGGAGTGAAACTGAATGCTCTACCACATGGAAACATCAAAAACCCATAAAATCCAACTTAAGAAGCTCAAACCATGCAAAATCCGAAAATGAAAATAACTTAGATCTATCACAATGGAGGCTCCAAATCATAAAAACCCAAGTTCTAATGTTGATCACCATGTCCTAATCTAGCAAATGGACAAGGAAAAGAGGGCTCTCATGTAGTGGCAAGGTGCACTTGCCTAGGGTTAGGAGAGTTGTGGAGGAAGGAGAAGAAGAAGAAGAAGGAAATTAATGGTGGAAGTTATGAGGAGAGAGAGTGGTAGGTGGGGGTTATAAAGAGGGGGAGTTGTGGTGGGTTGAGGGATAGCATAGGTTAAGGTGATCCAACTCACATAAAACCGAACCAATCCAAATAAAACCGAGCCATGCTAAAAACCCAAAATACGAGAAATACCGAAATTCCACAAGTTGAGAAAAAAATAAAAATATATGCCAAAATCCAGATACGAGTATAAATACGAAATACGGGAAATACGGGAAATGAGGGTGACAAGTGGGATTGCGGACCGTAGTTCGGTAGGCCCAAAGACGTTCACCAAGCTTTTCACTCTAGTTCCGTTTGTTAGTAGATACAAACTTCTTGAGGAGCTTAATGATAGTTTTGTTGAAAGCTTCAGCTAATCCATTAACGGCAGGATTGTAGGCTGTCGAAGCGACGTTGTCAATTCTATGATCATCGCAGAACCTTGTAAATTTTTGGCTGATGAATTATGGTCCGTTGTCATGGTTGATTCGTCGAGGTACACCAAATCGATAGATGACATGGTGTTTAACAAAATTAATAACACTGCTGGTCTTGACTTCAGCCAAAGGTATAGCTTCAGCCCAGTTGGAAAAATAATCGGTTATTGCTAATATGAACCGATGTCCTCTAGAAGAAGGAGGATTGATAGGACCGATGATGTCCATGTCCCAAGCTTCAAAAGGCCAGGAAGCAGCCATCGGATGCAGAAATTCTGAAGGTTGATGAATAAAATCTACATGGATTTGACAAGCTCGACATTTCTTTGCATAATCGATGGCGTCTGATACCATAGAGGGCCAGTAGTAACCCCTGCGTTAGATACGATTTTGTAATTTAGGACCAGGTTGATGTGCTCCGCAAACACCGTCGTGAGCTTCATGCAATACTTGCTTTGCTTCATCACCAGCAAGACAGCGTAGAAGAAGACCGTCATAAGTCCGTCGATAGAGGGTCTTTGTGGTTTGGTTGTAGTAGAATCGTAGAGATCTTCGACGAATACTCGTGGCCTCTTTTGGATCTTCAGAAAGTATGTCATGAATAACAAAATCGATGAAGGAAGTTCTCCAATCTTCATTGATAACATTGACTTCAGTAAGATTACTGAATTCAAAATTATGATTGTTTTCAATGCAAAACAACTCACGATTGGAAATAACCACTACTTGCTGTCTTTTGATGGGGATGGCTAAGACTACTGCAAGATTGGCCAAAGCATCTGCTTCAGTATTATAAGCTCGACGGATATAGTCTATGAAGAAGGCTTTGAATGACGTAGCTATGTTGATTGCAGCTTCATGATAAGGCACTAGATCTTGATGACGAACTTCATAGGTTCCTCTGACCTGATTAACAACTAGCTTAGAGTTGCCATAGACTTCAAGATACTCGACGTCAAGTTGTTTGGCTAATTGAAGGCCAATGAGCAGAGCATTGTACTCTGTCACGTTGTTGGAGCATGGTTCATCTAGAGAGTAGGCTCTTTGGATAGTTGATCCGTCTGGAGAAACGAGAACAACTCCAACTCCTGCTACAATGGCACCATTGGGTCCGATTCTGGAGGCTCCGTCAAAGAATAGACGCCAAGTAGGAAATTCTTCGGAGACTGTATTAGATTCCAATGTCTCATCAGGAATTTCATAGTAAAGTTTGGATGTCTCTAGCACAGGATGGGCTGCTAAGAAGTCCGCCAGTACTTGACCTTTAATAGATTTTTGTGGAACATATACCATGTCATATTGGGCTAGCAGAATGGCCCATGTATCCAGTCGAGAGTTGAGTGTGCTGGGCTTCTTCATGAGTACCTGAAGAGGATTAACTCGTGATATGACATGAATGGTTTGGCCAATGATGTAATGCCGAGTCTTTTGAACAGCAAACATAAGAGCTAGGCACTCTTTTTTGACTGGACTATAACGGTGTTCAGCACCAATCATAGTACGACTGAGGTAGTTGATAGCCTGTTCGTGGCCTTCTTTATTCTTTTGGGCAAGTAAAGAACCCAATGAATGGTCCATGGTACGGACATACATTAAGAATGGTATCCCAGAGATGGGTGGCACCAAGATTGGTGGGTTCATGAGATACCGCTTTATGTCGTCAAACGCTCGTTGACATTCTTCGGTCCAAACGAAAGATACACCCTTCTTTATGAGTTGAGTGAATGGTCTACAACATCCAGACAGATTCGAAATGAATCTCCTGATGTACGCAAGTCGACCTTGGAATCCTCGTAGCTCTTTTTAGTTGCATGGAGGACGCATCTCTTGAATGGTTTTGATCTTCTCGGGATCCACGTGTATACCCTTAGAGGTAATGACGAAGCCGAGAAATTTACCACTAGAGACACCCAAGAATGACTTGGTGGGATTCATTTTGAGTTGATGTTGGCGCATGAGATTGAAGATAGTTCTCAAATCTTGGATGTGATCTTCCTTTAGACGACTTTTGACAGCAATATCATCAACGTAGCATTCGACAGTCTTGCGCAGATGATCTCGAAAGATGGTACTCATAGCTCGTTGGTATGTTGCACCAGCGTTCTTGAGACCAAACGACATCACAGTATAACAGTAGACTCCACGAGGAGTGCGAAAAGAAGTATGCTTTTCATCTTCAGGATTCATCCGAATCTGATTGTATCATGAGAATCCGTCCATGAAGGATATCCGCTCGAACCCACAAGTGTTATCGATCATGACATCCGTAATAGGGAGAGGAAATTCATCTTTTGTACATGCTTCGTTAAGATCCCGAAAGTCGATACAGACTCAAACTTTGCCGTTTTTTTAGAACTGGGATGACATTGGCTACCCAATCAGGATGCTGCTCTTCTCTGATAAAGCCACAAGCGATGAGATTTTTGACTTCATCATCAATTGCATCCATCATTTCTAGCTTGAAACGCCGTTGTTGTTGTTTGACCGGTTTTGCATTCGGCAAGATGTTCAGTTTGTGAGTAGCAACTTTGGGATCTAGTCCTGGCATGTCTTTATAGCTCCAAGCAAAGACATCAATATATTCTTTAATCAAAAGAATTAACTTTTGTTTATCCTTTTCTAAAAGGTTCTTGCTGATAAATATTGGACGAGGTGATCCGTTTTCTCCTACATTAATTTGCAACAATTGAACTTCAGTAGGAGGTTCTCTTTGTTCGAATCGGAGTTCCCATTGGGTATCCATTCATTGAGCCCAAGGATTTGTTTCAGAGCTTTCTTCAATATCCTCGTCATAGCCTTCTGGAAGTTCAGCAGAGATCATGTTAGAAGACACAGTCAGCCGATGAATTTGACCAATACTGGTGTCAGAATCCCACGATCTGGAATCAGAAGAGTTAGAGCGATCTTCACTATCGGATTCAGAAATTGCTGGGGATAACATTAGAGGAGAAGCGTATCCAAGACCTCTTTTGGTCCTGTTGTAGTACATCACTGACTTTCCTTTCGACACAGTCGTACGGATAGGAGTTCTTTGTCCTTTACCGTAGTTGAGGCCACTCTTGAAGTCGTAACCCATCTTTCGGATGATATCTTTTAATTGTTGACTATAACGACGGAGTTGAAGATGTCCCGTATCGTTAACTTTGCTATGATCTATATAGCTGAATTGTTGTTCTGGTCCTTTACTAAAAAGTATTGGATTTTTGCCTTTCTTTCGAGCAGGAACAATTCGGTATGAATCATCTGGGTATTCAAAAGAGACTTCAGTTTGAAGAGATTGCACAACTCCCATTATAAATGAGTAAAAACTATCTAACATTTCCAAGTAGCATTTAGTATGATAAATGACATCAGTATAATGGAAAGTAGATGCTTTTTCATTGATTTGTACATTGGTATTTGCAGCAGGACCTTTAGCCTGAGTAGGCTTGGTCAGATTGATTACAAGAGGGGGAGAAGAAGAACGAGGAGGAGGATTAGCTTTGTTACGACGGAGGTCGATAACAAGCGGCTCAGAGGAGGTGAGCTCCCTTTTTCCCTTGTTATGAGGTAGATCTTTAACAAGTGTCTAAGAAGAAGTGAGCTGCTTTTTGTCCTTGTTACGACGTAAATCAATAACAAGCGGCTCAGAAGAGGTGAGCTCCCTTTTTTCCTGATCATCATCAGTTGGTTTCTTCTGAACTGACAAGTGAATAGCCAGTGGCTTAGAAGATTGAGGACAAGAAACACGCCCTTTGACAGGTATGATAAGGGTATCTTTGGGTACTGTTTTTGATTCTTCTTCAGTATCCAGAGACAAGACAACCTTCATAAATTCATGCTTGTACATGCGAGCGTCGTTGCAGTACGCTTCAACGCCTTTGAAAGGATAAAGATCAGCAACTTCCTTCTGAACTTCTCCATTGTCATCAACATATTTGAAACATTGATAGAACAATGTTGTGTTCATGCAGGAATGGTCTCCCCAATAAAGCATTATAAGAACAACCATGATTGTCAATGATATAGAAGGTCATCTTTGTGCGCAGATTGCCTATTTGGAGTTTTAGACGAATCTTGCCCAGAGGTTCGCTCCTCCCTTGATTGAATCCAAGGATGGTGGTGATTGTACTGGAGAGACTATGTACAGGGATCTTCAACGCAACCAACATTGTCTTCGGTATGATGCTAAGGGCAGACCCTAGTTCTATCAGAATACGATTGACTTTCATTGAATCGACATATCCTGTATAGTAGAGAGGACGGTCATGCCTGTTGTCTTCCATCAACATGTCGTCTTGAGTGAAAGTTATGTTTGGAATTAACTCCAACACACTATGACAATGGAGGCAAGAGACTGGCTCTGCTGTAGGCTTCTTCAGAAGGGCTAGACAAGTTTTAGCTTGCATGATGGCCTCACTCAGAGTTTTCCGAGTCTCTTTAAAGAGGCGCAAGAGCTCAAAAATTGACAACCGGGCCGGTGTATTGGCCAATTTAGCCAAGATGTCAAAGTTGTAAGGCTTTTCAAGTCCAGAAGGAGATGTCTTCTTCAAGGCTTTATCGAAGCGAACTTGCTGTTTGCCTTTGTCAGCGACCGTCGGCTTGGGAGGAATGGGTATCACAACTGGTGAGGAAGCAGTAGAAATATCCTCAGTAGAAGCAGGCTGCACCGGAGCAAGTTCAGAGGAAGAAGTAGGATTTTCTTGGGCTTCAGGATAATCCTTTAGATAAGCTTTCCCTGATCTAGTGCCCAACAGGATTTCCTCGTCAACTATGGGGTCAAAAGACACCATATTGCAAATCTTTGTCTTGCCCTTGGAGCAGTCTTTCTTTTTGGAGGAAGAGGAAAGTTCAAACTCTGAAGTAAGATCCGGATGAATCCACATAATCTCGCCATTGTCAAGAGACAAAGGGACGAGACCTTTACTTCGTGGAGGAGGGAGATTCTCAATCTCAAGAGTAGCTTTGGGGATAGGAATGACGCCATGCTGCACCATCTGGGGCAGAAAGTCACCGAACTGAACTGATACCATGTTTGCAGTAACAGTCTTCTCGTCTTGTTACAGAGTGACGATGCCAGCGTTGACTAGCTCCTGAATTTTACCTTTGAGCACATAACATGCTCGAGTGGGATGTCCGATGAACCTGTGATAGACACAGTACTTGGGATGATCAGTCTTACCGACTTCATCGGGCTTCTTGGGGTCTGTAAGTTGGATTTTATTGCTTTTGATTAAGCAATCAAAGATGCTAGCAGTGTCATTCTCATCAAAGGAATACTCTACTTTAGGACGAGGTTCCCTTGGAGGAGGTGCTGAAGGAGTAGAAGTGGACGTAGGAGGAGCTACGTTAACCGCCAAAGATTCTTTGTTCTTGTTCAAATTGATGTTCAAAGTTTCTTTTGGTTTATGGTTGTTCTGGAGATTGCCACCACATGATGTTTGATGTTCATCCCTGTCGGGGTTAGACATTTGTACCCCTAGCTGCTTGAATTTGTCGGCGCTAACTTTAGCTGCTTTAGCGTAGACAATGAAGGATGGCCAGTCTTAGAATTGAGTAGACCCCGTCCACATGCTGATGATAGGCAATAGATTTGCCTTGCAGGTGTCTATGGTGACAGCAGCCGGAGTTTCCGGTGGCATTTTTAAAGCTTCCCGGCGGAACCTTTCGATGAAACTTTCAGCAGTTTTATTATGCCTTTGTTTGATTTTATTGAGGGCTGACATAGTCATGTCATTGATCCCCTCATAAAATCGTTCCAAGAAGATTTTCTTTAAGCCAAAAAAGGAGGTGATACAACCATCGGGCAAACTTCTGTACCAATCGTATACTACGCCAGCTAAACAGCCGACGAATACTCTGGTAAGAAGAGCGTCATTTGGTTGAAGTTGTATAGTCATAACCTCAAAATGGTTAATAAACTGACTGGGAGATGGGCTGCCATCAAACAGCGAGATAGTTGGAATCTTGTACTTTGGAGGAAACGGGACTTCCTTCCATTCAACGGGGTAAGGTTGTTTGATCCCAAACCTTTGCAAGTTGTCTTTCTCCTTGAAAGCTTCGAACTGAGTTCGCAGGAGCTTCACAGCTTCATTGGCATCTTCCATTGATGTAGAAGGATTAGGCTGAACCACAGTGTTAGGAGGAGGAACGGCATGATAAGCACTACCCCCAGCACCTGATTGACTGGGTGTAGGTTGGACTTGTACTGGAGGTATTTGAGTAGGTGCTACCCCCAGCCCTGCATTAGCAGGCACCGACGATGCTATGATTTTAGGATTTGCAGGCGATACGGTTGGTGGTACTGTGTGCTGAGCCACAATAATGGAATGCATACTTGTGACCATTTCCGCCATTGTCTTCAACTTATCTTCTAGTGCAACTATTCTTTGTTCTTGACTAGCTAAACTGGAAGCATCAGCATCTTCATTGACAATGTAAGCTGTCACTTCTCTGGGTACAGTGGAAGACACTGTTTATTCTGAGCTTTCGCTGTATGCATCATAGTCGGAGAAAGCATCATCTCCTGAATGAGAAGGAAGAAGACGTTCAGAAGGATCTTGAAGATTCCTTTGACCGATTGTGTCTCGGCTTTGGGATCTGGTATGTTGGAATACTCCTTCAGAAGATTCTTGGAGTAAGTCCAAATACTTTTGGCTTAGCTTGCGAGGCTTCCCGTGCTTAGAGCACTTCCTACCCCCAATGTCTTTGGAAGTTATGTTGACGGAAGCGTACAGAACTTCATCTTCTGACATAGATTCAGAGTTAGAAAAGTTCAAACGATCGAAGACAGATCGTCTAGTTGTTTGACAACAACACTTGATAACAACCTTATGATTACAATGATGATGATCACTTGGTTGAATTGGAAGTGTTGAAGTGTTATCCCACCTTTGTTTGAGGTGTTCTCGGAGATCGGGAACAGCAACGGGACGAAGAAAAGTTCGAGGGATATGTTCTTTAATAACATTCGGAACATGGTTCCGGTTCTTCAAATGTTTTGTCCCTTGAGTGTACAGGGAAGTGCTCATTTCATTAGCATAGGTGTCCAGATTCTTGATCCTGGAAGTTCGTTTCTGATGATGTTTGGTCTTCGGCATTGGCTGTTTACGTTTTACCGAAGTTAGCCTATTGAGACAAGTTCTTAGGTCAGCAAACTCACCCCCAGGGGTTTCTGTTTGAGACACCAGCAATTTTCTCTATCTTGAATGGGAGATCTTGAGGGTTGGGAGATCTTGGAACTCTGCTACTGGAGTAGGCAGAATACCTCTCTGATCAGTACACTTCACTTTGGCAAAGAAAGAAAGAGAATCCTTGTGAGAAAGGGTCCTTGTACTGACTGATGCTGGAGCACATTCAGATTGATCTTCGACGGTAAAGACCTACGAAGATTGAAAAAAGACCAAAGGGCCTTTTCCTTTGTTTTGGAAATAAGGTTTAGCTAATGGGCGTTTCCCTCTGTTGTCTTCCAAATCATGGGACAAGGAAGTTTGAAAAAAGACCAAAAGGCCTTTTCTTTTGTTGTGGGGAGGAGGAATAGCCAAAAAACTACCCCCAGTGGGTTGAACAAGAGCAGTAGGGTGCTGGAGAGGAGTAGAGCTTTTCTCCTTGTTGTGAGAAGAAGAGAGATTAGCCAAAGGGCTATCTTTCTTAGATTGTGCAGACATGGCTTGTGTATGGGTGGATGGCGCACTGGCGGGTTGCGTAGGAGAGTCCTTAACAGAGATCTTTCTGGTTCTAGCCACAGATACTGTGGTTTGCACATCAGGAGTTCTGGCCACAGAGTATTTAGGATGCACTCTAGTTACTGGAGTATCAGTTTGTGCAGGAAGATGGGCAGCCAATTACGCCAGAGGCAGAGGAGTCTTATACTTTGACAAGGCAGCATAAGAAGTCTTCTGTGCATTGACAGCAGCAGCTTGCGCATGAGTAGTTGAGACAGATTGTGCAATAGTCTTAGTGGCAACAACTGTAGACTGTGCAGCAGATTACGTAGCTGGCTTCTTGGCAGATTTGATGGACTACACAGCAGTCTTAGAGACCCACACTGGGCGCACTTTGCTAGTAGCAGAAGTGGTGGCAGTGCGAGGAGTGGTCTTTGAATTGATCATGGCTTCAAAGGCTGTCTGGTTGACCTTCACAACCAGAGTCTTCTGCGTCTTCCCGAGAGACGCCACGTCACATTGAGTTGTCACTTCCTTGTCGGAGGAGAAAGTCGTCCCCAGCAGAGTCGCCATTTTGTTTGCAAAAACAAAAGTATGAAACTTTATTAATACAAACATTGTAAAGATTACAAGAATTCTGGAAAAATACAACTGTAGGAATCCAATCTAGAAGACGATTGCTTTATCCCTTGGACGATGTGAACTTTGAAGACAGTAGCCTCTGAAGTTGATTTGAAGGCAAAAGCCTCGAAGAATTGGAGGCAAAAAGTCTCGGAAGAATGCAGCAGCACTTGGGCAAGAACTCCTGGACTCCCTAATAATTCTGAACTTTATTTGTGATTTTTGATCTGTGATCCCCTTGAATGGAGACTTGAAACTCTATTTATAGAGTTCTGGAAATAACTAACTTTTAGTTATTCTAGACTGCGCATGATGGATTGCGCATGAGTTGGATTGCGCAACAGTAGACTGCGCAGGCAGTTGTCTGATCATGGGCCAACTGTCTTGGATACATGGCATCATTTGATTGAAATGCGCATGATCGTGCATAGGCGGTTGCCACGTAATGAGCAATTGATGGCATGAATGCCACGTATATATTGTCAGTTGTGTTGATAGAGTGCGCAACCTGATTTGTGCTGGTTTTGGATTGCGCAAGAATGGACTGCGCAAGCATGGATTGCGCCAATATGGATTGCGCATCCAATAGGCTGACCGATTGCACTGCCAGCTGTCCTCGAGCATCGTGCTGCACGATTAAATAAACAATCGCCTCGTTTTCCGTGTTGTCAGCTGTCAGAAGATTTGATTGTGTCAGGTAATGATGATGATTTGCCACGTCAGCCTGCGTGCTTGAGAGTGTGCGCAGTCTAGTGTGCGCAATCTGTATACTGCACAATCTGATGTCTGTGCAGTTCATTTGAAAGATGCATTTCTTGATCTTCATGACTTTGTTGATGTGTGCAACTTGATTTTTTAGGACCTACACTTCCCTCCTGCGCAATCCACTATTCCTGCAACCAGAGTGCAACTTAAACATTCTGAAGCCCGGATTCCTGCTGCGCAAACTACAGTTTCTATGGCCAAAAGGCTATCTGTCAAAGCTTCCCAAGCGCAATCAGCCAATGCGTCGATTGCCACTTCAACCGCTGCGCAAACTGCTCCAGCACAGTCTAATAGGGATAGCCTTTTGGCTAATCTCCCTTCTTCTCACAGCAAGGGGAAAAACTCTGCTCCTCTTTCCAAGCACCCTGTTGCTCCAGCGCAATCCACTGGGGGTAGTCTGTTGACTGTTCCTCCTCCACAGAACAAAGGAAAAGAACCGTTGGTCTTTTCTCGAACTTCCTCATTCCACGACTTGGAAGACAACAGAGGGAAATGCTTTTTAGCCAACTCATCTGCACAAAACAAGGGAAAAGTTTCTTTGGTCTTTTCTCAGTCTTCTCCGATTTTTACCGTAGAAGATCCATCTGAACATGCCTCGGCACCAATCAGTACAAGAACTCTCTCAAACAAGAACTCTTCTCTCCCTGCCAAAGGGAAATATACTGATCAAAGAGGTATTCTGCCTACTCCGGTGGCGGAACTCCAATATCTCCCAACTCTCCGGATATCCCGCTCAAAACATGGAAAATTACTAGTGTCTCAGACAAAAACCCTGGGGGTGAATTTGCTGATCAACGGACTTATCTCAATAGACCAGCTTCTTTGAAATGCAAGCAGCCAATGCCGAGGATCAACCTGCATCAGAGGCAAATTTCCAGGATGAAAAATCCTAACACCTATGCTAATAAAGTGAGTACTTCTCTATATACTCACGGGATAAAACATCTGAAGAACCAAAACCATGTTCCGAATGTGGTCAAAGAACATATCCCTCAGACTTCTTCTCGTCCCGTCATTATTTCTGACCTCCGAGAGCACCTTAAGCAAAAACGGGACAACATCTCACCACCTTCAGTTCAACCACTTGAACATCATTGTAATCACAAGGTTGTCATCAAGTGCTGTTGCCAGACAATAAAACGATCTGTTTTCGATCGTCTGAATTTTGCAATTTTGAATCAATGTTAGAAGATGAAGACGAAGTGTTGTACGCTTCCGTCAACATGGCTTCTCGAGACACTGGGGGTAGAAAGTGATCCAAACACGGCAAGCCTCGCAGGCCCAGCCAGCGATAATTAGATTTACTCCAAGAATCTTCTGAATGAGTATTTCGACACACCCGATCCCGAAGTCGAGACACAATAGGGCATGGAAATCTTCTCCAAGATCCCTCTGGTCATCTCCCTATTTCTTTTTCAGGAGATGATTCCTTCTCTGATTATGATGCATATAGCGAAAGTTCTAAACAGACAGTGTCTTCTACTGTACCGAGAGAAGTGACAGCTTATGTTGTCGCTAAAGACCTAGACGCTTCTAGTTTAGCAAATCAAGAACAACAAATAGATGCACTGAAGGATAAGCTGAAGACCATGGCTGAAATGGTCGCAAGTATGCATTCTATCATTGTGGCCCAACATACAGTACCACCGACCGTACCTGCTGTAAATCTTGAGATTATAGCGTCATCGGTGCCTGTCAATGCAGGTCTGGGGGTAGTATCTCCTCAAATACCCCCTGTACAAATTCAACCCACACCCAGTCAGTCAGGAGCTGGGGGTAGCACTTACCACGCTGTTCCTTCCCCTAATACTATAATTCGGCCTGCTCCTTCTGCATCATCGGAGGATGCTAATGAAGCTGTCAAACTCTTGCGCACTAAATTCGAGGTCTTCAAAGAGAATGACAACTTACAGAGATTGGGGATCAAACAACCCTATCCTATTGAATGGAAAGAAGTCTCATTTCCTCCAAAGTACAAGATTCCCACAATTTTGCTATTTGACGGTAGCACTTCTCCGAGTCAGTTCATTAACCACTTTGAGGTAATGACTGTTCAACTTCAGCCAAATAATGCTCTTCTTACCAGGGTATTTGTCGGCTGTTTAGCCGGTGTAGCATACGATTGGTACATGAGCTTGCCTGATGGCTGTATCACCTCTTTCTCGGGTTTGAAACAAATCTTCTTGGAGCGATTCTACGAGGAAATCAATGACATGACCATGTCAGCCCTCAATAATATCAAACAAAGACATAATAAAACTGCTGAGAGTTTTATTGAAAGATTCTGCCGAGAAGCTTTAAAGATGCCTCCTGGAACACCGGCCGCTGTCACTATAGATACATACAAGGCAAATCTTTTGTCTATCATTAGCATGTGGACGGGGTCAACTCAATTTCAAGACTGACCATAATTTATTATCAATGCTAAAGCAGCTGAAGTTAGTGCTGACAAGTTCAAGCAGTTGGGGGTACATATGTCTAACCCTGACCGGAGTGAACACCCGACAGCTAGTAGCGGTAATCGTCAGAACAACCACAAGGGTGAAGAAACTTTGAACATCAATTTGAAGAACAAAGAATCTCTGGCTGTCAACGTAGCTCCAGCTACGTCTACTTCTACTCCTTCTGCCCCTCCACCAAGGGAAACTCGTCCGAAAGTAGAGTACTCCTTTGACGAGAACGACACCGTGAGCATCTTCGATTGCTTGATCAAAAGCAATAAGCTCCAACTTCCAGACCCGAAGAAGCCTGACGAAGTCGGTAAGACTGATCATCCCAAATATTGTGTTTATCACAGGTTGATTGGGAATCCCACGCGAGCATGTTATGTGCTCAAAGGCAAGATTCAGGAGTTAGTCAATGCTGGTGTTGTCACTCTTCAACAAGATGAGAAGACTGTTACCGCGAACATGGTCTCAGTACAGTTCGATAACTTCCTTCCACAGATGGTACAACATGGTGTCATCCCTATTCCCAAGGCCACCCTTGAGATCGAGAACCTCCTTCCTCCACGGTGTGAAGGTCTTGTCCCCTTATCCCTTGATAATGACGAAATTATGTGGATCCACCCGGACCTTGTTGCAGACTTCGAGGCTCCTTCTAAGCAAAAATACTGCTCCAAGGGCAGAACAAAGATCTGCAATATGGTGTCTTTTGACCCCATAGTTGAAGAAGAAATCCTGCTGGGTACCAGGTCAGGGAAAGCCTATTTACGGGAATTTCCCGAAACTCAAGAAAAACCTGCTTCTTCTTCTGAGTCTGCTCCAGTGCAACCTGCTTCTACTGAGGGCATCCCTGTTGTGTCTTTACCGGTTTTATAACCCATTTCCCCTAAGCCGACAGCAGCCGACAAAGGCAAACAACAAGTTCGCTTTGACAAGCCTTTGAAGAAGTCATCTCCTTCTGGACTTAAAAAACCATACAATTTTGATATTTTGGCTCAACTAGCTAATACACCGGCTAGGCTGTCGATCTTTGAGCTCTTGTGCCTCTCCAAAGAGACTCGAGAAACCCTGAGTGAAGCTCTCATACAGGCAAAAACCTGCTTAACTTTTCTAAAGAAGCCAGAATCAGAGCCTGTCTCTTGCCTCCACTGTCACAGTGTGCTGGAGTTAATTCCAAACATTACCTTCACACAGGATGATATGCTAATGGAAGACAATAGACATGACCTCCTCTATACTATACAGGATACATCGACACGATGAAGGTCGATCGTATTCTGATAGATCCCGGGTTAGCACTCAGCATCATGCCGAAGACAATGCTAGACGTACTGAAGATCCTAGTACATAGTCTTTCTAGCACAATCACCACCATCTTGGGGTTCAACCAAGGAAGAAGTGAGCCTCTGGGCAAGATTCGCCTAAAACTCCAAATAGGCAATCTCCGCACGAAGGTGACCTTCTATATTATAGATAACCATGGTTGCTCTTACAATGCTCTTTTGGGAGACCATTCCTTTATGAACACAACATTGTTCCTTCAACTCTCCATCAATGTTTCAAGTATATTGATGACAATAGAGAGGTTCAAAAAGTGGTTACGGATCTCTACCCTTTCAAAGGTGTCGAAGCATATTGTAACGATGCTCTCATGTATAAAGATGAGTTCATGAAGGTAGTACTGGCTCTGGACACTGAAGAAGAACAAGAAGCAGTGCCCAATGACACCCTCATCATACCTGTTAAAGGGCGCGTTTCTCATCCTCGGTCCTCCAAACCACTGGCTATTCACTTGCCAGTCCGAAAGCAACCAACCGATGGTAGTCAAGATCAAAGAAAGCTCACCTCTTCTGAGCCACTTGTTATCGACTTACGTCGTAACAAGGATAAAAGGCAGCTCACCTCTTCTGAGCCACTTGTTATTGATTTATCTTGTAACAAAGATAAAAGGGAGCTCATCTCCTCTGAGCCACTTGTTATTGACCTTCGTCGTAGCAAGCCTCCTCCACGTTCTTCTTCTCCCCCTCTTGTAATCAATCTGACCAAGCCTGCTAAGGCTAAAGGTCCTGTTGTAAATACAGATGTACAAATCAATGAAAAAGCATCTCCTTTTCAGTATACTGATGTCATTTATCATACTAAATGCTATTTGGATATGTTATATAGCTTTCAGTCATTTACAATGGGAGTTGTACAGTCTCTTCAAACAGAGGTTTTACTCGAACACCCAGATGATTCATATTTTGTTGTCCCTTCTTGAAAAAGAGGCGAGCGTCCAATACTTTTTAGTAAAGGGCCAGAAAAAAAATTTAGCTATACGGATGATAGCAAAAATAACGATATGGGACGTCTCCAACTTCGTCGTTATAGTCAACAATCAAAAGACATCATCCAAAATATGGGTTATGACTTCAAGAATGGCCTCAACTATGCTAAGGGTAGACTAACTCCTATCCGCACGGCCGTTCCGAAAGGAAAATCAGAGATGTATTACAGCAGGACGAAAAGAGGTCTCGGATATGCGTCACCTCCGGTCTTATCTCCAGCAGCCTCCGAGTCTTATAGTGAGGAGCGCTCTAACTCTTCTGATTCCAGATCTTGGGATTCTGACACCAGTATTGGCCAGGTTCATCGATTGATTGTATCTTCTAACATGGTCTCCGCTGAACTTCCAGAAGGTTATGACGAAGATATCGAAAAAAATCCCGAAACAGATCCTTGGGCTCAACAAATGGACACCCAATGGGAACTCCGATTTGAACAACGAGAACCTCCTACCGAAGATCAATTGGTCCAAATTGACGTAGGAGAAATGGAGCACCTTTTCCAATATTTATCAGCAAAAATCTCCCCGAGGCGGATAGGCAAGAATTAATTCTTCTTATTCGAGAATACATTGATGTCTTCGCCTGGAGTTATGAAGACATGCCAGGTTTAGATCCTAAAGTTGCTACTCATAAACTGAATATTTTGCCTAATACAAAGCCAGTCAAACAGCAACAGAGGCGATTCAAGCCATAAATGATGGACGCAATTGATGATGAAGTCAAAAAGCTCATAGCTTGTGGCTTTATTCGGGAATAACAACATCCAGATTGGGTAGCCAATGTTGTCCCAGTCTTGAAGAAAACTGGCAAAGTTCGAGTTTGCATCGACTTCCGGAATCTTAATGAAGCCTGTCCAAAAGATGAGTTTCCTCTCCCTATCACAGATGTTGTGATCGGCAACACTTACGGGTTTGAAAGGATATCCTTCATGGATGGATTCTCTGGATACAATCTGATTCGGATGAATCCTGAAGATGAAAAACACACTTCTTTCTGTACTCCTTGCGGAGTCTACTGTTACACAGTGATGCCATTTGGTCTCAAGAACGCTGGTGCAACTTACCAACGAGCTAAGTACCATCTTTCGAGATCATCTGCGCAAGACTGTCGAATGCTATGTTGACGATATTGCTGTTAAAAGCCGTTTAAAGGAAGATCACATCCAAGATTTAAGAACTATCTTCAATCTAATACGCCAGCATCAATTTAAAATGAATCCCACCAAGCCATTCTTGGATGTCTCTAGTGGTAAATTTCTCGGCTTCGTCATTACCTCTAAAGGTATACACGTAGATCCCGAGAAGATTAAAGCCATTCAAAAGATGCGTCCTCCACGCAACCTAAAAGAGCTACGAGGATTCCAAGTTCGACTTGCGTACATCAAGAGATTCATTTCA
The DNA here is from genome assembly GCA_029216955.1 of Iris pallida. Lineage (NCBI taxonomy): Eukaryota > Viridiplantae > Streptophyta > Magnoliopsida > Asparagales > Iridaceae > Iris > Iris pallida. The sequence goes on along the minus strand of JANAVB010032420.1, from coordinate 9,300,637 downwards.
TATCTGTCTGGACGCTGCAGACCATTTACCCAGTTAATGAAGAAGGGTGTATCTTTCATTTGGACTAAAGAATATCAACGAGCATTTGATGATATAAAGCAATATCTCATGAACCCTCCAGTCTTGGTGCCACCAATCTCGGGCATACCATTCTTAATGTATGTCCGTGCTATGGACCATTCATTGGGTGCTTTACTTGTCCAGAAGAACAAAAAAGGCCATAAACAAGCCATCTACTATCTTAGTCGTACTATGATTAGTGCTGAACATCGTTATAGTTCGGTTGAAAAAGAATGCTTAGCTCTTATGTTTGCTGTTCAAAAGATAAGACATTACATCATTGGACAAACTATTCATGTCATATCCCGAGTTAATCCTCTTCGGGTATTAATGAAGAAACCCAGCACACTCAATTCTCGGTTAGCTACATGGGCCATTCTGTTAGCCCAATATGACATGGTATATGTTCCACAAAAGTCTGTTAAGGGTCAAGCACTGGCGGAATTCTTAGCGGCTCATCCTATTCCAGAAACATCTAAACTTTATGATGAAATTCCAGACAAGACATTAGAATCAAATATGATCTCCGAAGAATTTCCTACTTGGCATCTATTCTTTGATGGTACATCCAGGATCGGGCCGAATGGTGCCATTTTCGCAGGAGTTGGGGTTGTTCTTGTTTCTCCAGACGGGTCAACTATCCAAAGAGCCTATTCCCTAGGTGAACCCTGCTCCAACAACGTAGCAGAATACAATGCTCTACTCATTGGCCTTCAATTAGCTAAACAACTAGACATCGAATATCTTGAAGTCTATGGCGACTCCAAGCTGGTTGTTAACCAAGTTAGAGGAACCTATGAAGTTCATCATCAAGATCTAGTGCCTTATCATGAAGCGACAATCAATATGGCTACATCATTTAAAGCCTTTTTCATCGAATATGTCCGCCGAGCTTGCAATATTGAGAAAGATGCTTTGGCCAATCTTGCAGCAGTCTTGGCCATACCTGTCAAAAGACAACAGGTGGTGGTTGTCTCTAATCGGGAATTGTTTTGCATCGAAAACAATTACAATATTGAGTTCAGTAATTTTACTGAGACCAATGTTATCAGTGAAGATTGGAGAACTCCCTTCATCGACTTCGTGGTCCATGATATACTTCCTGAAGATCCCAAGGAGGCAACGAGTATTCGTCGACGGTCTCTGCGATTCTACTACAATCAGACTACTAAGACTCTCTACCGGCGGACTTATGACGGTCTTCTCTTACGCTGTCTTGCTGGTGATGAAGCAAAGCAAGTGTTACGTGAAGCTCACGATGGTGTTTGCGGAGCACATCAACCAGGCCCTAAACTACAAGACCGTATCGGACGTATGGGTTACTACTGTCCCTCTATGGTATCGGATGCTATCGAATATGCAAAAAAATGTCGAGCTTGTCAAATCCATACAGATTTCATTCACCAACCGTCAGAATTTCTGCATCCAACTGCTGCTTCCTGGCCTTTTGAAGCTTGGGACATGGATATTATAGGTCCTATCAATCCTCCTTCTTCTAAAGGACATCGGTTCATACTAGCTATAACCGATTACTTCTCCAAATAGGCTGAAGCTATACCTCTAGCTGAAGTTAAGACCAGCAGCGTCATCAACTTTGTCAAACATCATGTCATCTATAGATTTGGTGTCCCTCGAAGGATCATTCACGACAATGGACCACAGTTCATTAGCCAAAAGTTTACCAGGTTTTGTGACGATCATCGGATTGACAATGTAGCTTCGACAACTTACAATCCTGCTACTAATAGTTTAGCTGAAGCATTTAACAAGACTATTATCAAACTCCTTAAGAAGTTTGTGTCTACTAACAAGCGGAATTGGAGTGAGAAATTTGAAGAATTTCTATTGGCCTACCGTACTACGGTCCGTAACCCTACAGGCTGTACACCTTTTTCTCTTGTGTATGGTTGTGAAGCAGTTCTACCTTTGGAACTTCATATCCCATCCATGCGGATTGCCATTGCCAACGAGCTCACTACAGAGAACAACGACCTCCTTCGACTTCAAGAATTAGAAGCACTCGACGAGAAACGGTTATTGGCTCAACAGCAAATTGAGTTATATCAAGCCCGAATCTCAAAAGCTTTTAATCGCAAAGTTAAGGTCAGAGCTTTTCAGAAAGGAGAAATGGTTCTAACTGTTAGACGTCCTATGACCATGACTAATATGAGCAAAGGCAAATTCGATGCGAAGTGGAAATGTCCATATATTGTGAGCAAAGTCATCTCAAATGGAGCCTATCAACTTACAGAGTTGGACGATCGAGTTGCAATGATGCCTATCAATGACAAATTACTTAAAATGTACTATATATGAATGTAAACGGAATTTCTTGTAAATACGACAAAATAGTTCATAAATAAAATTTTATTTTATTTCATCATAAATGGTATTACAAGATATAATGGACGAGGATCACTATCGTCCTTCTTGAAGACAAGACGAGGACCACTACCGTCCTTTTCAAAAATGTAATCGGCAAAAGTGTCGAGAACATCCTTGCTCGAACCCACCAGAAATTTGTAAGCGGCCATCCTCATGGCTTCCTCCTCGTCCGTCGTCCCTGGTTCAAGTAGGAAGTCCAAGATATCCCTTGGTGGCTTGGGCGCATACGAACCTTTGCCCGCCTCTGTCTGCTTGGGCTGGGTCATCTCGACTGGACGTTCTTTAGTAACCGCTTCAACCTTCACGGCGATCTCAGCCTTCTTCGATGCATCTTCAGACGACATTTTCTTTCTTAAAAGTGAAAGTGATCATTCCATCTAAATTTCTGTTCTATTTATAGGCAGAGATTCTTGAAACAACGAAGCGATGCGTTCTTCGTCCGACGGTTCGCCCGTTCATTACATTAATTCGACGGTTCGCCCATTCATTACATTCATTCGACGGTTCGTCCGTTCATTACATTCATTCGACGGTTCGCCCGTTCATTGCATTCATTCGACGGTTCGCCCGTTCATTACATTCATTCGACGATTCACCCGTTCATTACATCCATCAGACGGTTCACCCGTTCATTACATCCATTCGACGGTTCACCCGTTCATTCCATCCATTTGATGGTTCACCCGTTTATTACATTCATTCGATGGTTCTTCCGTTCATTCCAACGATTCATTTCGTTCATACACTTTGATGATTCATCCGTTCATTCATATCAGCAACTTATCACGTATTTATTTCTGATTAAGTTGTCTACCGAAATAATGATATTTAATGAATTATATTCTGCCATGTCCACATTACCTCTGAGCAGATATAATGAATATAATTATTTTCTAAATCAAGAAATATACATGTCCTGAACCTCTGAATATATTTTCCATCGCTATTATTTATATCCTTGATGGGATATACAAAAAAAATAATAGAGCCACAAAAATAATGTCTTTTTATTGATCAACATAAAAGGAATTACAAAAAGATATATCATAAAGAAAGAAAAAGTATAAAAGGTCTTCCTTCACTCAATTGGTGGGGTCATCAAACTAGCTATCTGCTGCTTCAATGCTTGAAGTCGTCCTTCACGCGAATCCAACACCCGTCTTCTAGCTTCCGCCATTCTAGATTCATCATCAAAGGATGGCAAAGTCACTAGGCGGCGAGCGATTTCATCTTGATGGGAAGTGACAAACTCATTCTTCTCGTGGGTTAGAATGTCTAGTTGCTGGACGACAGCTTCATGCTGTGTCGTCTCTTCCTCAAGAGCAAGCTGAACGATTTTCAACTCTTCCTGAAGACGAGCAAACTCTGCTTTCAGCTCAGCAACCTTCTTTTCTTTTTCCCCAGTAGCAGATGCTAATGTCTCCATCCGGGAATCATACTCTGAAGCCTTTGTGGCATAAGTGTCCAAAAAAGTCTAGAAAGCAGCTTTTTGACTTTAGCTTCGCGAGTCATCCTTTCAAACTCAATATTTACTAGGGGCTCTATCTCCCCCCGATTAAGATCTTTATAGATCTTAATTGATGCCTCCAGCTCATCCAGTATGTGTTCAAGATAGGCGGCTTGAGCTTCATCACCTTGACTTCGGATAGCACATATCAGATAAGTAGTTGGGGTTCTAACGGTGATGAAACCAACATTCTCTCTTTCCATTACCCTTTCTACTAAGGGTCCTAAGGAAGTGAAGAAGAGGTTGGTGAAGGAACCAATTATAAGTCTGTTAGTAGCCGCTGCGCCATGTGTAGCAACTACTCCTGTGGAAGTTGAAGCAGCAGATGCTTGTACAGGTGGACGTTCAACTTCTTGAACATGAGTTGAGGTCTCTCTAGACAAGGGAGCCATGGTGGAGCTAGTCGCCCCTCCCAGGTGTTCCTCTGCGAAATCAAATAAATACCATCAATTTGCTATCATTAACGACTATCAAAAAGGATCAAAAATAAGGGCAAGCTTACCATTGCTGGGTTTAGTGACGAGTTTGTCGTCTGTTGACATGGGTTGTAGCCTAGCAGAGGTAGCTTCAGACATTACTGCCTTACTACTTCCTGCTTCAGAGCCGCCTAAAAAATGTCGGCTGCTGCTAGCTATCGCTGTTGTTGGTACTATATCAGTGTATACTGGAGGAATTGGAAAAGATTAAATTTCTGCATAAATGAAAGATAAGATGTCAGTTATTTAATCTATAAAAGAAGATTACCAATATCAGCCAATACCTCTTGGATCAGTGACAGTAGCTTCCTCCGGTGCTATGTCATCAACAGCATTCTTTTCTTGGGATGCATGAGCATCAGCATCCTCTTCCGGATTTGGAGTATCATCAACAGTCTCTGCTGATGTTTCTTCATCGTCCTCTGCACCTTCTTCTCGGGCTTCCTCGCTATCACTTGCGGCGACCGGATCTATATCATCATAAAACCGAAGTCACAGCCTTCTAGAGCCTCAATCATTAATTTGTCTTCTTCAGCACGAAGTGATCTTGGAGAAGCTGGAAGATGGGCAGTTTTCGGTACAAGTGTAGGAGATCGCAATACGTCGAGAGGCGTTTCTGACTCGTTGATTGGAATCAGAGTTGCAGTCGCCTCTTTTGCTTTTGCAGCTTCATCCTCTATTTCCGCGATCTCCTCTCTTGTTTCTTGTCACGCCCCAGAACCAGAATACTGGAGAGCGGGGGCTAACATAGCCAGCTACGTATATTGAAATGAAGTCCATCTCGCTATGCGGTCACGGCTGTCTAGATATGAGGGTTTACTACAAGCCAACGGTCTCTTAAGGTCAAGCCTATTATCTCAATCTCAAGCAAGTAATATAATTACAAGATGTTTGACCACCAAATATACAATAAAAGGCGTCCCAAATATTACATATCAGCTGATCATGAAGCTAGTCATACAAAATGTTAGGACTAGCAAGAGTTAAGTCATACATGATCAACCCTAGGATTTGTTAATCATGTTTACAGCCCGTAGGCTGACAGTAAGTAAATGTGCATCGAGCTAACAGGTGCTCGTCGGCTAAACGCCTCAAAAGAATAATTTACAATAGAGTGAGCAAAACAAAATAGAAAACCCACTCGTAGCTCGGGTTCCTTCTAGTCGCCATTATCGGGCTGGAGGTTCGGTAGATCCTCGGGTGCTGCTCCGAAATCTGGCCACACAAAACCAGCTGGGTCAAACCCCAGAAAGAGCAAGTGCCACAAAGGAGGCCACGAAATAAGAACAAAACCAGCATATTAGAACATAAGAAAATAAAAGGAAAGTACAAGTAAATAAGAGCACGTCAGGACAATAAACGACTAGGGACGTGGAACCCTTCTGGGAGCCAGGTTACAACCAGTAAACCAAACAAGGACTGGGGTTGTAACCTTTCGCCTGAATAGCACCTTTGCCTCTACTCTATTATTGTTAAAGCAAGTGGAACAATCAGGTTCAGGAGTACGAGGGTACAAGGCTAGACAAGACTTAGACAGAGCTAGACATCATCCATTCACAAGCGGCCAAGCAATTACTACGGCTTACTACTTTAACTAACTAGGGTTATCACAGGCCTAATTACTAACAAGATGCAAGTGAGAATTTCCCAGTCCCAAGCCCTGCAGACCATCCAGTTATCCTTCCGCGGGTTGAGAGTATGGTTGGGTACATCGCCTCGAAGACGATATACCCTTAGGTGACTTAGAGGGTGCAATACATGACAGTGTGCTGGAAATGTGCTCTACTCGTCGGCAAGCTACAAGTCCAATTAGAGCGCCCAGATAACGAGACTGCCTGTGACTAGAAATTCTCCATGAACTATAGTTAGAACTAGTCATTAGCCTAATCCATGTTCAGTGCGAATCCCTGACCGTAGGAAAGCAGGGAGTCACGTCCTAGACATGATACAAGACAAGACAAGTAGATTTCACAAGCAAGCAAGCAGGAACCCCCACGGTGTCAAGTTAGTTATACGAATCGAGTTAGCCGTCGTAACAGCATCAAGTCAAGTCAAGTTACGAGTTACAAGTTACAAGTCAAGAGTGCGCCGCCACGGGCCACTATCAAGTTATCAGGTTACAAGTCAAGAATGCATTTCGTCGGGTCACTATCATGAAGATCAGAGGGTACTAGGACCATAAATCACAGAACTCATGAAGACCGTACTAGTCGTAGCAATTACTGAAAATTGTGTCAGGTCGTGTTGGGTCAAGATAGTTGTGCTGTGTGGAATAAGATCTCAAAATCCAATCCACAAAAGAGAAGCCAAGCTTAAAGAAATAAAACCAAAACTCCAAGAGCCAATGGGTTGCGCAAGGGGTCAGGGGGTTGGATTGCGTAGGGTGTCAGCTGCGCAGGGTGCCAAGTGCACAGGGGCACAGGGCGCAGGGTTGGGTGGTGCAGGGGGTCAGGTGTGCATGAGCGGATGGCGCAGGGGGCCAAGTGAGCATGAGCCGATGGCGCAGGGGGCCACGTGCACATGAGCCGATGGCGCAGGGGGCCAAGTATGCATGAGCCGATGGCACAGGGGGCCAAGTGCGCATGAGCCGATGGCGCAGGGGTGCACGCGCAATCGGGCAGCGGCCAGGGCTGCACGGTCAGCGACCAGCGCTAAAGAGCACGGTGCGGGGGAGGCTGCACAGTTCAGCCCAGGGGGCATGAGCGCAAGTCAGTCCTGCACTAAAAAGCGCAGGCCGAGGGGGGCGTCTTCTTCTCCAAGGCTGAGATGAACTCTCAAGAACACCCAAAACTTCAAATCTTCATATATTGGCCAAATCAAAACCAAATTTAGATTTTCAAAGTTCTAACTTGAGTGAAATTGAATTCTCTTCCACATGGAAGCATCAAAACAAACAAAAATCAAAGTTTAATAGATCAAAACCAAGAATTTCCAAAAATGGTTAAAACTTAGATCTAGAAAAATGGAAGCTCCAAATCCAAAAATGTCAAGTTCCAATGTTGATCTCTATGTCCTAATCTAGCTAATGGACAAATAAAATATGGTACTTATTTGATGGCAAGGTACACTTGCCTATGGTGTTGGTGTTGTGTAGAGGAAGGAAGAAGAAGAAGATGGAGAAGTAAATGAAAGAGTAAAGAGGAGAGAGAAAAGTTAGGTATGGTTTTAATGAGGGTGGTTTTGGTGTGTTGAGGGTGAAGCATAGGCTAAGGTGGTCCAATGCATGTTAAACCAAACCAAACCAATCCTACTCCACAAAATAAAACCAAGCCAAGTCAAAATCTATTTTACGAGAAAACCCAAAATTCCACAAGTCCAGAAAATAAAATACTTGCCAAAATCTGATTACGAGTATTGATACGAAATACGGGAAACGGGGGTGACAACTCTACCCACCTTAAAGGAATTCTGTCCTCGGAATTTAATCAAGGAGCTAGAGATTGCCACAGCAAGCTACATTAAGCGACAACAACTATAGTAAGCAGTTCAATCATACAATCATACATGCAAGCAAGGGATGGACAGCATAAGGCATAAGGAAGACATTATACCTTACGAGTCAAACAGATAGGGATATCGCGATCGGATGTCGTCCTCACGCTCCTACGTTGACTCACCTAGAGAGTGATGACCCCAAGCAACACGGACTAAGCTAATAGTCTTGTTCTTGAGTATCTTCTCCCTCCGGTCCAAAATAGACATGGATTTCTCCTCATACGGAAGGTTGGTACCAACAAACAATTTTGAATGGTCTAGGATATGGCTAGGGTTCGGAATATACCGTCGTAATTGGGATACATGGAATACGTCATGCACCTCACTTAGCTACGACGGAAGAGCAAGATGATAGGATACATCTTCTACTCGCTCCAGGATATCGAACGGCCCTATATACCTAGGACTAAGCTTTCCCCACACGCCAAAACGAATGACGCCGCGGTTAGGCGAGATCCTAAGGAATACATGGTCACCGATAACAAACTCTAAAGGAAGTCGATGGGCATCGGCCCAATGTCGCTGGCGGTCTTCGGCAATTCGAAGATGATCCCTGACTCTTCTGAGCACTTCAACTGTCTGGGCAATCATTTCTGGACCGAGCATCTGCCTCTCTCCAACATCATTCCATGCTAGCGGGGATCTGCACTTCCTACCATACAGAGCTTCGAACGGAGCCATCTGAATACTGGCCTGGAAACTATTATTGTACGAGAACTCCACCAGGTGCAGGTGATCTTCCTACGAACCACCGAAGTCAAGTGTACAAGATCTCAACATGTCTTCAAGAGTCTGGATTGTACGCTCTGACTGACCATCTGTCTGCGGATGATATGCCGAACTGAACTGGAGACGAGTTCCCAAACTCTCTTGCAGGCTACGCCAAAAGTGTGATGTGAATCTTGAATCCTTGTCCGAGGTAATACTGACCGGCACCCTATGAAGCCTGACAACCTGCCTGAGATACATCTCTGCTAGTTGAGCTGTAGACTGCCCAACTCTGAATAGGAAAAAATGAGCCATCTTCGTGAGCCGGTCAACTATAACCCAAATAGCATCTCGACCAGCAGGGGATCTAGGCAATCCAGTCACAAAATCTATGGTCACATGCTCCTATTTCCATTCTGGAATTGGCAAGGGCTGAAGAAGTCTAGCGGGCCTCTGATGTTCAGCCTTAACCTGCTGGCAAACCAAACACCGAGAGATAAACCAGGCTATCTTCCTCTTCATGCCGTTCCACCAGAAATGCTGACGAATATCACGGTACATCTTCGTGCCACCGGGATGAATAGAATACTGTGAACTGTGAGCTTCTGCCATAACTTTTTGTCTGATATCTCTACTGGGTACACAAAGACGAGTGCCATATCGAAGTGTACCATCTTCATGAATGTACAACTCTGGTCTTCTTCCTGTCTCACACTCTGCTCTGAGCCGCTGAGTCTTGGAATCTGTAGACTGTACCGTACGGATCCTCTCAACTATACTGGACTGAACCTGTAGACTGGCCATCAATGCAACAGTGGTAGGAAGAACCACTTCAATTCTTATCTTCTGAAGATCGGCCAGTAACTCTGGTTGTGCCGTCAGGAAATAAACTCCGGCTCTCCGGTTCAACGCATCTGCTGCAACGTTGGCCTTCCCTGGGTGATATTACAAATCTATATCGTAGTCCACCAATAGTTTAAGCCATCTCCTCTGCCGCATATTAAGGTCCTTCTGGGTGAAAACATATTTCAGACTCTTGTGATCAGTAAATATCTCCACTCTATCTCCATACAAGTAGTGCCTCCACAACTTAAGCGCAAATACTACTGCTGCCAGCTCCAAGTCGTGGGTTGGGTAATTCTTCTCATGATTACGAAGTTGACGTAATGCATAAGATATCACCTTCCCATGCTGCATCAAGACACACCCCAATACTCTGCCTGAAGCGTCGCAATAAACTGTGAATCCTGCGGTCCCATCTGAAAGTGTGAGAATGGGAGCCGTTATCAAACCTTGTTTCAACTTCTCAAATGATTCCTGACACTCTGCTGTCCAAGCGAACTGCACATCCTTGCGGGTCAACTGGGTCATCGGCGCCGAAATCCTTGCAAAATTTGAAACGAATCGCTGGTAGTAGCCGGCTAATCCGAGGAAGCTGCGAACCTCTACCACTGAACAGGATACTGGCTATGACTCGATAGCCATAATCTTCTAGGGATCTAGTTCCACTCCACCTAGAGTAATGATGTGACCCAAGTACGAAATGCGATCGAGCCAGAACTCGCATTTACTAAACTTGGCGTACAACTGATGCTCTCTAAAAGTCTGAAGGACGATTCTGAGATGCTGCTTATGCTCTACTTTGCTCTTGCTGTAGACTAGGACATCATCTAGAAACACGATCACAAACTGATCCAAATAAGGCATGAAAATGCGATTCATGAGGTCCATGAATACTGTCGGCGCTTTGGTCGCTCCAAAGGGTATAACAAGGAACTCCCAATGTCCATACCTAGATCGGAAAGCTGTCTTTGGGATGTCCTGCTCTCTGACTCCGATCTGATGGTATCCTGATCGCAAGTCTATCTTCGGGAACGCTGAAGCCCCCTTGAGTTGATCAAACAAGTCATCTATCCTCGGGAGAGGGTATCTGTTCTTGATTGTCACTGAGTTCAAGGTACGATAATCTACACATAACCTGGACGTACCATCCTTCCTTTTCACAAGAAGCATCGGGGCTCCCCAAGGTGATCCACTTGCACGAATGAATCCCTTGGTCCTGAGTTTTTCAATCATCTTGTACAAAATCTCCAACTCTGAAGGCGCCATCCTGTAGACTCGCTCTGATACTGGTGCTGTCCTGGGGATCAAGTCTATAGTGAACTCGATCTCCTGCTCTGGCGGTATTCCTGGAAGTTCTTCTGGAAAGACATCTGGAAACTCATCAACTATTTGGGGTAACTGCACTGCTGCTACTGCCATCCGCAATACTGGAAAAGATGGCTCTACTACGCCTCTGGAAAATAAAAACTCTGGCTCTCCGGGAATGCTGAAAACAACCCTGCCAACATGGCAGTCTATCCTAGTATACTGGTTCCTCAACCAATCTATGCCTAAGACTACATCATAGTCTTCCATAGGGAATTCTATGAATCTAGCGGGGAACTCTCTACCGCTAACTACGATCCGATACGAGGAAAATACTCAATATATTCCCACAAGACCATTACCAGTAAGTATATTAAGCCTCATTGCTAATGACTCAGGATCCAATCCTATCCGTGTCGTGAATCGTGCAGACATGAATGAATGTGATGCACCAGAATCAAATAATACTAATACTGGAGAGGAGTTGACGAGAATAGTACCTGCCACTACCTCACCTAGTGCAACTTCTTCTTCCATAGCCATCATCATGGCCTGACCTCTAGCTGCGAGTCCCTTCTGCTGGAAACCTCTCTGCCTGCTCTGCACTTGGGCTTGGGTATACTGCTGCTGGTTCTGCTGATGAAATGCCTAGGCCTGAGGCAACAATGGCCTCGAGTACTGCTGCTGCTGCGTAGGTGTCGGTCCCCTAACCGATGGACTGGTTAGGTTGGAAGAGGAAGAACTACCCCTATTCGGGCAATCTCCTATCTTGTAATCTGCTGCTCCACAAGCTAGGCACAATCCTTGTGCCCTACGATAATCTGCCACCACATGGCCTGGCTTCCCACAATGAGAACATCCCATCGCGGAAGTCTGCTTCTGCTTCTGCTGCTGCGGGTACGTCGGGGTCGAATGCTGAACCGACGTTACTGAGGTTGCCCGCCTCGGAGTTCCAATGGTCAAACTTCTAGCTGCCGGGACTGGAGCTGATAATTGGTACATCTGATTGTGGGACCGCTTCCTACCTCTGGTCCTATCCACGATCCTCTGGAAGGTGTACTCATGACTCCTAGCTGCTCTCAAAACTGCATCGAATGTCTGGTGCTCGAACTGCTCGACTGCCAACAAGATCTCCAAATACAGTCCCTGCTGGAACCGCTGGGCCCTATCAAACTCGGTTGCCACCAAGGTGGGGGCAAACCTACTGAGTCTAGAAAACTCAGATGCATAACTGTCGACCGTTCTTCCTCCTTACTTCAAGTTGGTAAATCTCGTCTGCAGGTCGTACCGAGCTACAACATCAAAATACTTTGTCTGGAATCTTTCTATAAATACTGCCCAAGCAATGGATACCACTAATCCCATGGCCTGTGCTGCCCACCAACTATGAGCTAAGTCCAGCAACTGTAGCCGTACCACGGCCACCTTCTCATTCTCAGGTGTTCTAGTTGCTTCTAGAATTATCTCGGTATCCTGAAGCCAAGCGTCCGCGGCAATCGCATCTTCACTGCCGTCGAAGAAGGGAGGGTTCAGGCGCTTGAAGTTGTTAGCCGCGCTGTTCCCTGGGTGACCGCCCCTGGTCAAAGCATCTGCCACTGCCTGGTGTAAGGCGTCTCCTCGACGATCCTGGAAAGCTATCAAGGTCCTGATAAGCCCTACCAAAGTGCCATCATCCGGCTCAGCAGGCTGAACGGGCTGAACTGGAGGCTCTCCTCCAGTAGGTATAACTCTGAAGGCTACTCCGGAGTGATGGGCTTGATCTCCTGGTTGCTGGTCCACATGAAGTGCTCCACCTTGCTGATTGGCTGCGTCGGGTACAGTGCCGCTGAAGAAGACGACACAGGAAAAATAATAAGGAAGGACCAGAACAGATCAATGACACAAGCATGTGATCAGGTCAAGATTCCAGAGATTTAGAGGATATGAAAGGAGATCAAGGGCGAGTACTGATTGAGACATCTATCGGTAAACCCTCACATTTCTTGATTGACAAGACCTGCATGGGCTACCACTTAAACCATGTCACGCCCCAGAACCAGAATACTGGAGAGCGAGGACGAACATAGCCAGCTACGTATATTGAAATAAAGTCCATCTCGCTATACGGTCATGGCTGTCTAGATATGAGGGTTTACTACAAGCCAACGGTCTCTTAAGGTCAAGCCTATTGTCTCAATCTCAAGCAAGTAATATAATTACAAGATATTTGACCACCAAATATACAATAAAAGGCGTCCCAAATATTACATATCAGCTGATCATGAAGCTAGTCGTACAAAATGCTAGGACTAGCAAGAGTTAAGTCATACATGATCAACCCTAGGATTTGTTAATCATGTTTACAGCCCGTAGGCAGACAGTAAGTAAATGTGCATCGAGCTAACACGTGCTCGTCGGCTAAACGCCTCAAAAGAATAATTTACAATAGAGTGAGCGAAACAAAATAGAAAACCCACTCGTAGCCCGGGTTCCTTCTAGTCGCCACCATCGGGCTAGAGGTTCGGTAGATCCTCGGGTGCTGCTTCGAAATCTGGCCACACAAAACCAGCTGGGTCAAACCCCAGAAAGAGCAAGTGCCACAAAGGAGGCCACAAAATAAGAACAAAACCAGCATATCAGAACATAAGAAAATGAAAGGAAAGTACAAGTAAATAAGAGCACGTCAGGACAATAAACGACTAGGGACGTAGAACCCTTCTGGGAGCCAAGTTACAACCCGTAAACCAAACAAGGACCGGGGTTGTAATCCTTCGCCTGAATAGCACCTTCGCCTCTACTCAATTATTGTAATACATGTGGTTCGTATTACGTATTTTTGGAATACGTGTACGTATTTATTCTTGTATTGCATGATTTTCCTGGCTTGGCATTTCCTTCTTGGCTTGGTTTATTCCTGGTTCGGGTTGGTTGGTTCGGCTTGGCTTGGTTTTGATTGGGTTCATGATGAACCCAAGGTGAACCCCTGCCTACCACCACCATTTGTATTTATTAGCCCTCTTCATTCTCCCTCTTCATTATTTATCTTCTTCTTCCTCATTTACTCCCTTCACCTACCAAAGAAAGAAGAGAGAGGTCTAGGCAAGTGCAACTTTCTTCCACAAGAGAGCTCATTTTTATTGTTCCATTAGCTTCTCCTCATGTTTCTAAGACACATTAGAACTTGTCATTTTCCATTTTGAGGCTTTAAATTTTGTAGATCTTGAAATTAGTTATTTTCGGATTTTGATGGTTTTGATCTATCAAACTTCTTTGTTTTCAGTTTTAACGATTACATGTTGTAGAGAATTTTATCCTACCCAATTTTGACCTTTGAAAAGTTGGATTTGGACTTATTTTGACAAAGTTATGGACTTTTGAAGCTTTGAGTTCAACCCATGGAGTTCTTGCTGTTTGGAGAAGACAGTGAGCAGTGCACGAGCTTTTTAGCTTGTGCCATTGAGCTGTGCGCGCTCTTTAGCGCAGCGCAATCCCCATACGCTGCCTTTTGGGAGCGTATGACTCGCATACGCTCGCTTGCTTGACAAAGAGTCGTATGGACCCCATACGCTGCCTTTTGGGAGCATATGACTCGCATACGCTCGCTTGCTTGATAAGGAGTCGTATGGACCCCATACGCTGCCTTTTGGGAGTGTATGACTCGCATACGCTCGCTTGCTTGACAAGGAGCCGTATGGACCCCATACGCTGCCTTTTGGGAGAGTATGACTCGCATACGCTCGCTTGCTTGACAAGGAGTCGTATGGACCCCATACGCTACCTTTTGGAAGCATATGACTTGCATACGTCTGACCTGAGCATGACTTGCACTGAGCGTATGACTTTTACACTGAGCGTATGGCCTTTGGCTGACTTGGTCTCATGTCAGCGTGTCAGATTTGGTTTTATTTTCCTTAAGCTTGGCTCTTCTATAGCCCTTTTGTCCTGAACTTGATAATCACGAATTTATGTAATATGTTTGGAAAGGATAATTGAGCATGACATGATAGTGACCTGCAGTGGTCTACTCCTGACATAATAACCTGACATGACCTGATAGTGGCCGTCGTGGCGCACTCCTGACTAGTACACTTGACCTGATAACCTGACATGTTATATCTTGATAAGCTGTTGCGACGGCTACCTGACATGACATGACCTGTATAATTAATCTGCACACCGTGGGCGATTGTGTTTGTACAATAAACCAGTCCTGTCTTGCATCATGTCTAGGACAGGGACTCCTGAGTACCACGGTCAGGAGTACCTACTAAAATGGACTAAGGCTAATAACTAGATTAATACATTAGTCATGACGAGATTTCCCAGCTACAGGCAATCCCGTTACCTGGGCACGCCTTGGGATCTGTAGCCTGCCGTCGAGTAGGACACATTTCCAGCACACTGTCATGTGTTGCACCCTTCAAGCTACCTAAGGGTACATTCGTTTCCTGGACGATGTACCCACCTGAATTCAACTCTAATCTTTTAACCCGGGTAACCTGGATGGTCTGCAGGGCTTGTGGCTGTGGAATAATCTCACTGTATCTTGTTAGTAATTAGGCTTGTGACAACCCTAGTTAGTTAAAGTATCAAGCCGTAATTTTTGCTTGGCCGTAAAGTGATTGGACGGAGTCTAACCAGTCTAGTCTTGTCCTGATCCTGTTCCAGATTATTGAATGACCAGAATGCTTGTATTTATTTTACCGATAAATGGTGAGAATTCCAAGTTCTGTTCAGGCGAAGGGTTACAACCCCGGACCTTGTTTGGTTTACAGGTTGTAACCTGGTTATCTGAATGGTTCCATGGTTATCTCGTCGTATATCATCCTGGTGTATTTTCCTTATTTTCCAGTTCTTATTTTTATTTATATCTTGTGCTGTTTGCTGGTTTTAGTTCTTAAGTGAAGCCTCTTTTGTGGCACTTGCTCTTTCTGGGGTCTGACCCAGCTGGTTTTGTGTGGCCAGATTTTGGAGCAGCTCCAGAGGATCTACCGACCTTCCTACCAGATGGTGAACACTAGAAGGAATCCCGGCAACGAGTGGGTTTTATTTTTGGCTCTCCCACTCTATTGTAAAAATATTCTTTTGAGGCGTTTAGCCGACGAGCACCTGTTTAGCTCGATTGTACTTACTTACTGTCTGCCTACGGGCTGTAACATGATTAACAGATCCTAGGGTTGATCATGTATGACTAAACTCTTGCTAGTCCCAACATTTTGTAACGACTAGCTTCATGATCAGCTGAATATGTAATGTTTGGGACGCCTTACTATTGTATATTTAATGATCATACATCTTGTGACTTTTACTTACTTGCTTGTGATTGAGACACTAGGCTTGTTCATGACCTTAAGAGACTGTTGGCTTGTAGATAAACCCTCATGTATCTAGACAGCCGTGACCGTATAGCGAGATGGATTCCATTTCATATACGTAGCTGGCTATGTCTGCCCCCGCTCTCCAGTATTCTGGTTTTGGGGCGTGACATGGTTTAAGTGGTGGCCCATGCAGATCTTGTAAATCAAGATATGTGAGGGTTTACCGAATAGATGTCTCAATCAGTATTCGTCCTTGATCTCTGCTCATATCTTCTGAATCCCTGGATTCTTGTCCTGATCATGTGCTTGTATCGTTGATCTGTCCTGGTCCTTCCTTATTGTTCCCTATGTCGTCTTCTTTAGCGGCATTGTTCGTGGTCCTACCGACCAGCAAGGCGGAGCACCTCCCGCGGACCAGCAGCAACCTGGAGATCAAGCCCAGCATTCCGGAGTAGCCTCCAGAGTCGTGCCTTCTGGCGGAGAGCCACCAGTCCAGCCATGGTTGGGTGGCGCAGGGGATCAGGTGAGCATGAGCCGATGGCGCAGGGGGCCAAGTGCGCATGAGTCGATGGCGCAGGAGGCCAAGTGCGCATGAGACGATGGCGCAGGGATGCGCGCACAATCGGGCAGCGGCCAGGGCTGCGCGATCATCGACCAGCGCTAAAGAGCACGGCGCGGGGGAGGCTGCGCGGTTCAGCCTAGGGGGCATGAGCGCAAGTCAGTCCTGCGCTAAAAAGCACAGGCCGAGGGGGGGTCTTCTTCTCCAAGGCTGAGATGAACTCTCAAGAACATCCAAAACTTCAAATCTTCATATCTTGGCCAAATCAAAACCAAATTTGGATTTTCAAAGTTCTAACTTGAGTGAAGTTGAATTCTCTTCCACATGGAAGCATCAAAACAAGCAAAAATCAAAGTTTAATAGATCAAAACCAAGAATTTCCGAAAATGGTTAAAACCTAGATCTAGAAAAATAGAAGCTCCAAATCCAAAAATGTCAAGTTCCAATATTGATCTCCATGTCCTAATCTAGCTAATGGACAAATAAAATATGGTACTTATTTGATGGCAAGGTGCACTTGTCTATGGTGTTGGTGTTGTGTAGAGGAAGGAAGAAGAAGAAGATGGAAAGTAAATAAAAGAGTAAAGAGGAGAGAGAAAAGTTAGGTGTGGTTTTAATGAGGGTGGTTTTGGTGTGTTGAGGGTGAAGCATAGGCTAAGGTGGTCCAATGCATGTTAAACCAAACCAAACCAATCCTACTCCACAAAATAAAACCAAGCCAAGTCAAAATCCATTTTACGAGAAAACCTAAAATTCCACAAGTCCAAAAAATAAAATACTTGCCAAAATCCGATTACGAGTATTGATACGAAATACGGGAAATGGGGGTAACATTTCTACAACCTCGTCCCTCTTCTCTGCACTGGAAGATTCCTGTCTGGGCTCAGCGGTAGGTGTAGAAGACGACATCATAACTCCGGTGATCGTATTTGTCAGGACCGATGCCAAGATAGATCTTGGAGGAGTGACTACTTTCTTTCTTCTGAAGACTATTTTCTTTCTGTGTAGAGGTCTCTCCGGGCTCTCTACGTCTATAGCATGATCTTGTATTTGAATGGAGGTCGGGGTCGTCGCCTCTTCTCTCTGAATTGACTCAGCCTGTTGCTGAGATTGCGACCGGGTAGTAACCCTTTCCGATGATTCAAAAACAATCTTCTTCTTAGAGATTGGAGAAGAAGGTTCTTCGGCCTTCCTCTTCTTCTCCTTGGCCGGAGATCTTACTTTTAGGGAGACGCGCAGCGGCTCGTAAACTTCTTCAGGGAAGTTAGCTTCCCTCGAAGCTTCTAATGGTGCATCGGCCGGCTCATGCTCCTCATCATTACCAAGAAGCACCAGAACAGGTGCTCCTTTCTTAAATTGAGTCGCAGTTGTGAAGCTATCTGCCAGATTGAAGTTTTTAGCAAAAGTGTTTACTGATGTATAGAAGATCGAGTACGTATACAGCATAAGAGGACCTCGATCATTTCTGGACGGCATCGAGAACGTCGTCCTTGTGTCTCGAGTATTGTAATATGCCCAAGCCCAGGCTCCGTCAATTAAAAACCCTTTTCCTTGTAGGCATGTGATAGCATTACCTACATGGAACTGGTCATAACCGAATTGGCGCACAAAATGGCTGGAAAGATAAGGCTCGATATAGCATTCATCCTCGAACCGGTATACCAGGTGTGACGGCCGAATTGTCCTCAGCCAATCGAAAGCTGTGTGGCCCAAAGGCTGCATCCTCCCGGAGTCCACAAGGTTTGTAGACATATGCTCATAACCGATTGGAGGGGTAACGCAGTAGAAGCTCTATCCTCTACCGAGATTCAGTAGCATCGACAATCCCTCAAAGTGGTATAAATCCACTTGCATCCAGAAAATCTTCTCAAAAAGCTGCCACCTACTGCCGCCATATCCGGATTCATTAGTGAAGGATGGTGTAGAAGCAGCCATCCGAACAAGTATGTGTATGGTAGTTCTAGCCAGGGGAAGTGTCCTTTCTTGCCTTTCCCTTTAATCATTGAATTAACGTAGAGTCGAAGGCCGGCATTCACTCTGCATGTCATTGCTGACAGCAGATCCTTCCGGTAGCCGAAGACCAGACAGACAGCAGCAAAAAGTTTACCACGGTGGAAGCGGTCGACTGCACTGGCCCCAGGGATGACGTATCGTCAGAGCCAGTAAGTGAGAAAACCCGCCAACTGGGCCTCCTTCGACATGGGCCTATAGCCCATCCTCATGTAACTCTCAATAATGTCATCTTTTTTAAGAGGGGGATATTGAAGATCATCCTCGATCTTGATATCCATATCTCCATGTGTCTCCATTAGCTTTATCATTTTACTATTGCTGAGTGGTCGGAAAAAGTTAGGATTGCAGTTTTTGTGCTCCTTGGTCTTCTTCTCAATGATGTGGTTGAGGAAGAGATATGGCAACCATTTAGTGGAGTAGCAGGTGCCAGATGTGCCACTCTTGTAATCTAGAGAGCAAATCTTGTAATGGTAGAGGAGTTCTTCAAAGACGGATACCATATCAGCATTCTCCTGACGCAGTTTATCCAATTCATAGTTTGTTGGGACAAACTCTTCATAGGGGATATCCCCCATTGGCAGGTTGGAGATGTACTTCATCTCGTGTATAGCTAACCCGATCTCTCTGCGGGGCGTCATGAACGTCCCGGTTCTATAGTTGTATCTCTCGGCTAACATGAGAAATAGATGAGGATTGGGAGGAAAGGCATAAACAGTGGCATACACTGCTTGGTATAGATTAATCTCCTTAAGCCGCTCTTCAAATTGGACCAATATCCAATTGGCTATACAGATCCATCTCTTGTTATCCGGGTTCACAAGGCCTGTCAGCCGTAGCTCGTGATCCGGATACCTTCCTTCTACCTTCGTAAACTCATTTGCGAATATCGAAGTTCTCACTGGTAGCAGCAAGGAAGAATCTTCTGGTGGGATACAGTCGGGCTTTAGTCCTCTAAGCAATGAGCTATGGTGCTCAGAGGAACTGTAGAATATATCTTTGTTGTCAGACCCCTTCTTGACATAGATGTTCCCTGTTCGGGCTTGCTGAAGAGGAGTTATATCCCATTCCATTCTTCTCGGATAGCTTGCAAAAGCATATCGAGATAGAGGAAGGCATCTAGAAATCTCCGACAGAAGGATTATTTTCTCGCCCCTCTGGATAAGTCTCTGTTCCATTCGAGGTCTTGGCTGAGAGTTCTTGTCAAAGGCCTCACCAAACAAGAACAACGGCTTCTTATGAGTAACTGTGTCAGCTGTCTGAAGAGGCTGCCCGTTCATCAGACACAGTAAAGTCTCATTGTCCTGTGCAATCAATACGGCTTGCCGAGATGTCGGTAAGGCGTACTGAGGGAATGTCACATGAGACAGATCTTCTTTATATTCAGGTTCAGCCAAGGATCCTGCAAAGACCTCATAGTTGGGGTCTTCCCTGAGGTTAACTGCATCAAATAAAGAAACAAGGATCAGTACATACAAAAGCAACATTCTACAGAAGATCATCAATTTGTGCAAGTTGTCAGATTGTGCCAACACAGTCAGCTTGCGCAAGTTATCAGACTGCGCCAACAAAACCGACTTGCGTAAGACATCCGTTTGCGCTAATACACTTGCGCAAAATATCATTTTGCGCTAACATATTTGCGCAAGACATCAGTTTGTGCTGGCACAACTGACTTGCACAAAATGATAGATTGTGCCGAATATTTTGTCAGCACTTTCCATCCGATTGTGCAAGAGTATAGTTTTCATAAAAATGAAAACTATTGTGAATGCAACCGAAACCTTAAACAGGGTGGCGCAAATACCATCAATCCCTAAAAAGAGAGAGGTATGAAGGTTTGAAAATATCAAGAACCCTAAAAAGGGTTTCGATCTTCGTTTCTCATTTACCTTGCAATGCTGGATGACCTATTTCATGACGAGAAATTCGGGGCACAATCCGAGTCGAAGGCTCGGCGGGGGCCTTGCCCTTCACAGTGGCTGTACGCTTGGGAGCCATCGCTATCGTCGGCGGGAAGGAGAAGAAGTAGTCAGAGAAGGAACGTCAGCTTTTGTCTCTTGAACAGTCAAAAAACAAGTAAAGGATGAAAGAAAGAAAAAAAGAAACTATTTATAGTTTTTTCAAGTGTAACGGCTACCTCCGATTACGCCACAAAAGTCTGAGCTAATTCCACCAAACGCGCAGTCAAAGCGCAACTTGCGCAACTTGATTTTAAATTCAAAATTCAAAGTATTTTGAAACTTTGAACATTTTCAAATTTTGAAAACTTTGAAGGGAGTCTTGTAGGTCCTAAAAATCAAGTTACATTTATCAAATAAACAGAGGAAATTAAATTGTGCACTCTTCAAATGGACTGCGCAGGAGGCAGATTGCGCTACCATTCAAACGCGCCAGCTGAATTACGCTACCACTCAAGCGCACTATGCTGACGTAGCAATGCCATCATTACCTGACAAAAATCTGATCTTCTGACAGCTGTCAGCCCAATAAACGAGGAGTCCTTTCGTTTCTTATGCAGCACAACGCTCGAGGACAGCTGTACAGCAAGCGCAGTATGACAGTTCAACTTCAGCGCAGTCTGACCAAGCCCGAGTCTCAACACAGTCTGATGCTAGCACTTTTCAAGTGGTGCAATCAATCAAGATAACTGACATTTATTACATGGTTTACATGCCATCAATTGCTCGCCACGTGGCAACCGCCTGTACACGACCATGCACATTTCAATCAAATAATGCCACGTGTCTAATACAGTTGGCCCACGATCGAGTAACTGCCATTCGCTGTTTGCGCAGTCTGTTGCTAGCATAGTTCGTTATGCGCAATCCAGAATAACTACAAATTAGTTATTTCTAGAACTCTATAAATAGAGTTTCAAGTCCTTCATTAAAGAGATCAGATCATTATTATCATCAGAGATCAGAAGTTCTTGTCCAAGTGCTGCTGCATTCTTCAGAGGTTATCATCTTCAAAGTTCACATCATCCAAGGGATAAAGCGATCGTCTTTAGATCGGATTTCTATAGTTGTACTTTTCCAAAATTTAATTGTAATCTTCTTACAAAGTTTGTGAAATAAAGACTTTTGTTTTTGCAAACAATGTGTCTTGCTAGTCCCCTAAGGACCTGGTGATCTCTCCAGGTTATTGCTGGTTTTCTTCCAGATATTTGTTAAGATTGCTAAAATAGAAGGATAGATTTGTGGACGATGATATCTCCCATATTCAGGTATTGATAGTGATATTTTATCACTTTCGTATTTTACATTTCATGATGACATCTTTAGCTGTATAGCCTAGTTTTACAAGCCTACTTTCTGTTATGAGCTTGTTCAGGTGATTGTATTAAGGTCTGGCAAACCTTACTACAAATTATCTTTTCTTTTATTTATATTCAAGTGGCATCAGTGTATTATTGTTTCATCAACATTAATGCAATGGTTCCTATTTGAGATTATTATATGTGGATTCAGATATAGTTGACTTGCCATTCTAGACCCTATCTTAGATAGCTTATATGTATTCGAGCTGGACAAGAGTCCACTTGATATGTAGCTGGCATGTATACGTATCCTTGTCCTATGTTTTTAGGACTGGGGCATTACAATGGGAGAATTATAATTCTTTCTTGGATTACAAATCCAGCAAGGACCAAACGACACTTTCATCAATCAAGCTAAATACACAAAGGATCTCCTCAAACGCTTTGAGCTCGACACATCCAAATCAATGAGAAGTCCTATAGCCATAGCAACAAAGCTTGATTATGATGAGAATGGTATTTCCGTTGACATTCGTAAGTATCGAGGTATGATTGGTAGCTTAGTTTACTTAACTGCTAGTCGTCCTGACATTATGTTTAGTGTTTGTCTTTGTGCACGATACCAAGCAAACCCCAAAGAATCACACTTATGTGCCATTAAGCGCATTTTTCGATATCTCAAAGGCACCATAAACATGGGACTTTGGTATCCAAAATTTCTATCCTTTGAGCTTGTAGGATACTCGGATGCAGATTTTGCCGGATGCAAGATTGATCGAAAAAGCACTAGCGGCACTTGTCAATTCCTTGGGAAATATTTGGTATCTTGGTTGAGTAGGAAACAAAATTCTGTAGCTCTTTCCACCACTGAAGTCGAATACATTGCAGCTGGATGTTGTTGTGCACAAATTCTTTGGATGACACAAACACTTGTAGACTATGGCATTTCTTCTACCAGTATCTCTATTAAATGTGACAACACTAGTTCTATAAATCTCACAAAAATTAGATTTGTCACTCATGCACCAAGCATATTGAGATTAGACATCATTTTCTTCGTGACCATCAACAAAAGTGGGACATCCATCTTGAATTTATTGATACTACTTATCAATTGGCGGATATCTTCACAAAGCCTCTTCCAGAGGATTGATTTGTATTTCTTTGCTACAAATTGGACATTCTTAACCTTGACTCTTAGTTTCTCTGTTCAACGGAATACCGATGGCATTCTGCGAAACACCGTTGATTTACCAATTTTCGTTCAAAAGAATAGTTCTGTTAACATAATCGGCTTACCGACGGAACCCATCGGAATTCCGACGGCGTACTGTATTCGGCGACCTTTTCAAACAACCTCTATTTAGTAGGTCCTACCAAATCCTTTCATTTTCTATCACCCATCCTTTCAAATCCTCCTCATTAATTCTCTTCATTCCTTTTCATATCACTTTTATTTACTATACATCCTATCACATATCTTCACACATCAATTCTTCCTTAAAACCCTCTCCATAAATACATTCATCACCAACTTCAAAACCCCTCTCTTTAACTCTTCTCCATCTCTTCCTCTTCCCAACGTTTCCACCTCTTCACTTATTTATCTTTCTTTCTTCTTCCTCCTCCTTCTACACACATACAACTCTTGCTTCTACCAAGTCTCTTCCAACTAAAGCCCTTACTTTTCACCATGGCCCATGCCATGCACCCGTGTTCTTTCTCCTCTTCCAATCCCTTCATGTCGATGCCCTTTCCGAATGGAGCCTACGACCGCAAAATTTTTAAATCCAGTATTGCTGCTGACGCTTGGTTCTAATCCTTTGAACACCACCCCGTGTTCGAGGGAAGGTCGATCAACTGGAATATTTTTTCTAGCCATCTCCCACTGTTCTAGTTTGTGGGACTGTCAAAACTTCCGAGCCATCAAATTCTAGTGTATCCTGATGCAGTTTGCCTTTTCTACTGTAATCTCATCCCCGACTTGGCCAACAATGCGATCGAAACTCTCGTCAACGATCGCCACTTCCGTCCCACCGCCCACGATCTTGCTGAGATTCTCGATATTCCAAATCGAGGGGACGCTCTTCCTGCTCTCCGGTCTGAATCATATCTCCAATGTATCTTTGAAGAATTATGTGGCATTATTTGTAAAGGGCCTGACGCTCCTGGCATTCCTGTTCTTTCCAAGCAACTGGAGCTATTTTATTACGAACTGTATCGCATCATCTGCTACTCCTTGACTCCCAAGTCTGACAACTACGATGCTATCACATGCGGCACCTTGTTTGCATGTATTATCTCTATGCCAAGAAGACTTGGTCCTTCGCAAAAACTCTGTTGAACGCCTTTTCCTCGATTCACTCTGTGGGACGGCGTGCCCTAAATTACGACATGTTCATCACGCTAATCCTGGAAGCCAAAGGTGTGGACCTCAGTATTTATCATACGGATGGTGCTCCTTCCTACTTGGCTGTCTCATGCTATTCTGCTACCGGCCAATCATCTCGCTCAGCCCGTCCATCTAGTTCTCAGACCGCTGCTTATGCTCCTTCTGACCCTCCTTCCTCTGCTCGGTTTATGCCTCTCACTCAGCATTATTTTGACATGCGCATGGCCTAGGCTGAGGAACAGATGAGGACCGACACCAGAGGCCTTGGCAACCTTATTCAGAGTCTCTTCTATGATCATTGTTACTTCATTCAGCGAACTTTTCAGGACCGTAATGCTTATCTTGATCCCGACCTTCAGGATCGCAACTTCCATGCCTCGCGTTTCTCTGATCCTAATGTCCATGAATTTATGTATCCTGATGGCATTGACCCGTTTGGAGCTTTCCAAGGGAACCCAGGCGATGATGGTGATGATCCGGCCGATCAGTAAACTCCGGTCTCCTTTAGTGATGGTCTAATAAGCAGTGGTATAGGTGTCCTAGTCTGTCCTTTGAGGTCCTTCGGGGACCAGTGTCTGTCTTTGCTTGTTGTTTGATTGTCTTATGCGGTCCTTCGGGGACCTTCTATTTTAATGTTGGTTGGTATACTCCTAATAGGGAGTTTTATTGTTGGTTTGAGTACTCCCGATAGGGATACTTGTTTTAGTTCTGTCCAGTTTCAATCTGTTACAAGCATGTACTCTCAAACTTTCATCCAATATATGTATGACTTGGTTTATCCTATTGTTATTATAAATGCCCTTTGTTTTACATATATATGCATTCCACCATCTTTGATTAAGTGACAAAGGGGAAGAAAATGTGTTGAGGGGGAGTAGTCTACCTACGTGGGAGATACTTTCTAAAAACATCATGCTACCTTCTTTTTGTCAATTATCAAAATAGGAGAGATTGTTGGCACATTGATTTTGATAACATTAACTGCATCTTCATGTTTTAGTTTTCTCTTCTTCTCAGCAAACAGATATACCATTAAGATTTCCAAAGGCTGCTACAAAAAGATCATTTTATCAAAGCCATTCATTAAACCACACGAAAGACTTACAGATTGACTTAAAGAAAGACTAAAGAAAAGCCACCGCATACTCAAAGCCTACGCTCAAAGATTCAAGGTCCCAGAGTCTGTACAAGGTCTAGGACATACTAGAAACGCTTAAGGTGGATGACAAACCAAAAACCCTTACAAAATATCTTTCGAAAATCACTTGCTATATTTCTAACGAAAGACCGACGGTATACCGATAGGTACCGACGGTATACCGATTTCTTACACAGAAATAGTTCTGTGAAGATAATCGGCATACCGAAGATAATCGACATACCGACGGCATACCGTAGTGTACCGACGGTATACCGATTTCTTACACAGAAATAGTTTTGTGAAGATAATCGGCATATCGACGTACACCGACGATATACCAAATTCTTACACAGAAATAGTTTTATGTAGATAATCTGTAACACCCCAGTCCCAAAATACGTAAGAATAGGAACGTAGACATGCCAGCTGTATACATACGAAGTACATGGGCCTTGTATGTATACATAAGCTGTAAAATACAGTAATCCAAGACAAACTAAATCTCATCCACAATAAAAAGAATAATAATATAAAAATTAACTCGAATATTTATGATACAATCGTTGGACGGAGACAAAGTCCACTACCAACTATCTCAATGAAAAAAATATACAAGAATCGATCCATAAAATAGCAAGACAAACCAAGCGCAATCGTCTTCGAAGGAATGGAGAAGACCACGGCCTTGGCTAGGATACCTGCAGAAGACATGAACACACACCTGGGGAAAAACCAGGTCCTTAGACGGACGTAGCAAGATACAGGAAGAACAAGCTAATATGATCTGTCAGAATAAAATAATATATAAAAGACTATTCTAGACACAAATATGCAATTAAATTCTAACCGCCTAATGTGTAATTTAGAGGACAACTTTCATGCGCATGGGTGGGATTTTAGGCTATGTGTACGTAACTGGCATCCAGTCAACTGTATCCGGCCGTAACGTCCAAAACGTCAGAGGGTAACTGCAAATATATCGCCACAGTTCCATCCGGAGACTTTGGTTTACCTGTTTGCATTCCTATACGCACTAGCGACTGTCCTCCCCCAATATTTCCCACACTATTCAAGTCACGTCCATGGCTCGTCCAGTTTTGTAACTGCTTGAGTCTCTAAAACCCTAGTCATAACAGTTACGATCATCTATCCGTCACACGACTTTAGAGAGGGCCAGTCCACAAGTCGTGCCTCTAACAACATGTCTCCAACCGTGTAGTGTAAGTGTCATGGCCAGCGGAGATATAAAAATATCCCGCAATAGGAGGGTAGTCCACTACAACTAAGTTAACATGCATATAGTAAAATAAAACGACTAATAAAGTCGCTTGCACCCAAGTGTGGCTTGGACGTGCAGTTTATAACAAAGGAAACTAACAATATGAGACAAAGTAAATAATGCAGAAAATAAATAATTGACAGTTAATTAGGAAGGTATACTTGCCTGTTACGAAGCCTGGTGAGCTGCCTGGTGTGGTACAATAAAGGTGATACAAGATCGAGTTCGGTGTAACAACTACGCAAAGGGGCCTCCGATGGTGGCACGGACTGGTCCATTGGGTCCAGAACGGTCAACTTAGTTAGGGTTGACATAACGGAGTGCGAAATTGGAGAGGAAATAGGAATATCGGGATTGGTCATGGACTTGAAGTTAATCGAAGGAAATTGGACCAAATAATACGAATTTAAAAAAAATTATTTATAACCTTGAAAACTATATTTTGTTACCAAAATATTTTAGATAAATATATACTTGAAATCAAAATAGTTTTTAGGCTAAAACCCTAAATTTATCAAAATAAAGTTTTAGTAGGAACTATATCTTTAATCAAAATATTTTAGATGATTATTTTGGAACTCTAGAAAATTGTTTTGGTCAAAAATATATCTTTTTGTCAAAATAAAAATATTTGGGTAAACCTTTTTTATTTTATTTGGAAATAACTAGATACACTATAGATATATACATACTATATTTAAAATATGCAATAATGTCAACAAAATTTATTACTGCTTTCTCAACACATATATCTAATAACACTAATAATATACATTATAAATAATACAAAGTTAATACAACTAATAAATCCTAGTATGTAAAACACATACAAGCGCATTCACAGACTGAGTAATCCTAATAATAATAATAATAATAATAATAATAATAATAATAATAATAATAATAATAATAAATCAAAAATAAAAATAAAAAAATAGCAGATCCTTTCTCTCCCTGGAAAGGAAAGTCACCAAAATCAAAATCAAAGAAAGAAAGAAGAAAAAAATTTAAAAGAAGGGAAAGGAGACGAGTAGGAGAGAGAGAAAGGTGAAGGAAGAAAGGAAGATGGGGAAACCGAGAGGGAGTGGGGCGAGTGGTCGGCGGAGGGAAGGGAGCTCCGGCTACGCGGGCTGCGCCGGCGACGAAGGAAGGAGGGTACGGCGGAGGGTTTGCGGAGAGGCGCGCAGGCGGCCAAGGCGGAGGAGGAGTAGGCGAGCGCGCGGCCAGGCGAAGGTTTCGGTGGCCGGAAGTGGAGGGCGGCTGGGCATATGTGCTGCCACGCGGTGGCGCGGTACGGGGGCTTCGGAGGCGCTGGGATGCGGTCGCGGACGCGCTGGGATGCGGTCACGGCCGGGAAAGGAAACGGAACGGAGATGCGGCCGCGGGAGAACGGCGCGACGGAGAGCGGTGAACGTGCGACGTTGGCATGGTGCCGCTCCAACGCACGGTGGCGGACACGGTGGTGGCTGCTTCGGGATGCAGCGGCTGAGACGGGGGCTAGCCTGTGCGGTGGGGGTCGAAGACTGGACGCCGTGGTGGCTTTGCACGGAGGTCGGCGGACACGGGTCGGGATCGGCGGATGCGGTTTTAGGTGAGTTGGCGGTGGTGTTTCTTTTATTTTATTTGTTTGGGTTTTCCGGCGGGGGTGTGGGGTCTGTGTTGGCGAAGGCCGGTGATGTCGGGGGAAGTGGACGAGATGGTGGTGGAGGATGTATGCTGGTGATGTTGGTTGGCCGGAATTTGTTCGGCGACAGTTGTATTGGCTAGTCGGGTGGTGGTAGCCATGGTGATGTGGTGGTGATGGGCGAGGCGAGGGGATGATGGTGCTTCGTGTTTAGTCGAGGGAGTTGTGGGCAGTGACGGGGGTGGAGTTGCTGGGTGCGTTGAAGGAGGTAGCGAGGATCAGTTGGTGGCTGAGCTGTGGCCGGAGGCATCTGTAGACTAGGACTAGGATTAGGTTTTCGATTGTGTCGGGGTGTGTCCGACACGGAGAGGTTGAATTTGTATATGTAAAAAAATATGGAATAAGACGGGGAGGGAACACGGACACGGTGCACGAGGGTTGAGAATTATTTGTGGAGAATTAGTGAATGATAAAAATTTGGAGGAGTACTTGTTTATTTATTGGATGTAGGAATTCCCAATTGGATAAAGATTAGGATTTATTTAAAACCCAAATAGATAATACCATATTAATTTAAATAGTTTTAAAGCAATTTCAATCAAATTCTAAATCAATTTAAATCCAATTAAATTCCAATCTTTAGCTTAAAATTAGATAAGATAAATCAAATTTCAAAATATAGATATTATTTTAACTATTTAAATAAATTCATAGAATCAAATCAATATTTAAATCGCCATAATAATTCAAAAATATATATTTCAAAAATATTAATAATATTAATTTCAAAAATAATAAATATTATTATTAAAAAATAAACTAATAAAATATTTATGAAATATATATGTATGTACAAAGAATATTATTTACTATTAATAACTGTATAAACCAAAGGCTTTTTATAAATAAATTTATAAACTTGGAAATATTGATACGATAGCTAAAAATAATTATTATATATATTATTTTGAAACGATACAATTAGAGAAATGTTTTTCAAAAAAATATGTATGCTCGCATATATTCGCACTCGTCGAGCAATTTCGAAAAATCAAAATTTCGCGCGTAACGTACAATACGTTATTGAGACGTATAACTACAAAAAGAAAAAAAATCAGTACAAAAATATATTAGAAATTTAGGGGTTTTACATCCTACCCAACTTACAAGAATTTCGTCCTCGAAATTAAAAATAAGTAGGGGGGTTGAGAGGGTACAAGGGTATATCAATGAGGAACAATCAAATCACGACGTTCAAAACATGCATTAGAAAATCGTGACTTCGATAACTACGGAAATAAATCACGAATTTAATTTAGGGAGTGAATGATGGTCGCGACAATGAATCTAGGGTCAAGGGAAAGGACGAGTAACTCAAGATGGGGATATAGTCCCATCGGTTGGTCGGTGGCTATATATTTTGGCAATAGTTGGGGGGGATAACTAAAGGTGATACCTTGGGTCTATCTATTAGGTACGAGTCTTCGTTTAAATAAGTGAAAGGTGAGAACCAATATGAGTCTAAAGAAGTTGTTTTCAAATATCAATATGTGGTTCAAAGGCGAGGGAGTAATTCAAAAAGAATTGCCAAGGCTATCGCGGATGGGACCCTAGATGACAAGTTTAGCTATGTCCCCATCCACGTAGAATAATAAATAAAAGCGAACCAAAGTGCACTTGGTTGATCAGACCATCATGCACCGGTTCTAATTAGACAATATGTTAGTGGGTGCGCACCCAATAAAACATGTCATGATCAAGCTTGATAAGGGAATAAGCTTGCAAAACTTAAGCTAAACAAGCAGCATAGGATAGTCAAAAATAGTAACAAAAACATAGGCACGATTAATATTGAAAGAAGTGGAATTAGTTCAAACTTCTTAAGAATCTAGTCATGTCTTATGTTGGTGCCTATACAGTCGTTCTATTGTCTACTTGCTTAAGACTTGGTTAAGGTCACAAGGATGATTAGGTCGTAAGGCATTCTACCCAACTTATAAGAGTTAAACTAAGGGTGTTAGGACAATAGGTCAAGTCTACCTAGTATGGATTACATTTCAAACCAACATCAAGCACGAAAGAAGGATGAGAATTAACGGTAGAGGGAATCAAGCAAGATGCAAAGGAAGTCAAAGTAGAATCGAGGAGGTCAATTATGTGGATGAGATCCTAGACTCTTATCCTATATGCAGGTTTGCTTGGTACGGTAAAGTAACCAAACAATTTATCTAGACCTACATAGGCCGCCACAAAAACATGTAACACCCCAGTCCCAAAATACGTAGGACTAGGAACGTAGACATGTCAGCTGTATACATACGAAGTACATGGGCCTTGTATGTATACATAAGCTAAAAAATGCAGTAATCCAAGACAAACTAAATCTCATCCACAATGAAAAGAATAATAATATAAAAATCAACTTGAATAATTATGATACAATCATTGGGCGGAGACAAAGTCCACTACCAACTATCTCAATGAAAGAAATGTACAAGAATTGATCCATAAAATAGCAAGACAAACCAAGTGCAATCGTCTTCGAAGGAATGGAGAAGACCAGGGCCTTGGCTAGGATACCTGCGGAAGACATGAACACAAACCTGGGGAAAAACCAGGTCCTCAGACGGACGTAGCAAGATATAGGAAGAACAAGCTAATATGAACTGTCAGAATAAAATAATATATAAAAGACTATTCTAGACACAAATATGCAAGGAAATTCTAACCGCATAATGTGCAATTTAGAGGACAACTTTCATACGCATGGGTGGGATTTTAGGCTATGTGTACGTAATTGGCATCCAGTCATCTGTATCCGGCCGTAACGTCCAAAACGTCAGAGGGTATCTGCAAATATATCGCCACAGTTCCATCCGAAGACTGTGGTTTACCTGTTTGGATTCCCATACGCACTAGCGACTGTCCTTCCCTAATATTTCCCACACTGTTCAAGTCACGTCCATGGCTCGTCCAGTTTTGTAACTGCTTGAGTCTCTAAAACCCTAGTCATAGCAATTACGATCATCTATCCGTCACACGACTTTAGACAGGGCCAGTCCATAAGTCGTGCCCCTAACAACATGTCTCCAACCGTGTAGTGTAAGTGTCATGGCCAGCGGAGATATAAAAATATCCCGCAATAGGAGGGTAGTCCACTACAACTAAGTTAACATGCTTACAGTAAAATAAAACGACTAATAAAGTCGCTTGCACCCAATTGTGGCTTGGACGCACAGTTTATAACAAAGGAAACTAACAATATGAGACAAAGTAAATAATACAGAAAATAAATAATTGACAGTTAATTAGCAAGGTATACTTGCCTGTTGCGAAGCCAGGTGAGCTGCCTGGTGTGGTACATAAAATGTGACACAAGATCAACTTCGGTGTAACAACTACGCAAAGGGGCCTCCGATGGTGGCACGGACTGGTCCATCGGGTCCAGAACGGTCAACTTAGTTAGGGTTGACATAACGGAGTGCAGAATTGGAGAGGAAATAGGAATGTCGGGATTGTTCATGGACTGGAAGTTAATCGAAGGAAATTGGACCAAATAATATGAATTTAGAAAAATTATTTATAACCTTGAAAACTATATTTTGCTACCAAAATATTTTAGATAAATATATACTTGAAATCAAAATAGTTTTTAGGCTAAAACCCTAAATTTATCAAAATAAAGTTTTAGTAGGAACTATATCTTTAATCAAAATATTTTAGATGATTATTTTGGAAATCTAGAAAATTGTATTGGTCAAAAATATATCTTTTTGTCAAAATAAAAATATTTGGGTAAAACATTTTTATTTTATTTGGAAATAACTAGATACACTATAGATATATACATACTATATTTAAAATATGCAATAATGTCAACAAAATTTATTACTGCTTTCTCAACACATATATCTAATAACACTAATAATATACATTATAAATAATACAAAGTTAATACTACTAATAAATCCTAGTATGTAAAACACATACAAGTGCATTCACAGACTGAGTAATCCTAATCATAATAATAATAATAATAATAATAATAATAATAATAATAATAATAATAATAAAAATAACAATAATAATAATAACAATAATAATAATAATAATAATAATAGTAATGACAATAATAATAATAATAATAATAATAAATCAAAAATAAAAATAAAAAAATAGCAGATCCTTTCTCTCCCTGGAAAGGAAAGTCACCAAAGAAAGAAAGAAGAAAAAAATTTAAAAGAAGGGGAAAGGAGACGATTAGGAGAGAGAGAAAGGTGAGGGAAGAAAGGATGATGGGGAAATCGAGAGGAAGTGGGGCGAGTGGTCGGCGGAGGGAAGGGGCTCCGGTGATGCGGGCTGCGCCAGCGATGGAGGAAGGAGGGTACGGCGGAGGGTTTGCGGAGAGGCGCGCAGGCGGCCAAGGCGGAGGAGGGGTGCACGAGCGCGCGGCCAGGCGAGGGTTTCGGTGGCCTGAAAGCGGAGGACGGCTGGGCAGATGTGCTGCCACGCGGTGCCACGACGCGGGGGCTACGGAGGCGCTGGGATGCGGTCGCGGCCGGGAGGGGCGGACGCACTGGGATGCGATCGCGGCCGGGAAAGGAGGCAGAACGGAGATGCGGTCGCGGGAGAACGGCGCGGCGGAGAGCGGTGCACGCGCGGCGTTGGCGTGGTGCCGCTCCAGCGCACGGTGGCGGACACGCCGGTGGCTGCTTCGGGATACAGCAGCTGAGACGGGGGCTGGCCTGTGCGTTGGGGGTCGAAGACTGGACGCCGCGGTGGCTTTTCCCGGAGGTCGGCGGACATGGGTCGGGATCGGCGAATGCGGTTTCAGGTGAGATGGCGGTGGTGTTTCTTTTATTTTATTTATTTGGGTTTTCCGGCGGGGGTGTGGGGTCTATGTTGGCGAAGGCCGGTGATGTCGGGGGAAGTGGACGGGATGGTGGTGGAGGATGTAGGATGATGATGTTGGTTGGCCAAAATTTGTTTGGCGACAGTGGTATTGGCTAGTCGGGTGCTGGTAGCCATGGTGATGTGGTGGTGATGGGCGAGACGAAGGGATGATGGTGGTTCGTGTTTAGTCGAGGGAGTTGTGGGCAGTGACGGGGGTGGAGTTGCTGGGTGCGTTGAAGGAGGTGGCGAGGATCGGTTGGTGGCCGAGCTGTGGCCTGAGGCATCTGTAGACTAGGACTAGGATTAGGTTTTCGATTGTGTCGGGGTGTGTCCGACACGGAGAGGTTGAATTTGTATATGTAAAAAAAAATATAGAATAAAACGGGGAGGGAACACGAACACGGTGCATGGGGGTTGAGAATTATTTATGGAGAATTGGTGAATGATAAAAATTTGGAGGAGTACCTGCCTATTTATAGGATGTAGGAATTCCCAATTGGAAAAAGATTAGGATTTATTTAAAACCCAAATAGATAATACCATATTAATTTAAATAGTTTTAAAGCAATTTCAATCAAATTCCAAATCAATTTAAATCCAATTAAATTCCAACCTTTAGCTTAAAATTAGATAAGATAAATCAAATTTCAAAATATAGATATTATTTTAACTATTTAAATAAATCCATAGAATCAAATCAATATTTAAATCGCCATAATAATTCAAAAATATATTTTTCAAAAATACTAATAATATTAATTTCGAAAATAATAAATATTATTATTAAAAATAAACTAATAAAATATTTATGAAATATATATGTATGTACAAAGAATATTATTTATTATTAATAACTGTATAAACCAAAGGCTTTTTATAAATAAATTTATAAACTTGAAAATTTTGATACGATAGCTAAAAATAATTATTATATATATTATTTTGAAATGATACAATTAGAGAAATGTTTTTCAAAAAAATATGTATGCTCGCACATATTCGCACTCGTCGAGCAATTTCGAAAAATCAAAATTTTGCGCGTGACGTACAATACGTTATTGAGATGTATAAATACAAAAAGAAAAAAAATGAGTACAAAAATATTTTAGAAATTTAGGAGTTTTACATAATCGGCATACCAACGTATACCGACGATATACCGAATTCTTACACAGAAATAGTTCTGTAAAGATAATCGACATACCGACGTATACCGACGGTACACCGATATCAAGCACAAAAATAGTTCTGAGAAGATAATCAGCATACCGTGTATACCGACGGTACACCGATATCTTTGCACAAAAATAATTTTGTGAAGATAAGCGGTATACCGACGGTATACCGATCTGTACCGCCAGAATTTCGTCTACTTTCTTTTTGATTTTTGAATGGACAGACCTTAGCATTAAATGCTCTAACGGCTAGATTTATTACCATTACCGTTCAAAACGGTACACGGACAGAATACCGCTCCATACCGACGGCATTTCGTCAGCTGTATGTTTGGAGCATTAAATGACTAGCTTTCTTGGTGCTCTATTTAAGGTGGTTGTGTCTTCTCTTTTAAGAGCATCTACTTGAGCCTTAAATTTTCTCAACTACCAAGAGCCTCACCATTACTACTCTATCCAAAGCTTTAATTTGTCATCCAACCAAAAGTGCTAGGGTATTCAAGAGTTGTAACCTTTGATCTTCAAAGTGTTGTAGAAGATCAAAAGCCTTCTTTCTTTCTTTTTGAAGTTGACGAGACTTCGGAGGACAACTCGTGTATAAGAAGTTGACGAGCTCTTCGGATCCAAACTTGTGTTGAAGCTGATGAGTTCTTCGGATTCAAACTCATGTGTAACTATTTACTCAAATAGTGGATTAAAGACGAAGAGAGTTCCGGGACTGGAGTGTCCCTTAGAAGGATACCAAGATACATCGAGTGTTTGAATCTCTCCCTTTTATTATCCTTTATATTGCTAATAATTGTTGATAATTATTTTATTAGCTTATTCACCCCCCCTAGGGTTCTACACTTATCCTCTCGCATACCGATCAAGACCCACTCGCCTAAACCAACACTAAGTAATTTAGTAAAGTATGCAGATTATTTGGTGATCTTTCTATTTAGCCTTAGGATCAGTTTCATGGCAACGGAAGCAGTAAAACATGTATTCAATTCTCGATAATATGGAAGATAATAAATGTGTCAAGTAACATATCCCTGCATCAGACACTGTTGGCCATATAATATACATAAACATAGTGATCATGCACGTCTTCGCATCTTCCAAGGTCCCTACCAACAATCCGACATCATTAACGTAATCATAAGAACTTATCAAGTCACATCGTTTCTTGCTCATCCTTGCCCTGATGCAAGGTGATCGGTACTAACCATTCACGTTATCCCAAAGGTGAATCATCTTTATTAATCAAGGTACCGGGATTTGCGTTCCTGCACTTCATTCCATTTAGCCTACCAATCTTATCTATATGGCACCTTTGCTTACCGAAACGAGGTGATACACCTGCCGTCTCGCATTCGACATTCGACTGTGTGTGTCCTTATCTATATGAAGGTCACTGCATTCCAAGCCATAATGGACTATACATATCACCAAGATGTACGACCGTCCTGCAGGCGGTATCAAGCCACCCAAATGTCCGTACCATCCGTATTGCAATGCGCCCAATCCAGCCCAAGTAGCAAGCCTTACTAGTGGTCCCACAATATCCCATCTCAGTACCCTCCTAGGGTGAACGATCCCAGTACCCCTGTCCTTGCTCGTTCGAGGGATACCAAAACCCGTGCACAGGTATCCAAGTCCATTGACCATGCGATTCGCACAACATTTAAGAAGTCATCTCATTTCCAACCAATCTTAAGTTCGCAATATATAATTCGTCTCAATAATCTTATCTCAAGTTCCATTGGCATTATGCCCCAACACATCCGTATTGATGCACGATGTCCCAATATGTCGGCCAAAGGCCCTAAAATGCCATCCGATATGCAAGTCATACGAACACACTCTAAGCCCTTTCGAGATAGGCAGTTCCGTGACAATTGTGCCACAACTTCATACTTTGATACACGAAGTATATCTTTTAATATTTTATGGCAGTTCGATGGCGTTGCACCCCAACTGCCCTCTTCGCATAAAAGCCATATTTATGAGCCTCGTGCACATAACTACGTCCCGATATTTCCTTTCAATGTTCTAGGCCTAATGTTCAATGATTCTCTGAGTCACGTACTTGATGTATGCCTCGGTGTTGCATTTCAATGTTCTACTATCAATACCCTACTGCGATTCTTGCACTTGATGCACGTTGTCTCAATTGTCCATTATTCTATTCTTATTGTTCGATACACACTATGAGTTCGACTCAGCCGAGCCTCGTACATAGAAATTACTAGAAATATAGCACAATATTGTTTATTTATTAAGCATGATGAGTAGGGGAGAAGGGTCTGAACCCGCCCACCTTAAGCCGATATGCCTTATCATATCGCCGAGTCGATGCGGCTCGCTTTCATAACTTTGTTGCAGGCCCAGCTCTTCCGACTTAGCCATTCGAGCACTTCGTGCTCTGTTGAACTACTCGACTGATTCGGTCTACCGTGCCTATGCCTCAGTTGGTTGCGAGGTGATGTTTTGGTTTTGCGGACACCGTTACAAATAAGGTAAAATGTCGATCTCTTATAATTCAACGTAAAAGCGTAGCCTGCACATGAAATCAACTAAAATCAATACTTGTTCAAATGGAACTTATACTTTGCATCGATTCGATTTATTGGGTCTTTGAACCGACTCAAGGCTTTCTCTTTCGGCCAACGTAAATCTTACATCGATTCGACTCGATACATTATTTGGGTCATCGCAACTCCTCGAGTCATCGACTCAGCGTAATGCACCATGTGGTGTGGGACATTACATAATATACCACTCAGAACAAGGTTCATCCTCGAATCAAAGCCAACACTCAATCTACATATG
Source organism: Iris pallida (assembly GCA_029216955.1). Lineage (NCBI taxonomy): Eukaryota > Viridiplantae > Streptophyta > Magnoliopsida > Asparagales > Iridaceae > Iris > Iris pallida. The sequence goes on along the minus strand of JANAVB010032420.1, from coordinate 9,263,409 downwards.
TTTCTCTTGACCGTTCGAATTTTCGATCCATGTGATTTACTCATCACCAACTCACTATCGTGGTTCCATCTCTAGCGTTCGTATGTGTCACTACCACATTCTAGAATAAGGGTATTTTGTAAAATTTTGATTATTTCAAATAGCTTTTAATTAAATAAATTGTATTAGTGTCATAATTTGGTAAAACCTTAGAACCACTTTGACTAGATGTTAGTCATGACCAAAGAAGACTTAGTGAGATTAGACAACCTTAGACTCATTCTATTTTAGTTAGTTATCTTCAAATTTAACTAAGGAATTAATTAGAAAGTGCCTAAAATCTTAAGTTAGAATGGGCATTTCCTTAAAGGGCTTGACATGACAACCTAGGAGGGCTTTATAGGCTTTACATTGAACCAAACCCTAGCGCACCTAGCTTGGCCGGCCAAAAGTGTCCCTCCCCTTGCTATTATTAGTAACATTCCTCCTTCTTCCCCCTTTTATTGAAAACCCTAAACTTAATTTGTGTTCTTCTCCAAATTTCCTCCATCTCCCAAATTGAGTCCAAATTCTCTCAAACCAATTGCAATCGCTTTCCCTTGAAGAGGAGAAGCTTCTATTGGCTAGCTTGGGAGCATTTGGAGTAATTTGGCCATTAAAACTTGAAGGAGATCTAGATCTAGGATTTGTTCCTTGGGAATCCATCTCCCAAGTGGTAAGAGCCCTCTAAACCCTCTAATTTCCTTTTATTTAGTATAACTGCATTCATTTAGGATCCCCCTTTACATTAGGAATGCCTTGAGTCATTTTTGGATCCATTTGGGGTGCGTATCACAAGAGTAGTGTATCGTATCGAATACGCACACCAAGTGTTTGATGAAATGGCCATTAGGGCATTTGATATTCTAATTTCAGTTTTTAATGTTGTTAAGGGTTTAATTTACCATGTTTTATATGTATTAGCTTTTATCTCGTGATATTGGTTGGTTTGGATAGGATGAATGGCTTGGGGACTTTGGAATATAATCGTGTCACGACCCGCACCCTGATTAGGGGCATGAGTACGTGGGTACGTCCAGCCTACACCGCAAAATTGGCGGTAGAACGCTGTATAGGTCATCTATAAATACTACAACTACACAAAATATAAGGGTACCTGTCATCTACGTACGGAGGTATAATATGGCATAACTCAATCACAAGACAAACTAGGATAGATAGCACGAAATGGAAATATGATGGAAGTGAAACAGAAAATGAGTTCAAGATCCAACACAAGCTCATAGATATAAACACATCACAGAACTCAAAATATAATATAAAAACTACAGTCTGAAAATACTAGCTGGATCGCAGTCCAGGCAAACCTACTAAGCTATACTAGTCCAGGTGTGCAAAGTCTAGTGGCTCAATTATCAGGCCACAGTCCTGGCCTATGTCTCCATTTGCCCCGACCCCATAGTAGGTCGAGCAGTCTGCCTCTGAAACATCTGTAATATATCAACGGTATCATGTCAGGAAAATGATCAAGTATAACACTAACAGCAGTTCCATTGACAAATTCTATAAGAGACAGTATAATGAAATATAAGACAAAATCAACAGAAAATATATAACAGGATGTGAGTACTGAATAGGACGACAATTGATAAGATGACTTGGGAGCTATTCTGGAAGCCAAGTTACAACCTGTAAACCAAATAAGGACCGGGATTGTAACCCTTCTCCTGAACAGAACTGAGTAGGATATATGATGAAATAAAATAAATATAAAATGTGCCATAAATTATTAGAGCGTTATGTGATCGACTTGGAAAAGTACAGGACAGGCTATCCACTTGGCCCGACAATCACATAAAAATCACTAGAAAGGGTCATACCGGCCAACCTGGATAACGAGCACAAGGAATAAGATCTCGCTACACCCTACGTGAGGTGAGAGTGGCACGAGCACAAGAATATAGTACCAGGGCAATATTGATCACATAGCCCCTAATAATTCTCCATCCTCGAGTAGTATAATGGATCCGGACATGACACGTCATGACACGGAATTCCCTAAGAGGGTAGCTACTTCCTCTCAGGAATTGCTGTCTATACAAGTACAGGAAACAAGACAAGAAATGTACCAATATACCAAAAAAATCTAGGAACAACATCTCATGTCAAGATTCGACGTATACTAGTCCGTAGACCATCGTGTCGGAAAATCAAGTAAGACACTACAACTGAATCAGATATAGCAGATATCAAGACAATAAAAACTATCAGTGAATGTACTCGCCTGTGGTCCTGAGCTGATAAGGTGAACAGATGCTCATAGTAATCACAGACCTAAAGATGAGATACCATAAGTCAAAACATGGTTTAATAATGAAAAGAAAATTAATCTAGTCATGATATGCAAGTCTAAGTCAAACTAGGTCATATTAGGCTAAACTAGGTCATACTAGGTCATACTGAGCCAACCTAGAACAAACAAGGTTACAGGAAGTCAAGCCAAGTCAAACTAGGTCAAACTTGGTCAAACGTTGACTTACAGTTGACTTTTGCTAAACTGGTCAACTTTGGTCAACTCTGATCAACTCTAGGTCAACCCTAGGTCAAACTAGTCAAATATTGACTAACAGTTGACTTTTAGTCAACTGGTCAACTCTGGTTGAGTCCGACAAAGTTCTAGTCACTTTTAGGCTAAGTTTGACTTTCAGTTGACTTTCGTTGACTTTTGGTCAAAACGGTCAGCCGAGGTCAAAACTAGTCTAAGAGCACTAATTCTGACCATTACCAACCAAGGGAACCAAATTCTACTTATATATTAACACCTTAAACTCTTACCTTAGCTTCTAGGTAATTACCTTAACCTTACCTATTACCATTCACAAAGTATTCCCAATATCTTGCCCCGATACAAAGGCAACCCTTCCTAACCTTGGTAGACTGACTTAGGATTCTTAGGGTAGCTAGACACTAACCTATCTAGATATTACCAACCAAGAACTCTAGGTATCTAGCCCATCCAGTCCATCTTATTCCCATGTTGGTCATTCTCAATATTACCTTAAGGTATCATGAGACACCCTACGGTATCTTGAGATACCACTCTCCTAACACTATCCAACCATACTAGCTCACCCCTCCACACTCCTAGTATCTTAGAGTATCATACTCACTAGCTCTATTAGGATACTAACTTATCTAATATACTCACTAAACACACCCCACTAGGTCCACAACTCTCAAATCTAACATCTCATATCCTAACTTATACTAACATATGAGCTAACATTTCTAACTAACAATTCTAACTAACAAATATATAAAAACTTGGTAGCAAACTCTATCTAACAAGGGCTAACTAATATTTGGAAATGGCTAAATAGAAGGGGGCTAATTTCTAAAGGAAAAGGGGATTAAAAGGATTAAAACTAAAGGCTAAAAAGCGCAAAAAGCTGCTAATAAGCTGCTGCTTACTGCAACTGCTTATGCTGCTGATTATGCTTATTGCTTGCTGAAGCTGCTGCTGCTGCTTATGGTTGCCTATGCTTATTGCTTATCAATCTCTTATATATATATATATATATATATATATATATATATATATATATATATATATATATAAATATATATATATATATATATACTCAATAATATAAATACTTGTCAACAATATAAATACTTGTATATATATTATGATACATTATGATACATGGAGAAAAATGTAAGGACAAGCAATAACACATCTCTAACATATAAAAAATCTAATATTAAAACATGTATTAAATTATTTAAACACAAGTGTCCAATTTGGGGTTTCCTACATGGACACAAAGCACAACAAGGACACTCCTAATAACTCCAAATGGACACAAATGGAGACACAACCATGGGGGTCATTCCTATGGGTTCAAAATGATCCTATATGCATGTAGGATTGAAATAGAGGGTAGATTTTACCTTCCGGGAGGTAAAATCCAAGGGAACTCCTTCCGATACGACACCGACACAAAAGGATCTCCAAATGGACACGAACCAAAGCCAAAACCTCCCAAACTTGGCTAGCTTCTCCACTCGCTTGAATATAGAAGGGAAGAAGAAGATTTGATGGAGGAATAGATTGATTTGGGGATAAAATTAATTGAGGTTCCTCTCAAATTTGGGGAAGAACAAGAGAGAGAATATTTGTGGATAAAAACAAATGAGAATGACTCATCCCTATCCCCTTTCATGGTCGGCCCAAAGATGGATAGGTGTCCCCTTGTTGAAAATTCTAAAATTCCCTCTATGACCCCTATTGGTTTAATTTTAAATTAGGTTTTAGTTTGAGGCTAAATTAGTCTAGTTTGAGTCTCTAATTAATCCAACCTAGTCATGAAATTTAGTCTAACCATACTAACTTAAATATTGTCAAAACTACCCCGGGTCTCCGATACAAGTCGGATTGAGTTGAAATTTGTACCCGACTCAAACAACCCTAAAATAATATCATAAATAATAAAATAATTCCAAAATTATTCTAAAGTAAAAAATGACCAAAATACTCCTGTTCTTGAAAACTGGGGATGACAAATCTATCCACCTTAAAAAAATTTATTCTCAAAATTAAAACAAAGCAATCACAGGAAACACATGCAGAAAATAATTCCATTCAAATACTTTCAAAAAAATCAGCAATAAAAAATCTCTTTGAGGTACATCAAACACTCGTAAATAAAAACTGATACGTGTCCGATACGGACACGAAACCAACACAAAATCACTCCTATCAAAAGTCAAAATTAACAATTCACCTATGCAATAAATATCAAAATAATTCAAAGAGGTCAAATGACCAAAATACCCTTAGGCCAGTAATGACATAAAAAAATCCTAATCACATGGTTAGGCTCTAGGTCAAGCAGTCTCGAGGGTTTCACTAACAACACATCAAAAGCATAAGTCATGGCTTTAATAGTTTTAAAATGATAATAAAAAAAATCATGATACTCTGAAAATCATGCAGTTCGAGAATTATATGCGTCTGTCCAAAATCATGATACTCAAAATCTTCATCATGCTAGTGAGCAGGGTTACGATAATCACAAAGTTCTCGACTAAGGTACATACCTCTAGAATCATGGTATTTAAAATTTTTGCATTGTCGCATGCTTAGCCGCGAAAACCTTAAATTCCTATATCCGAGAAATACGTCCATAATCCGATTATATGTCCTTATTGTACCTGCTAACTTGACCATAGAAGACTCTAAAATCCTATAATCGAGACGATCTAGCCCATACGACTTATCTCAGAGGAAAATCAAAATCATATAACAAGAATAACAGAACAAAATTGATCAATTAACAAGGAACAGAAAGACTCGAATTTTAGGATAGTTATAAAGAGGCAAATGCGGGAATAGAATCGAAGATTGGAACCTGCAATCTGCCCTGCAACTGCCTGTGTGTCCTCGACTGTCATGGCAAAAGCTCGCCCCTGCTGGCCTTCCCTAGCCTGTTGTACTCTGTCCTGGCCTCCTCGGACACCACGAGCGTGGTAATTCTTCAGCTGGTGGTCGGGCGTCCCACAGTATAGACATACGCCCAACCTCTTCCTACAGGCCTCTCGACTGTGCCCCGGCTTCCTATAGAAGTCACACGAAGTAGTCTGCCTCTGGCCCTGTCCTGGCTGCTGGTGGATACATGCTGGTGCCCGCTGAATCTGTAACTGCGACTGCTGCTAAAACTGCCCATACTGTAAGTGAAGGCACTTCGTCGGCCCCGTACTATAGCTCGCTCCAAGAACATTGCTGCCCCACTTTGGCTTGAGGCCGAAGTCCTCCTCTGCTATCTGTGCCTCCATCAGTATCTGCTCGAAGGTCGTATCGCGTCGTCCTGAAGTACGAGTGCGAACCGCATGAATACCCTTCGAAACTTAAAGGCCTTATACCTCTCATTCTGGATCAGATCTAGTACAAACCTACTCAGATGGAAGAACTCCGCTGCATACTCGTCCACCGACGAGTTCTCCTGTACCAATCCGACGAACTGGGCCTCCAGAGCTGTCAGAGCCACGTCGGGGTAGAACTTCTCCTTAAAGAGCCGCCTGAAGTTCTCCCATGTCAAACCCCTCATCGATGCACGAGGATCCGTACGAAACCAAGTCAAGGCGATATCGAAAAACTGACTCGCCGCAGACGTCACCCAAAGCCCTTTCGGGACCTCTGCTAACTCCAGGCTCCGCTGGACATCCTCCAACCAGTCATCTGCATACAGGATATCCTCGGTACCATTGAAGTCTCTTGGGTTCATCTTCCTGAAATCTAAATATGTGCCAGGCCTCCCCTGACCCTGCTGCTGAACTGGGGCACCCTGAACTGTACCCGAGACTACCCTCTCAACTGCTGCCATCGCCAGCTGGTAGGATTTCTCCATACCCTGTCGTAGTACCTCTGTCTGGTGGTGGGATGCGTCAGCCTGATGCTGCTGTGCCTCTGCCTGGGTCCTCTAGGTCTGTAATATCTGCTGTAGAAGGGCCATCATCTGCTGTACATCCGTCGGTAGTAGAGGTGGCGGTAGAAGAGTCTCAGGAATGACTATAGACGGTCCCGCAGTTGGAGGTGGAAGACGTCCTGAAACTGTCGCTGCTACTCCGATCTGAAGGGCAGGAATTGAGGTGGCAGCTCTCTCGACTGCTACTCTCGTAGCCGGAGGTGGAGGTCCTACTGGATCGAATCTCTCTGGAACTGCACTAGGTCCTGCTGCCTCAGAACGAGTCACTGTCATCCTGAAGACGAATTGAAACCAGGAGATCAACATGGCACAAGATAAGGAATATCAAGGAAGGACAATTGAATTCAATGTAAGAAAAGTTGTCATGGTAATCAAAAGAAGAATTTTTCAAAAATGTGATTGAGTAACTCCTATCATATCCTAGATCCTATGTCCTAGTCGCAGGCTCGTAATTAGTACTCTAAGTCGAACACCATTGCGAGATCGCACAAATTACGATACTGACCTGTATGGGCCACCACAAAAATGTGTCACGACCCGCACCCTGATTAGGGGCACGAGTACGTGGGCACGTCCAACCTACGTCACAGAATCGGCGGTAGAACGCTATATAGTTCGTCTATAAATACTACAACTAGACAAAATATAAGGGTACCTGTCATCTCCGTACGGAGGTATAATATGGCATAACTCAATCACAAGACAAATTAAGATAGATAGCACGAAATGGAAATATAATAGAAGTGCAACAGAAAATGAGTTCAAGATCCAACACAAGCTCAGAGATGTAAACACATCACAGAAACTCAAAATATAATATAAAAACTACAGTTTGAAAACACAAGCTGGATCGCAGTCCAGGCAAACATACTAAGCTATACTAGTCCAGGTGTGCAAAGTCTAGTGGCTCAACTATCAGGCCACAGTCCTGGCCTAAGTCTCCATCTGTCCCGAACCTATAGTAGGTTGAGCAGTCTGTCTCTGAATCATCTGTAATATATCAACGATATTCTGTCAGGAAAATGAGCAAGTACAAACACTAACAGCAGTTCCATATGAATTGACAAATTCTATAAGAGATAGCATAATAAAATACAAGACAAAATCAACAGGAAATATATAACAAGATGTGAGTACTGAATAGGACGACAATTGATAAGATGACTTGGAAGCTATTCCGGAAGCCAAGTTACAACCCGTAAACCAAATAAGGACCGGGGTTGTAACCCTTCTTCTGAACAGAACTGAGTAGGATATATGATGAAATAAAATTAATATAAAATATGCCATAAATTATTAGAGCGTTATGTGATCGACTTGGGAAAGTACATGATAGGCTATCCACTTGGCCCAACAATCACATAAAAATCACTAGAAATGGTCATGCCGGCCAACCTAGATAACGAGCACAAGGAATAAGATCTCGTTACACCCTACGTACGGTGAGAGTAGCGCGAGCACGAAAATATAGTGACAGGGCGGTATTGATCACTTAGCCCCTAATAATTTCCTATCCTCGAGTAGTATAATGGATCCGGACATGACACGTCATGACACGAAATTCCCTAAGAGGGTAGCTACTCCCTCTCAGGAATCGGTGTCTATACAAGTACAAAAAATAAGACAGGAAATGTACCAATATACCAAGAAAATCCAGGAACAACATCTCATGTCATGATCCGACGTATACTAGTCCGTGAACCATCGTGTCGAGAAATCATGTAAGACACAACAACTGAATCGGATATAGCATATATCAAGATAATAAAAACTATCAGTGAATGTACTCACATGTGGTCCTGAGCTGCTAAGGTGAACAGATGCTCATAGTAATCACAGACCTAAAGATGAGATACCATAAGTCAAAACAGGGTTTAATAATGAAAGGAAAACTAATCTAGTCATGATATGCAAGTTTAAGTCAAACTAGGTCAAACTAGATCATATCAGGCTAAACTAGGTCATACTGAGCCAAACTAGAACAAACAAGGTCACAGGAAGTCAATCCAAGTCAAACTAGGTCAAACTGGGTCAAAGATTGACTTCTAGTTAACTTTTAGTAAACTGGTCAACTCTAGTCAACTCTGGTCAACTCTAGGTCAACCCTAGGTCAAACTAGTCAAATGTTGACTAACAGTTGACTTTTAGTCAACTGGTCAACTCTGATTGAGTCCGGTCAAGTTCTAGTCACTTTTAGGCTAAGTTTGACTTTCGGTTGACTTTCGTTGATTTTTGGTCAAAATGGTCAACCGAGGTCAAAACTAGTCTAAGAGCACTAATCCTGACCATTACCAACCAAGGGAACCAAATTCTACTTATATCTTAACACCTTAAACTCTTACCTTAGTTTCTAGGTAATTACCTTAACCTTACCTATTACCCTTCACAAAGTATTCCTAATACCTTGCCCCGATACAAAGGCAACCCTTCCTAACCTTGGTAGACTGACCTAGGCTTCTTAGGATAGCTAGACACTAACCTATCTAGATATTACCAACCAAGAACTCTAGGTATCTAGCCCATCCAAACCATCTTATCCCCATGTTGGTCACTCTCAATATTACCTAAGGTATCATGAGACACCCTATGGTATCTTGAGATACCACTCTCCTAACACTATCCAACCAAACTAGCTCACCCCTCCACACTCCTAGTGTCTTAGAGTATCATACTCACAAGCTCTATTAGGATACTAACTTATCTAGTATACTCACTAAACACACCCCACTAGGTCCACAACTCTCAAATCTAACATCTCATATCCTAACTTATACTAACATATAAGCTAACATTTCTAACTAACAATTCTAACTAACAAATATCTAACAACTTGGTAGCAAACTCTATCTAACAAGGGCTAACTAATATAGAGAAATGGCTAAATGGAGGGGGATAATTTCTAAAGAAAAAGGGGATCAAAAGGATTAAAACTAAAGGCTAAAAAGCTCAAAAAGCAGCCAATAAGCTGCTGCTTACTGCAACTGCTTATGCTGCTGATTATGCTTATTGCTTGCTGAAGCTGCTGCTGCTGCTGCTTATGGCTGATGCTGCTTATTGATGCTTATGCTTATTGCTTATCAATCTCTTATATATATATATATATATATATATATATATATATATATATATATATATATATATATATATATATATATATATATATATATATATATTTTAATATATATATATATATATAAATATATATATATATTATATATATATATATATATATATATATATATATATATATATATATATATATATATATATATATATATATTTTAATATATATATATATATATATAAATATATATATATATTATATATATATATATATATATATATATATATATTATATATATATATATATATATATATATATATATATATATAAAATATATATATATATATATATATATATATATTTTTATATATATATATTGCTTATATATTATATATATATATATATATATATATATATATATTATATATATATATATATATATATATATATATATATATATATATATATATATATATATATATACACTCAATAAAAAAAAAAAAAAAAAAAAAATATATATATATATATATATATATATATATATATATATATATATACAAAAAAAAAAAAAAAAAAATATATATATATATATATATATATATATATATATATATATATATATATACACTCAATAATATAAATACTTGTATATATATTATGATACATGGAGAAAAATGTAAAGAGAAGCAATAACACATCTCTAACATATAAAAAATCTAATATTAAAACATGTATTAAATTATTTAAACACAAGTGTCCAATATTGGGGATTTCCCACATGGACACAAAGCACAACAAGGACACTCCTAATAACTCCAAATGGACAAGAAATGGACACAAATGGAGGCACAACCATAGGGATCATTCCTATGGGTTCAAAATGATCCTATATGCATATAGGATTGAAATAGAGGGTAGATTTTACCTTCCGGGAGGTAAAATCTAAGGAAACTCCTTCCGATACGACACCGACACGAAGGGATCTCTAAATAGACACGAACCAAAGCCAAAATCTCCCAAACTTGGCTAGATTCTCCACTTGCTTGAATAGAGAATAGAAGAAGAAGATTTGATGGAGGAATAGATTGATTTGGGGATGAAATCAATGGAGGTTTCTCTCAAATTTGGGGAAGAACAAGAGAGAGAATATTTGTGGATAAAAGCAAATAAGAATGACTCATCCCTATCCACTTTCATGGCCGGCCCAAAGATGGATAGGTGTCCCTTGTTGAAAAGTCTAAAATGTCCTCTATGACTCCTATTGGTTTAATTTTAAATTAGGTTTTAGTTTGAGGATAAATTAGTCTAGTTTGAGTCTCTAATTAATCCAACATAGTCATAAAATTTAGTCTAACCATACTAACTTAAATATTATCATATGTGGGCCATGCCTAACTAATGAGTGGGTTCCACTCAAATTAAAACTACCCCGGATCTCCGATATAAGTCAGATTGAGTTAAAATTTGAACCCGACTCAAATAACCCCAAAATAATATCATAAATAATAAAATTATTCTAAAATTATTCTAAAGTGAAAAATGACCAAAATATCACTGTTCTTGAAAACTGGGGGTGACAAGTGTACAGTTCACTGAAGAATGGATTCAGTCTTTTGGAATATGGGATGTGGATTGGGGGCTCGAGTACGGTATAATGACAGTATAGGTTGTCTTCCATCCCATTTCTATTTGTCCAGTCTATGTTATGAATGCTCTCATTATTCAGTGTTGTCCCCATATCAACCCTCTCATATACTTATCAATTCACACATTAGGTAACTGTTTCCATTGTCCAGAACCCCTTTTTCATTCCTATTTTTGAGTGGGTGTAAGTTCTGAGTTAGGTTTAGTTATGAGTTAACTGTCATGATTGTATTATAGCTATTGCTAGATCATTTTAATCAGCCCTCTATTCATATGCTCCTATGTAGGCTATTTCTAGTTCACTATATTCCCTTTTGTTCTACCCTGCTATTCCTTATGTCATCCCCTGCATCTGAATTATCTTGGTTAGGTAGTGTCATGTTGATACTGGTATTCTGAGGTAAATCCCAAAGCCTTTCCTTTCTTTATTGGTTCAGTCTTTCAAATAACCTTATCTGGACATTTAGTTCACTTTTCCATATAATATTGTCCTGCATCTGTATGTTGGTTCTGTCCTTAATAAATTGTTATTCCCTTACCTTAGCTTAGCTATATCCTGTTTGTTCAGTCCAGTTGGAAGTAAGGAGTTGGTGGCTTGAGTACTTGATGTATCAGATTTAATCCCCTACATGTTACTCTCCTTGTATATCAGAGAAGAGATTTTGAGTGATGACTCGAGCACACCCTTTAAGTAATTGACCAGTAATCAGTCACATCTCCAAACATGGTATTCAGTCCTTCATTTGGACATTGTTCACATGAGTCCATATCCTCCCTTTGGTTTAAACTAATGTTCAGTTCACTACATGAAGTATCAGTTTCCTTATCCATTTGTGTTAATCTATATTACCATAATGTTCTGCATATCAGTTTCCTGTCCATTTCGTATTTTGTTCAATCTTAGGATAGTTGGTTCAGTCCCATATTTTAGTTTAAACCTCTGAGTTAACATCCAAATCCTAATCATCAGTCTTTACATACATGTTCAGTCCTTTCTAATATAGTGTATCAACTCTTTTCTTCATCCAGTTTCCCTCATATTGTCCTGTCCCTAGCTTAGAGATTCACTGCTTCATTAGTTTGTCTATTTGATCTGTACTTACCTTTGCATTAGATGTATCGGACCTTATGCTGTTCAAATTATCCTAACTGTACAGTCTCTTTTCCATTGGAATATCTGAAATGTTCTAACTACCATTCCAGTTAACCATGACCCATTATTCATATGTTCAGTCCACTTTGAGCTAAAGATCAGTCCAGTGCACTGCATATGTATCAGAGCAGTTCAGTTATGAATATGAGGGTTTGTCCAAATACATTGTCTAGTCCATGCCTGGACTTTAGGACCAGTCACTTCATTAATGTATCTTGTGTATATATACATATCTTATATAAGTGCAATGTTAGTAAGGGCTAAGAGTTTGGGTAATATAATTTATATGTGGAATGTGGTTTGATACCACATTGGTCTAGCTATAATAGTCTTCCTAGCCCAAAAACCCTAGAGTTGACCAATTAGACCAAAGTTGACCAAATAACTGAAGTTTGACCTAGTTTGACTAGTGTTGACCCAAATTGACTTAACTGACCTAGATATGACCTAGCAGCATGCATATAACACTATTGTTTAATTTAGAACACTCAGTAACCTGTATTTCTCATCATATGACTCTGTGACTCCAGTTCGAATATCGATACATCTGTTGCTCAGGATATCAGGCGAATACATTCTCTGTTAGTTTTCATTCTTGATTGTATCTATATTGCCTGCTCTAGACTACTTTACTTGATGGTGATATATTGTTAACATAGATTGGTACTATATGGATCTTGTCGTGCGATGTTATCCCCTTACCGGGTACATCGGGTATTCTCTGTTCATGTATTTCATTGTGTATATTGTGTACTCCTTGTATTCATGTCTTTATGTGATTTCATGTACTATTCATGTGCTCTATGTGAAATAATAATCGTGTACATAATACATCATGATCGAATCCTTGTGTATTGATTGGGGTGGGGGAGTAGAAGTGGTTATGTGATTAAATCCCCTAGTGTACTCATGTATATGTCGATTATACCCTCACGTATAATCGAGTTACCATATATTACTCATGTGCAACCTAAACCAATCACATAACCATCTTGTGCTCTAAAACACCTATATCTATTTACAGGTCATAGATTCTCTATCTTTTTTATGTACTCAGATTCCTTGTCTATATTTCTGTATTCTTGTACTTTCATTTACAACACGTCATATATTATATTCTATTGCTAGTTCTATATTTCTACCATGCATTGAAACTCCTTTCAGAGTTATGTATTCGTTCCAATCCTGACTGGATATGTTGATAAATTTTACAGAGAACATGGAGGACTTCTGCACCACTTACTATGGCACAGACATAAATGACACGTGCGACCTGGATCATCAGGAGGATCCAGTTAGCCTAGAGGAGACACCTATAGTTCCTAGATTAGACTGCTCGGACTTTTATTTGGATTGTCTCCAGCTACATTATGTTATATTATTATTACGTACTCTATGTGTGGTGTTGATAACACTTAAACTCATTTCAATTCTGGATTGGATCTTACTTTGATATTTCTATCTATTCTATTTTGTGCTTTTATCCATCCTTAGTATATTATGATTGAGTTGTATCTTTCTGAGATTGTCCTCCGTATGGAGTGTATATAGTGGACAGGTACATTATACTATGTTTAGATGTCGTTGAGACCTAGAAAAGCGTTCTATCGCTGACACTGTGGCATAGGCTGGATGTACCTACGGTCTCGTGCCCTTTCACTGGGTACGGGTCGTGACAGTATGATTTCTTTAATACTTCATGATTCCTGCTGCAGTTTTAATTGAATTCGGTATACCGTCGAGTTTGGATCGTACACATAATTTAGGCGTCCCACCAATATATGTATTTTAGCCAAGCACAATGGTGAAGAATTCGAGCAAAGCTAACATGTTTAACTTAAATCCTCAAACATCTTTGCATGCAACATAATTCAAAATCGAAATTTTGATTCCATAAATTTCTTATTGACCATCTAACGCGTGCGTTACATTAAGTCATTGCATCCGATCGCAACAAGTCCTGAGGTCCTGTCTCAATGGCATGAACTAAGTTCAACATGCCCAAGTCTCGTCGTGACCATACAATTTCACAACTTGCCACTTTTTATGTTCTCAAAACTATCTATGTATCGCGTCTAGGGCTACCCCCGCTAGACAACTTATCCAGACATTGTGCTTAATCTTTTCCGACACAAGAGGTCAACTTGAGTCTATGGTGCTCAAAGACAACAATCTTTCCGACCCAAGGTCTCTTACGTGCTGATCTCCAACTCTCGATCGAGTACGAATCTCTTTTTAGCCAAATTTTAAACCAATACCTCAAGTTTGTTTTGTAAACATAGATCATTTACTTAACGTATGCGAGTCTAACCATACTAGAGTCACGATCTATGACACAATCTCTAGGGTCATTTTTTTAATCTCTCATACTCGTACGTGGCTCGATTTTTCACAATCATCCATTCACGTCGCTATGCTAAGTCCGTCCATCTATCTATCTGATCGTCGACCAACTAAGTCTATTTACGTACTCATTCGATCGATCATCAATCTTTGACAGTATCGATCTAGTCGAAGGCTGCTTCGCTAAATTTTAAAACACGATATTTAATCACCTAGGCTTATCCTCATCATGCACTACATCATCATTTTATCCTCGATGCAATTCCTTATGCTGCATTATTAGGGTCATCCTACGGTCTTCGATGTTTACTTTGATTTGGCGGTCAAGTCTTCTAGGGTCAGCTGCCCTAAAACTACGCTCGATAATTGTATATCATCAACGAGGGACAGTTAGTACGAACCTTGCTATGTCCTATCTCGGAGCCAAATCAATTATCGATGACTTCTATGGGACTCTACCCAATCTGACATAATTCATCAATCCTAAATTCATCTGCCTACCCGCGCAACTAATGTATAGTTACTATTTGAATCACTCATGCACTACTGTCTATGATTCTAGCAAACCAATACACATCCATAAATCGTGCTTATGTTTATCATGCAGCAATCCTAATTCATTTGATAGCACGAGGGTCGACTTTAAATTCTCAAACTTTAACTTGCGTCGCATTCGTCCAAACAACATAAGGTCCAACATTGTCTTTGTTCATCTAATAAGAGTATTTTTGAGTTATTGCATATCCTCTTTGATACGCCTTAATACCATCAATGATATGCATAACCTGAATATCTTCTTTTCGTATGAATGCCAACTCATTGCGACTACTATCCTCATCCGATCTGAATGGACGATCAAGCCTCTCTTGTATGCCCGTTTTGACACGTTACGTCCTATTGATATCGCGAGCGTTACTTTCAAATTTTGTTACCTAGCTCTGATGCGCATCTATAAACCAACAACAACATCCAACCCAATTTTTGTTCATCTAGTTAGAGTATCTCCAGGTTATTGTATATCGTCTTTGATACGTCTTAATATCATCGATGATATACTTAATCTGAACACCTTCCTTTCGTACGAACTCAAATTCGTTGCAATCATTGTTATCATTCGAACTGAATATGCATTCGCGTTTCGCACGTTCCTCAAATGAACTTTTGATCGCACTACCAAGTCTTCGCAGTAACTTAATATGGATTGATCGATGCAATCCCTTCCTTAACGTAAAATCTAATTTGCTATTCTTGGCCTATCATTTGATTTGTATTTAGGAAATCCCCGTTCAACTCAACATCCTTTGATGCGAGTCCGTGCCTGCTCGTTCTAGCCAATTCTATCGAAGTATGTTTGCATCAATTTCTATCGTACTACTCCCACTCGTGTCTCAGAACTACCCCATTTGTCGTAGAAAAACTTATTACGATACACACCTTCATCTCGACGTATCTATTATAATTCATCAAATAATTTGATGTAGCTGTCGCTAAGTGGTATTGCATATACCACTCAGAAATCGAGCCTATCGTTATCAATACAAATATTTTGATGCATTGATCTTTAAGTGGTATTTTATATACCACTCAGATATGAGTTTCTACTCAGTGTTACACTCCATATGGGTCCGACATCTATTTCAAATTAACTATCCTACGGCGATCCTTTCCGATTCATGATCTAGCATTCGCTTACTCGAGTTGGGTACAACAACTTAGCTAACGTGCACTATCATTCACTCAAGTTCGACATTCATTTTGAGATAACCGTGCCTCGGTGATCATATCGATCACAACGCAACATTCTCTAACTCAAGGTTCGACTCAGAATTTTGGACAATGTCAATATTCACTAGTCCGAGTTTGCCACGCAACCGAGTCGATTCGTTCTTATTGCCTTACGATTTATCGATTCCATCATTCATGTGCAATATTTTACTTCTCGTGCTCGAAACCATCGCTCGATTTGTTCAACACATTGACGATTCATTCTCATAATCATATGCAACGCAACACTTACCGATTTGTTGTACCGATACAAAGAATAAATCACGACTTGCTGCACTCTGTGCGACCAACAATGCGTAACTCCTTGCATTTTGTGCAACCAGTATCCCATTATTCGTTGCATTTCGTGCAACCAATGTCTCATAACTCGTTGCACCTCGTGCAACCAACGACTCATAATTCGTTGCAATTTGTGCAACCAACATTCTCCGATGGCACTCAGAGATAGCATGATAGTCACGACATACTTGTGGCAGACGTACGCAACATAATACAGACTTATTGTCTGGAACATCCAGTGTAGCATCGAGCAGATTCATGAGTCATACGATTTTGGAAGTAACTTAGTCAACTGATTTTGATAGCGGAGCAACTCACGGTCCAAGAGATTCATTCACGGTCCAAAGGATAGAACTAATACGAACTTGTCACGCCCCGGTTTCGGAACATCCTTCGTCCTCACATGATTTCACCGAAACGATCGTCCTCGCTGGGGTGTGATGCCGTACGATCCTGGAGTTGTGCTCGTGCAAGGCAAGATAACAGGTTCATATAGTGTTTATCTCAAATTGATAACATTCGTCGCAGAAGAAAACACAATATATAATAAGAATCTTTTTATTGATAAATAAAGTTGGGTTACAAAGGCGCTGAAAGGCCGAACTAATAAACAATGCCAATTTGGCTTACGACACTCATGATCTCTTCAGCTCATAAAGGATTACATTGTTCAATACATTATGCCTCTTATAGCCAACAAGTAGTCTTCGGTCGAACATCTCTATGTTGCAAGTCAGAACGCCAATGCGGTAGCCTGCCTCCAAACGCTAAGGACTCCATGCCTCGGTGCGTCCAAGCCAAGCCCCACCACGAGTCGAACATATCCTGAACCTGCAAGCAATCTGGTAGGGGATCAATACTTATCCTCTTGCATACCGATCAAGACTCACTCGCCTAAACCAATACTAAGTAATTTAGTGAAGTATGCAAATTATTTGGTGATCTTTCTATTTAGCCTTAGGATCAATTTCATGGCAATGGAAGCAGTAAAACAAATATTCGATTCTCGATAATATGGAAGACAATAAATGTGTCAAGTATCGTGTCCCTACATCAGACACTGTTAGCCATATAATATGCATAAACATAGTGATCGTGCATGTCTTTGCATCATCCAAGGTCCCTGCCAACAATCTGACAACATTAACGTAATCATAAGAACTTATCAAGTCGCGTCGTCTCTTGCTCATCCTTGCCCTGATACAAGGTGATCGCTACTAACCATTCACGTTATGCCAAATAGGAATCATCTTTATTAATCAAGGTACCAGGATCCGTGTTCCTGTACTTGATTCTTGTAACACCCACTTTTCTAAAATGAGGGTAATTTTGAACTTTTGTAAAAGTTTATTATTTAATAATAGGATTTATGATTTATGGGAATTTTTAATTAATTTAATACTATTTAAAATTGGTGAATTATAATTTTGATGTGTTAGCTAGTGAACCCTAGAACTGTTGAGCCTAGAGACTAACCATGACCATGGGGACCTAACCATGTGATTAGAATGACTATTTACAACTTTTTAAGCAAAGGATATTTTGGTCATTTTGTGACTTTTGAATTATTTAGGATTTTGATTAATTGGTGAATTTTAGATTATTTTAATAATATTTAAATTGATGTATTATGATTTTGGTCATTTTCATAATTTAATATTTTAGAAAAATTTATATTTTTAATATTGTCTTTATTGGATTTGTTTAGTCGGATTTGAGTTTCGTCTCGTTCCGACTTGTATTGTGACCCGGGTAGCTTAAACTCTAGATGGGACCCAAAATTAAGTTAAGCATGGCCCATAAAACCAAACATTTAAGTTAGTTAGTTAGACTAATTTTTATCATGTTAGAATGGTTAAGTTAGAGACTCAAAACTAGATCCTTTTGACCCCAAACTTGAACCTAGTTTAGACTTAACCATATGGGATTAGAGAGGGACAATTAGGACATTTTCTATTAGCCCTAATGGACTTTTTATGGTAGCCACCTTTAGGGGAGAATGATTCATTTCATTCATTACAATGTTGTCTCTTTTCTTTTCCTTTTGGTCTTCCCTAATTTTAGAGAGCCTTCCCTTTAATTTGATCTCCAAATCAAATCATTCCTTTACCAAATCTTCCCTCAATTATTCCCATTCTCCAAGGAAAAGGTGCTACCAAGGATTGGAAGAGAAGTACAAGGAGGAGTGTCCACTTTGAGGGATCTTCGTATCGAAGCCGTGTCCTAAAGGATTTCATTTGGATTCCACTTCCAATACGTAAAACCCATCCTCTAAATCAATTTTCTTTGCATATAAATTAGTTTTAAATCCGTAGGATCTATCCTCATGCATGTGTCCCCTTTAGATTCAAATTTGAGGCCATTTGGAGCTCTCTTGAGGATTTTAGATATGTGTCTTGTGTCCTACTTGATAGATCCCAAATTAGGACACCCCATGTGTATGTATGTATGATAATAGTTTAAATAGATATTTAAATTCTGTTTTAGAATAGTTAGAGAGTGGATTGATCTTAGTTAGGATGGTTAGAATGAGTTTCATTTGGATACCTATGTTGGTATCCAAGTATCTTGGCCTACATGTATTTTTTTATCCAAAACAACTCAAATTCGTCATAATATTCTTCCACGTTTTTATTAACCAAAGCAACTTAGAAACGTCATAACTTTTAGCTTAGAACTCCGTTTAATCTCCTATTTTTTTAAAATAACCATATCGAATTTAGCTTTTCAAATATATATTTTAATAAGCCAAAATCGTTCTGAAACTGTTTGTAAAATTATTTGAGTGTCAGCTGTCCGAAAGACAAACGCGTTTCGGTGTTTTTACGATTTCGGAAGCTTCCGAACACGAAAATGCGATCCGTTTAAAGTTTCAGAAAGCTAACACGAAGGGATACGACATACTTTAATCCTAAAATTTAGTGAAGGCCCAATTGATACAGTATTGGTTTTAAGTAGAAGAGTGACTATACGACATAGGCATTTTGTGTAACCTATGAGGCTATGTAGTATGAATATTAAATGAATGTAGAGTATGTAATGCATAATATGTTAGATGAATAAAATGATATATATATATATGATATGTATCCTCTTTACATTAATGTATATATATGGTTGAATGCAAGAATGTAGGAATGCAATCAATGTAATGTATGTGAGCAATGCATAAATGCATGAATGAAAGAATGATATACAATGTATGCATGAAAGTATATAATGAATGCTAGATATGAATGCAAGGTATACATGTAATTATAGATATGAATGCATAATGTATACATAATTTAATATAGTATATAATGATAACATGTATGGTAACGTAGAATATATGATGCAAGCATGTATATGTCCACTGTTTTTCCTTTTTCTTACATTTTTCCTTCCATTCCCTTTCCATTTCAATTTTTTTATTTTTTTTCCTCTTCTATTTTTACATGTTGTATACAATGTATATAATGTATAGATGCATGTAAGTATATAATATGCGTGAATGACATGTATGTAATAAAAATAAATATATGTATGCAACTTAATGATATGTGAATAGATATAATGCCTGAACTGAAGTATGCATGCATATGGGATATGAATAGATGATACATATAGGTGTTAAGGTAATGTAATGTATGTATTCACATATATTTTAAGTTAAATATATGAGTTTGTATACATATATTATATGTATGCATGTATGCAGGAATGAATGTAATATGATGTAGAGTATGCATATATGAATATAATGTATACAAGTATATAATGTATTCAAATATGTACGTATGCATCTAAGTATGTATATAGTGATAACATGAATGAATGAATGTATAAATGCATGAATGAATGTCATATATGAATGAATGAATCAAAGGTACAAGTAAAATATAATGCATTGTAATGAATGTTAATATATATAATGTATAAAAGTATGTATGTAAATATGCATGAATGTATATATCTATGTAACTATGTAAATATGCATGATGTAACATATGCCTATATATATATATATATATATATATATATATATAAATGTGTATGTAATGTGGATATGCATGTATGTATGAAGGTATGTATTTATATATAGTATCTATTTTATATTATGCATTGTTGTGGTTCACATTGCCTTGTGATTGTGTGAGTGCTAGCCTAGGCTTGGTTAGGCCTAGTGAGACTTGTTAGACTTGTTTGGGCTAGGACTTGACCTAGTTGATCTAGTTTGACTAGTGTAGTTAACTAGAGTTGACCAAGTGTTGACTTTAGCCTAGATTGACCCAAACATCATGTAGAATGCATTGTAGCAGTCTATTTTACTATTTTGGACATGTAGTGACTTGTACTGTTCTATAGGAGTCAGACACCACTCCTCGAACAGTATATTCTCCTCAGATATCAGGATATCAGGCGAGTACATTCTCTGATCATTTCATATCTTGTTTAGGATTATATTTCCTGCTTTAGATTACTTTACTTGATGCTGACACGTTGTTGTCACGGATTGGTACTATATGGATCTTTTATGCGATGTTATCCCCTTAGCGGATATATCGGGTATTTCGTGTTCGTGTACTTTATCGTGAGCATCGTGTACTCCTTGTATTCGTGACATTCGTGTATAAATCGTGTAAAATCGTGTACTCTCATGTGCTCACATGATCTTTGTGTATATTCTTCATCGTGTGCAATAACATAACTTGACTGGATCCTTGTGTATTGATTGGGAGCGGGGGAGTAGAAGTGGTTATGTACTCAATCTTGTAGCTTACTCGTGTATAACCTCTATAGATTACTCGTGTACAACATCGTGCCGTTTATATAACCATTTTGTACCCTGAATCACTAGCACTGATTAGTTATCTTATATATTATAGCTATTTACTTACAGTCTCTCTTTTACATAATGTTGTTCTTTCAGTTTCTTGTATCTTACTCTCTAGCATGTTTATAGTTCCTAACCTGTTATGATTTATTGAGATGTATTGTGCTCGCTCCTGTCCTGACTAGACCTGTTGAAAATATTACAGAGGATGAGGACGAGATGTTCTGTACCACATATTATGGGACTACCCTAGAGGATTGTTGTGACCTGGATCTCCAGTAGGATCCATTAGCAGTGGATGACACACCCTTAGTTTAGAGTAGTGATTATCAGTTGTATTTATTCTATAGATTACAGTATTTGAGATTTAGGATATTTCTGGATTATGTGTTATCTTAGACACTTAGAACTCTCTATCTATCTGTATTTGTGGATTCGTTTCATATCTATCTATCTTATCATTTTCTGCCTTAGCTGTGATTGAAACTGTATTCTGTTATGTCACCTCCATTCGGAGTGTATATACTATACATGTACCTTATATTGTTAGGTGTTGTGACCTAGGACAGCGTTCTACCGTCGACACTGCAGCGTAGGCTGGATGTACCCACTTCTCGTGCCCCTACTCTAGGGTGCTGGTCGTGACAATTCCATTTAGCCCACCGATCTCATCTATATGAATACGTCCACCTTCGCTTACTGAAACGAGGCGATACCCCTGCCACATCACATTTGACATTCAAATGTGTGCGCCATTATTTATATGAAGGTCACTAGCATTCCAAGCCATAATAGACTATACATCACCAAGATGTATGGCCGTCCTCCGGGCGGTAGAAAGCCACCCGAAGGTCCGTACCATCCATATTACGGTGCGCCCGATCCAGCCCAGTTTGCAAGCCTCACTGGTGGTCCCACAACACCCCATCTCAATTTCCTCTGTCACGACCCGCACCCACTGTGAGGGTACGAGTACGTAACGACGCCCAGCCTACGCCGCAGTATCGGCGATAGAACGCTGTCCAAGGTTACTATCTAATCAACAACTCACGCAATTATATAATGTACTTGTCAAATCTCAACTCTAAACGAAGGACAAGTATAGATATAATGAAATCTCAATCGCAGTCTAAGTATGATAAGATAACACAGAAGTTTATAAGTAAGACTAAACAACAACATCTATAAACTACTAAATAATAATATCTCAAACAAACTCAAATACAAACTCGTATCTCAGTTATTATAATTCAAGTTCTAAAACATAAAAACTAAACCAAGTCTAC
The DNA here is from genome assembly GCA_029216955.1 of Iris pallida. NCBI lineage: Eukaryota > Viridiplantae > Streptophyta > Magnoliopsida > Asparagales > Iridaceae > Iris > Iris pallida. Next base: position 9,240,572 of record JANAVB010032420.1, on the reverse strand, counting down.
TAGCTAGTCTCCCGACCACTCCTGAGTGTCGGGGCCATAGTTAGCTAAGCCATCTCCTGCTCCAAGGCAAGTAGGACAAATATCCTCAGGGCAAGCATCTGTAATATTTTCAACATGTCCAGTCAGGACAGGAACGAGTACAATTCATCAAGAAATTCCAAATAAATGACAGAGAACTATAAAACAGTTATAGACAGTTGTATTGATGAATATGGCAGTTTGTACGAGTAATGATGTAGAGAGCAGTTAAGGTAAAAGGAAAGTAAGGTAACTAAACAAGAAGAGAAACATAGCAAAGAAGACTGTAAAATAAGATCTAGCTGAACTAGAGTAACATAATGAGTTCAGATGGTACAATAAGTCGAGTGTAATTCCAATGTGAGTCTAATATAAGATGAGTCGAATGTGATTCTAATCATTGTTCTAATAAGGTGAATCTAATAAGGTGATACGAATAGTGATTCACATGATGTTCTAATAATGATTTGAATAAATTCTCCAAGTGTGTTTTAAAATACTTAGTTAGACATATAAACGGCTAAGGGTAAATCCGGCACATCACACACCTGGCCGGGTGTGGAATGGCTATCGTTCGAATATTATTCACAGGGGGTGGTTCGATTAGTGGGAATGTTCACATGTCTAATAAAGTATTTCACCGTCCATCGAATACAAATGAATCCAAAATCCGACACATCAATCGAATAAAAGTTCAACCAGCATATGAAGATACGAATAGGTGGTTCGAATAGTGATTCGTATGGTGATTCGAATAATAGAGGTAAGACGAGTAAGTATGTGTGTCGTATACATGGATTCAGAAATAAAAAAAATACGTGTTTGTAACAGAGAATCACATACAGCTAACTAGAACTGAAGTACAGTAATTGACAAATAAATGAGAGAACTATCAGAGAATGTACTCGCCTGCTACTCTAAAAAGAGTAGTATAATATCAGATGCCTGCACCAGAGTCACAATGTCCTAAATATAGCAGTATGGGTTATAATGTGTTTAAAACATGGTAAATAAAATCTACGATACAATCTACATGATTTTTGGGTCAATCTAGGTCAAAGTCAACTCTAAGTCAAACCTGGTCAACTATCTAGGTCAAACTAGGTCCAAGTCAAACTTGGTCAACTCTGGGTCAACCAAAGTCACATCTAGTCAAAATAGGTCAACTCTAGGGTTTGGTCAACTGTAAGTCAACACTATAACTCTAGGCCTATTACCATACCAATACAAGCCTACTAGTACAATACCCAATGTAATATCTATACACTATATTTCAGATATAGGCATCACACACACATTCCATGCTATATAAATATGTAGGAAAACTAGATATATGTAAACATACATATACAAACATATATTGAAAAGGGAAGAAGGAAATTTAGAAAGTGTAGTGTGTGTGTGTGTGGATTATGGAATACAAGTAAGGGTTTAAGAGAACATGGCATGGGTTTAACATTTAACCTACTCAATTATCTCATGTTCACAAATCACTTTAACATTCTAACTAATTCCCATTTCAGTTTTCACATTAAACATTAGAAATTAAACCCATTTTATTCATAACTGAATCTCAGTTTAACATCTCAAGTCCACATGATTATTCTCAGGTTTTACATTTACTCTAGGAAACAATCTCAATTTAACATCATGAATTCCAGTTTCAAAACCTAACAGTGATTTCAAGCCTTCAATATCAGTTAACACATTAATCAGTGAGACCAATACTAAGATCCTAAATTCTCAGGTTTTACATATTTCTGAAAACAGGCAAATGACAGTGTATCATATCTAACCAAATCCTCATTCTCAAGAACAACTAAACCCTATACAAATTCAGGTTAACATTCTACTTATAAATACGCATTTAATGAAATCGAAACTACAAAACTGTGCATATGTAATGTTCTATACATTGCAGTCTACTGAAAACGTGGATTCGAAAACAACCCAAATCGAAACTATATCAAAGAACCCTACATATAGATAACATGTACAGCAATCTTAAAAACATGTTAACATCTAAATTAACATAATGGAAATAATACTTAATCAGTAAAAATATACAGAGAAATCTCAGTTAAACATTCAGTCATCTGGTATTAGAACATATGAAACCCAATTCTCAATCTCTACCAAGCCTATTCAGGCCAAACAAGTCAAGCCACTGCTCTCCCATCTCATTTCAGTCCTAACTATTCTCAGGTTATAGGTTAAGGGTTCCCAGGTTTTTAGTTAGAAACCAAACTCCTCATTCGAAATCCATACTACAAACCCAATCATGCATACATATGATCCTATCTATGTAAACTCATAACTTAGACATGTTAATCATGTATTAACATCATAATTAACATTTAATTAACAATTTAATATCATTTAAATTCTGAAAATGAAGAATTAATATGGTATCAGTGAATATTTGGAAAAAACCCAAATTCGAATATCAAAATATGGTAAAAACCCAATGTAAAGGTTGGTAAACATTGTGTCATGCATACACTTGTCAAATATAGTGTTTGTGTCCAAACAAGTGGACACAAACGTGTCCCAAATACTAATTTACACAGAATGTGATAACACTGCACAGGCAGCCTCGTGCATATGTTCACCTAAGTCTAGGACACGACACAGGCGTCCACGTGTCTCGTGGTCACGTGTCCAGGTTCGCCTAGGGTCAGGATACACACCTAGGACCCTGACACGGCCTACGTGTCCTCAGGACACAGCACGAACACCGTATCAGTCGAAAAAAACTCGACTGATACACGTGTACAATAAGCGTCGTGCAGCGATGAAAGTGTCTCATGGACACGACACGAGCCACGTGGGGCCTCGTGGTCATGTCCATGTGTAGTCCACGTGTTGGGCTACACACTCGTGTCAACATGAGGTGTCCATAACGTGTCCAGAGTCGATATGACTCGCGTGTCAGTGCGCATTTCCCGTGCGTTCACAGTGTGTGCATGATCCGTACGAGATCGAGAACTCCCTCGATACTCGATCATATCACGTGAAACTTTGTGGGTGGTTTATCAGTCATTGCCCCTAGGTACTGACAAAAAATGGTGGTGTCTCGTGTCGTGTCCAGTGAGAACTGGACACGAGATAGCAGGACAGTGTGTGTGGGTGTGCACAGCGTATTCGTGTCCAATTTGGACACGGATACGACACAGTTTCGTGCTTAGTCAACTATGTTGTGACCTACAAGTCTAGGGCTACCCAAAAATGTAATTTGTTTTGAAAACAAACAATATTGAATTCACTCAAGCATTTCATCAAACACCTAGGATACACTAAGACACGTGTCCGATACGGACACCAAACGGACACGAAACCCACCAAAATTTGAGGTACAGCTAGGGGACTCCTAGATCTAGCCCTAAATGCAAGGAAAACGAAATATTAATACAATTTAAAGGGTTTTACCTATATGTACAAAAAGCTTGGAAAAGCTTCAAATGGGGGATTCTTTCTCTTGATGGCAAAAGCTCCAAAATTGTCCCAAAGCTGGGATTAAATTCCACAATCAAAAAATAGGAGGAAATTAGGCTCTAATGCAAGAAACTTGGATTAAAAAAGAATTAAAATGGATTTATGGGGATTTTTGGAAAGGGGACAAATACCTTTCTTTCTCCAAGTGTTGGAATGAAATAAAGGAGGCAAGCCCTAATGAATAAGTGTTTATATAGGGTGGGGATCCCTATGGCTGGTCATAAAGGAAGGAATTAGGGTTAGGGTTCACTAAAATGGCCCATGGGCTTAAGTCATGATCAAACAATCATTAAGCCATAAGTCATTTCACTTAAACCATAAGCTATGACTTAATTTCACTTAAACTAATCCTCCTAATCCAAAATTAGTTTCTAATGGCTAAAAGTAGGTTAACCTAAGTTAGACTAGGGTCACCCTGGCTAGGGTTAGCTTCTAGGCTAGTTCACTAGGTCTCAACAAGTCAAGTCAACCTAGAATTCACCAATTCAATAAATTATCAAATAATTCAAATAAGTCAAAATGACCAAATTACCCCTAGGCTAAAAATGATAATCAAATCATCCTAATGACATGGTTAGGCTCTAGGTCATGCAGTCTCTAGGGTTTCACTAGCAGCACGTCAAAATCATAAGCCATGACTTAAGGCAGTTTTTAAATAGTTTAAAAATTATTAAAAATCACCAAAAATCATAATGTGAAATAAATATCAATAATTAATAATTATAATTACAAAATTTCAAAATTACCCTCATCCGAAAAACTGGGTGTTATAATCCTACCCCCTTAAAAAAATTTTGTCCTCGAAATTAAAATGATCGCACCCCTTCTAGGTCAAACCCAAACAATCAAGGACAAGAGATAATCATGCAACATAATCTTACAGGTCGTGATTTCACAGTCTTGAATAGGGTAGCTACACTATCTAGCAATCACCTGCAGCGTCGATCTCCTCGACTGCCATCGCAAAAGCTCTACCCCTCTGGAAATCATATTTAATCAGTAAAAATATACAGAGAAATCTCAGTTAAACATTCAGTCATCTGGTATCAGAACATATGAAACCCAATTCTCAATCTCTACTAAGCCTATTCAGGCCAAACAAGTCAAGCCACTGCTCTCCCATCTCATGTCAGTCCTAACTATTCTCAGGTTATAGGTTAAGGGTTCTCAGGTTTTTAGTTAGAAACCAAACTCCTCATTCGAAATCCATACTACAAACCCAATCATGCATACATATGATCCTATCTATGTAAACTCATAACTCAGACATGTTAATCATGTATTAACATCATAATTAACATTTAATAAACAATTTAATTTCATTTGAATTCTGAAAATGAAGAATTAATATGGTATCAGTGAATATTTGGAAAAAACCCAAATTCGAATATCAAAACATGGTAAAAACCTAATGTAAAGGTTGGTAAACATTGTGTCATGCATACACGTGTCAAACATGGTGTTTGTGTCCAAACAAGTGGACACAAACGTGTCCAAAACACTAATTTACACAGAATGTGATAACACTGCACAAGAAGCCTCGTGCACGTGTTCACCTAAGTCTAGGACACGACACAGGTGTCCACATGTCTCGTGGTCACGTGTCCAGGTTTGCCTAGGGTCAGTCTACACACCTAGGACCCTAACACGAGCCCACGTGTCCTCAGGACACAGCATGAACACCGTATCAGTCGAGAAAAACTCGACCGATACACGTGCACAGTAAGCGTCGTGCAGTGATACAAGTGTCTCGTGGATACGACACGAGCCACGTGGGGCCTCGTGGTCAGGTCTATGTGTAGCCCACGTGTTGGGCTACACACTCGTGTCAACACGAGGTGTCCATAACTTGTCCAGAGTCGATACGACTCACGTGTCAGTGCGCACTTCCTGTGCGTGTACAGTGTGTGCGTGATCCGTACGAGATTGAGAACTCCCTCGATACTCGATCATATCACGTGAAACTTTGTAGGTGGTATGTCAGTCATTGCCCTTAGGTACTAAAAAAAATGGTGGTGTCTCGTGTCGTGTCCAGTGAGAACTGGACACGAGGTAGCAGGACATTGTGTGTGGGTGTGCACAGCGTATTCGTGTCCAATTTGGACACGAACATGACACAGTTTCGTGCTCAGTCAACTAGGGTTGTGACCTACAAGTCAAGTGCTATCCAAAAATGTAATTTGTTTTGAAAACAAACAATATTGAATTCAATCAAGCATTTCATCAAATACCTAGGATACACTACGACACGTGTCCGATACGGGCACCAAACGGACACGAAATCCTCCCAAATTCGAGGTACAGCTAGGGGACTCCTAGATCTAGCCCTAAATGCAAGGAAAACGAAATATTAATGCAATTTAAAGGGTTTTACCTATATGTGCAAAAAGCTTGGAAAAGCTTCAAATGGGGGATTCTTCCTCTTGATGGCAAAAGCTCCAAAATTGTCCCAAAGCTGGGATTAAATTCTACAATCAAAAAATAGGAGGAAATTAAGCTCTAATGCAAGAAACTAGGATTAAAAAGAAATTAAAATGGATTTATGGGGATTTTTGGAAGGGGGACAAATACCTTTCTTTCTCCAAGTGTTGGAATGAAATAAAGGAGGCAAGCCCTAATGAATAAGTGTTTATATAGGGTAGGGATCCCTATGGCTGGTTATAAAGGAAGAAATTAGGGTTAGGGTTCACTAAAATGGCCCATAGGCTTAAGTCATGATCAAACAATCATTAAGCCATAAGTCATTTCACTTAAAACATAAGCCATGACTTAATTTCACTTAAACTAATCCTCATAATCCAAAATTAGTTTCTAATGGCTAAAAGTAGGTTAACGTAAGTTAGACTAGGGTCACCCTAGCTAGAGTTAGCTTCTATGCTAGTTCACTAGGTCTCAACAAGTCAAGTCAACCTAGAATTCACCAATTCAATAAATCATCAAATAATTCAAATAAGTCAAAATGACAAAATTACCCCTAGGATAAAAATGATAATCAAATCATCCTAATGACATGGTTAGGCTCTAGGTCATACAGTCTCTAGGGTTTCACTAGCAGCACGTCAAAATCACAAGCCACGACTTAAGGCAGTTTTTAAATAGTTTAAAAATTATTAAAAATCACCAAGAATTATAATACGAAATAAATATCAATAATTAATAATTATAATTACAAAATTTCAAAATTACCCTCATCCGAAAAACTGGGTGTTACACCCTCCTAGGTCGAACGGTCCTGGTGCCCCGGTCATAACTCGTTCGAGGGATACCAAAACCCGTGCACAGGTATCCAAGTCCATTGACCATGCACTTCGCACAATAGTTAAGAAGCCATCTCATTTCCAACTAATCTCAAGTTTGCAATATATAATTTGCCTCAATAATCTTATTTTCAAGTTCCATTGGCATTATGCCCCAACACATTCGTATTGATGCACGATTCCCCAATAAGTCGACCGAAGGCCCCGAAATGCCGTCCGATACGTAAGTCATACGAACACACTCTAAGCCCTTTAGAGATAGGCAGTTTCATGACAATTGTGCCACAACTGCATACTTCGAAGCACGAAATATATCTTTTAATGTTTTATGATTGTTCGATGGCGTAGCGCCCTAACTGTCCTCTTCACATATAAGATGTATTCATGAACCTTATGCACATAAGTACGCCTCAATATTTCCTTTCAATGTTCTGGGCCTAATGTTCAATGATTCTCTGAGTCATGCACTTGATGCATGCCTCAGTGTTGCATTTTAATGTTTTACCATCAATATCCTACTGCGACACTTGTACTTGATGTACGTTGCCTCAATTGTCCATTGTTCTTTTCTTAGTATTCGACACACACTATGACTTCGACTCAGCCGAGCCTTACACATAGAAATCACTAGAAATATAGCATGATATTGTTTATTTATTAGTCATGAAGGAGTAGGAGAGAAGGGTCTGAGCCCGCCCACCTTAAGCCGATACGCCTTGTCATTTCGTCGATCGATGCGGCTAGCTTTTATAACTTTGTTGCACGACCAACTCTTTCGAATTAGCCATTCGAGCACTTCGTTCTCTGTTGAACTACTCGATTGATTCGGTCTACCGTGCCCATGTCTCAGTTTGTTGTGAGACAATGTTTTGGTTTTGTGGACGCCGTTACAAGACAAAATGTCGACCTCTTATAATTTAGCGTAAAAACGTAGCCTGCACACAAAATCAACTAAAATCAATACTTGTTCAAACCGGACTTATGCTTTGTATCGATTCGATTTATTGGATCTTCGAACCGACTCAAGGGTTTCTCTTTCGACCAATGTAACTCTTGCAATGATTCGACTCGATGCATTATTCGGATCAATGTAACTCCTCGAGTCATCGACTCAGCATAATGCACCATGCGGTACGGGGTATTACAACTATATATTGAAATACCCAATCCAAATCCATTGGAATATTTCTATTATATATATGAATACATAATCCGACTTTGGGGTATTTTTTACATAGGTTGGGAACCCAACCCACTCAAACAAATTAGAGAGCAGAAATGTGTAAACCTGAACGGTACCAACTATCACTACTGAAGGAGCAAGATGAAGGATTTGCTATTTGTGAAGAAGTTGTATCTGCCAGTATTGGCTTCCGAGAGGCCTAGTTGTAAATCCGAAGAGGACTAGAATTTTGAGAAAATATTGGTGTGTTGGTACATAAGGTAGTTCGTTGATGAGAACGTGTATAATCACTTTTCCAGTATTGAGCAAGAGAGGACACTATGGGATAAGCTAGAATCTTTTTATGCGAAGAAGACTGGGGTAAATAAATTATCCCTGATCCATATGATAACAGGTCTACGGTACAAAGGTGGTGCGTCCATTATGATCACTTGAGTGAGTTCCAGAGCGTGGTTGACCAACTATCCTCGATGGAAGTCAAGTTCGATGATGAAGTTCAGGGACTTTATTTGCTATGTACATTGCCAGACTCGTGGAAGACCTTACGAGTATCTATGATCGCTTCTGTACCGGAAGGCGTAGTCAATCTGGAGTTTGCCAAGAGCGGGGTATGAATGAAGAGATATAGAGACGTTCTCAGGGCACTTCATCCACATCCTATTTAGAGGTGCTAGTTTTAGTGAGCCGCAGAAGGGGCAAAAACAGGGATCCAGGTGGTGGCAGAGACAAGACCAGAGGCAAGTCCAAGTGTCGGTATGAGGAATCAGAGTGTGTAACGCCCCAGTCCCAAAATACATAGGACCAAGTATGTGAACATGCCAGCTGCACATATACGAAGAATACTCCAATATATGGAATTCTCATATATGCACATAAGCTAGAAATAAAAATAATCACAGGCCAGAATAACATATCTAATCTCATCACAGCTCAACACAGAAGATAATAAAGTCCAAATGAATAAAGCAGAGTATCAAAAGATAACCGGGTGAACATACTCACTCCAAACAGCTATGAAAAATAGTCTCATAAGATCGGAGTCTAGCCTCCGCAAAATAGAAAGAAAAGAGATGTAAAACAATGTCTACAATTGTCTCAAATATAGAATAAACTATAAATCAGTAGGCACTGCCTCGTCATCAATGTAGGATAGCTCCAATGCCGCTCCGTACTCCTGTAGAAAATTGTCTAAACCTGGAGAGATAACCAGGTCCTCAGGGGACATAGCAAGATACAAGAAAACACCATGCCATATAAACTGTGGTAATATAATAAGAGAAAAGGTATACATGCAATCGGGTTCCTGACCATTCTACTGTGAATATGCAGTTGAGATATAATCCTTCGACGCATGAGCCCTGGCTGTAAATGGGATCGGCATAGTTCCCATAAAGGGTACCAGGGGCCTACGTCTATAATGCTCGAAAAGCGTCAGAGGGCACCATGTGCAAGGGGCTACGTCCATAACGCTCTGGAAAACGTCAGAGGGCGCCTGGAGCCTACGTGTCTGGAGGAGCGCACAGGTAATCATGGAAGTGTAAAGAAGCCCATACGTCAGGTATTGTTCTCCCCAACCAATGCCTAGTATCATCATCTCCATGACTGATATGAACCTCTAGTAACCGCCAAGTCTTCTAACATGCAATATTATTGGCAGTTACTCCTATCCGTCGCACGCTCCATACGTATCGGTGGCCAGCCGACTACGCAAAAACGTGTCCTATATGTGACTCACATCACGTGATACAACAAGTGTCAAGGCCGTATGAGATATACCAATACCTTAATATCAATGGGTGGTCAATAAACTAAGTCAAATGCAAGAGAATAAATAAAGCAAGAAAAACGATCGATAGAGTCGCTTGCACCCAAGTGTGACTTGGACGCACAGTTTAAATATCACGAAACAAAATGTTGAAAATAATAACTGAAAATACGAATATAATAATCACAGAGTATGGTGGCAAGGTATCTTGCCTGTGGTGCGAGAAGGGCAAATCCAAGAGTAGCAAGTGTCAGCACAAAACTCACAAATCACAGATGACTCCAAATGCTGAAACAAACATCAAAAATGATCTCGATGAAGAAGATATACCTAGGAAATGCCTGTCCAAAAGTCAATTTCTGGAACAGGGGCAAAATCGTAATTTCGGATCAAAACGATGTCCGCCGTTTGACCCGCTTTACACCGGAACGCATGCCAAAGTCTATGGTCTCTAAAGTCGTCAAACTACATGTCTATAATTTTAGTTTGAGGAGAGGAACTCAACGGTATGTCCAATTTTGGATTTCGATGAGCCGTGTACAAAATCGCCCGTTTGAATGGGTCGCGGGCCCGCCAAAAATGGGTTCCGATTCGACCTTCTCAGAATCGAACCAAACGTGGCATGCAGGACCAAAATTTTGATCCGGACCTGTTGGCATAAGTTTTGTCTCGATTCGATGACTGTACACGAAGTTATGGGCAAGTTTGCAAAACGTCGATACAGGGGTATCTCGACGGATACGGGTTGATTTCGTCGCACACATGCGACGAAACTGAGTTCCGTCAGTTCCCACACGTCCGCAACGTCCATACGCACCTTTCGATGCGTACAGCGCGTGACCACGTCGCCCGGTTTGTCGGGACGTACGTCATATCGGACAAAATTCTAAAATTTTAATGCTTTCGAAGCAGTTTTTCTCACAAGTTCAACACTGATTTAATTCTCACACAGAAATCGAAATATAGATCTACAAGTTGTGTTTCAATCGGGATTATGTTGTCTTCATACGTGTTCAATTAGTTTTTGAAAAATCTCGACACACAGTTCAGAATCTGGCTTCTAAGTGGTGGTTTGAAACTGGATTCAAATTTTGTTTTCGACAGAGTTTTACTCGACTTTGCATCGAGTTACTTGTCAAACCAAAGGGTTATAGCTGATTCCCTTTGAAGGGACTCAAAGAGGGTTACATTGCCTATACATAGCATCTTTTGGATCGCAAAACGATCAAACGTGCGAGAAGTAATCAAGGCCGAAAAAGAGGGGTACCTTGTTGTCGAGTTCCTGAACGGGGGTCGGTTGGGGGCGGCGATCCTGGCGGTGGCACGATGGTTGTCCGGTGCCTGGTGTGTGCACGGGGAGGTCGGCGGCCTTGGGGTCGAGGTGGAGAAGAGATGGGAAGGAGTTAGGGTTTGGTTTATTGCGGGTGAATATATATATATATACCAAGCCACTGTTTGCATTCCTATTCGTAATAGGAAAAATATATTTGGGGTCGGGTTTTAATCCGAGTGGTGCTCGATTTCACCATAGCAGTTGCAGCTGCTATGTTAAGTGTTAGGAGGTGGGGTCGGGCCATGTGTGTGGAGTGGGTTAGGGGTCGGGTCCCCTCCCCCCTGCAGCTTTAGTTGCTGCCGTTTGTGGGGGGAGGGGGTTCGGCCCACCACTGCAAGTTTTTTTTTTAATAACAATATATATATATATATATATATATATTCACAAGAAAATTTCTAAATTTCTTAATTAAGTAATAAAAATATTTGTAATAATTGTAGACTATATTTATTAAAAATTAAAAATATATCAAGCACAATCATACACATAATATATATCTATAATTACGAATATACCAATTACCACATTAATTCCACATAATATCAAAAAAAAAATTAAAAACACTAAAATAATTGGAAAAATATTGGAGGTTTACATCCTACTCAACTTAAAGAAAATTTTGTCCTCGAAATTAAACTAAGGTCGGGGGATCAAATGCAATGCATGAAAATATAATTGCAAGACATACCTTCGCCTTCGAACAAATGCGGGTAGTGGTTTCGGATGTCGTCCTCGCGCTCCCTAGTAGACTCCCTTGGCGAGTGATGCTTCCATGCCACGCGAACCAATGGAATAAATTGATTCCATAACACCTTCACTCGGCGATCGAGGATACCTACTGGTTGCTCTTCGTACGACAAACTCGGTCCAACTGTGATCTCGGAGTGATCAAGCACATGATTGCTGTCTGCCACGTACCTCCTCAGCTGTGACACGTGGAATACGTTATGCACTTCCTCTAACGACGGTGGCAATGCCAATCTGTAGGCAACCTCTCCAACACATTCCAAGATATCGAAAGGCCCGATGTACCTTGGACTCAACTTGCCACGTCCTCCGAATCAAATCGTGCCTCTAGTCGGGGATATCTTCAAGAACACATGGTCGCCATCTTTGAACTCCAAAGGTCGACGACGATTATCTTCCCACTGCTTCTGACGATCCTGTGCTGCTCGCAGGTGGCCCTGAATCTTATTCACTGTCTCCACTGTGCTCAAGACCAACTCGGGACCCAATACCTGTCGCTCTCCTATGTCACTCCAACAAACGGGAGACCGACACTTCCTACCATACAATGCCTCAAACGGAGCCATCTGAATGCTCGCTTGATAGCTATTGTTGTAGGAAATCTCCACAAGATGAAGATGGTCCTCCCACGAACCGCCAAAATCAAGCATACACGCTCTCAACATATCCTCTAGCGTCTGAATGGTACGCTCCGACTGGCCGTCTGTCTGCGGATGATACGATGTGCTAAACTTCAATCGAGTGCCCAAACTCTCTTGCATGCTCCTCCAAAAATACGAAGTAAATATCGAGTCATGGTCCGACACAATACTAACAGGCACACCATGCAATCTCACAATCTGCTCCATATACATCTCTGTCAATACCTCTGTCGACTGGCCCACTCTAAAAGGTAAGAAATAGGCTAACTTCGTAAGTCTATCAACAATCACCCACACTGCATCACGTCCCCTAGGACTCCGAGGAAAACCCGTGACGAAATCCATAATAATGTGCTCCCACTTTCACTCGGGAATGGGTAGCGGCTGCAATAATCCGGCCGTTCTCTGGTGCTCCGCCTTCACTTGTTGACATACCAAGCACTTGGCAACGAAATGAGCTATCTCCCACTTTATTCCATGCCACCAATAATACTGTCGTAAGTCACGATACATCTTGGTTACTCCAGGATGAATAGAGTAAGTCGAACTGTGAGCTTCGGCCATCATCTCCTGCCGTATATCTCCATTGGGTACATAAATGCGATCACCACATCGCAGTGTCCCATCTGAGTGGATCCTCAAACCTGTCTGCTCTCCGGCTTCAGTCCTTTCTTTCAGCCGTCGAAATCTAGCATCATTAGGCAATGCTGCCTTGATGCGCTCTACCAATGATGATTGCACTTGAAGGTTGGCTAATACACCGTCTGCTCCAGGCAATACTACCTCAATACCAAGCTGCTCCAAGTCTCTAATCAATTCCTTCTGTGTAGTCAAAAAGTGTGTCATGGGCTTACGGCTCAATGCGTCTGCCACGACATTAGCCTTGCCCGGATGATAATGAAGCTCGATCTCATAATCCTTCATCAACTCCAACCAACGACGCTGTCGCATATTCAACTCTTTTTGTGTAAACACATACTTGAAGCTCTTATGATCAGTGTAGATATCAACCTTCTCGCCGTACAAGTAGTGTCTCCATAGCCTCAAAGCAAAGATAACCGCTGCGAGCTCTAGATCGTGGGTCGGATAATTCTTCTCATGCACTCTCAACTGTCGTGATGCATATGCTACTACCCGACCGTGCTGCATCAATACACATCCTAATCCCTTTCCAGATGCGTCGTTGTAGATCACATATTCTCCTGGGCCCGATGGTAGTGTCAAGATCGGTGCTGTGGTCAATCGCTTTTTTAATTAGTCAAAAGCGGCTTGACACTCGTCTGTCCATACAAACTCCTGATCCTTGCAAGTTAATCGAGTCATAGGCCCCGCTATTCGAGAGAAATCTTCTACGAACCGTCGGTAGTAACCCGCAAGTCCGAGAAAACTTGTAAAACTCCTATTTTTTAATTATTTTTTTTATTATTTTATTAGACTTCAAATTTAATTTATACAATTTATGGTTTTTATTAATTATTAAAAATGACCTTAGCCATTTTTGGTGTTTTGAGCACAAGGCAACCATGAATTTTGGTACGGAAGTTGTAGCAGTGTGCCTTGACTAATGTACCAGACATGTCGGGGGAAGCCTAGCCATGGTGGTGTCCAAACTAGGAAAATCAGGCCGAGTTGTGCATTAACTTATTTAAATTATTTTAATTAAATATTATATTATATATTGTTTTTTTTGATGACCCGGGTTATCCAATTCAGCTCGAACTGGGCCCGAACCAAATTTAAGCCCATGTGAGCATGTGGGGTGACCAAGATGGCCATGTAGGAATATTTCATGTGTGTACAAATATTTTTAAATAATTTTGAGATTTGTTGAATATTTATTGACTTTTGGTACAAAACTTATATTTTATTAATAAAATAATGTTTTTCAAGATGGTATGATTTTGGACCCACACATGGGTGAGCGGTAAAGTTCACCCATTGGGACGATTATTATTATTTTATTATAATTTAAGTTATTTCATAGAGATTAAAATATGTTCATTCTATTTAGATATTATTATTATTATTATTGAGATTGATTTATTGTAAGATGAATTTATATATATGTATGTAGATATATTTAAATATATTAAAAATTTGGATATGTGATATTTAAAGTGTTATTTGTATTTAAATTATTTTTGGATTTATATTTATAAAGTTTGAAAAGATTAGAAAAGAAATGATTAAGGAATAAGAAAAGAAAAAGAAAAGAAAAAGGAAAAGGAAAAGAAAAAAAACATATAATAAACCACCCACTAAAAGTGGGCGGGACCCCCACAAATTATTTGCACGCAGCAAGATGGCAAGACAAACCACAACTCGTGGGATTTTTTTTTCTTAGTACTAAACCTATAGTATTAGGTTTTAGTAAGAGGTTGTTATAAATACATCTTTTTCTACAAACCTCAAAATCCTAATCTTCCAAAACGAAAGTTGGGGCTGAACATACCCTCTTCGCCTACGAGTTCGTTTCACCAGCAACGAAATTGTGTGCACGACGAACGGAGCATCGGAAGTCAGCCCCGCGTCACCCACTGAGCAGTTTTCCCACTCAAGGTACCCTACTTCCCTAAGACGTAACTTTTTGCTCGTAACTCCGATTTTCGATCCGTAAAATGTTCTGGAAAGTAGACTTGACCCTCTTCGAGATCCCCTAGATGGATTTTGACATGGCCATCCAACTTGCTCGAAAAATCGAGACGAAGTTGGAGAAAAACCCACTTTTCTGAATATTAAAAACTGTTTTGAAACACCAACTTGTAGGCCACTTTTCTTGCTGTCCATTAAGCTTTCGTAAAAACTAATTGAAGGCAGTCAAAGAAAACCTAACCAAGATTGTAACGCACCTTTTGGATTCACTTTTCATCTAGTATGTAGAAAGTTACACGTTGTTAAAGTTTTCCGAAAAACTATAAATTCTGTTTTCAAAAAGTAGAGAAACACCCAGATACGGCGTCTGTCCCGACAAACCGGGCGACGTGGTCGTGCACTATACGCATCGAAAGGCGCATATGGATGTTGTCGACGTGTGGGAACTGACGGAACCCGATTTCGTTGCATGTGCGCGACGAAATCAGTGCGTATCCGTCGGGATACCCCGTATCGACCCTTTGCAAATTAATTCACAACTTTGTGCACACTCATCATATCGCAATGAAACTTGCGCCAATGGACTCGAAATATTTTTTTGGTGCTGTGAGCCAAGTTTGGTCCAATTCTGAGACCGTTGATCGGGACGCTATTTTGGCAGGCCTACAATCCCACTCAACGAGCGATTTTGTGCACAGCCCACCGGAATCCAAAATTAGACATACCGTTGGGTTCGTCTCATCAAAAAAAATTCGTAGACATGTAGTTTGACGACTTTAGAGACCGTAGGTTCTGGCGTGCATTTCGGTGCAAAGCGGGTCCAACGGCGGACATCGTTTTGACCCGAAATTACAATTTTGCCCCTGTTCCAGAATTTGACTTTTGAACAGGCGTTTCCTTGGTATATCTTTTTCACCAAGATCATTTTTGATGTTTGTTTCAGCGACTGGAGTCATCTGTGATTTGTGAGTTTTGGGTGCTGACACTTGCTACTCTTGGATTTGCCTTTCTCGCACCGCAGGCAAGACACCTTGCCATTTGCTGTTTATCTATTTTAGCTCATATTTTATGCATTATTTATTTTATTTATGCAAAATAAACTGTGATACATGGCATAACTTGTTAGAACTTACTGTTCATTTATTGTTCTTGCTATGTATTGTTTTTCTTACACATTAAACCTAGATTTAAGGGACCACCTTGTGTGTTGCATTCATGGCCTTGACATGTGGTATCACGAAGTTGTGTGTCGTATATAGAACACGGACATGCATGACTGGCTGGCCATCGGTGCGTATAAGCCGTGCGATAGGAATAACCGCTAATAGAGGTTGCATGCTAGTTTGACTTAGCGGTTATAGAGGTTACTGTTGTGGATACAACATGGTAGGCATTGGGTGGGAAAAACATCTCTTGAGCGTATGGGTCATATATACACTGTCCTAATTGTCGGTTATCTCCAGTGGGAGGTACGGTCCTGATTGCCGGTTATCTCCAATGGGAGGTACGGTCCTGATAGCCGATTATCTCCAGTAGGAGGTATGGTCCTGATTCCTGACTGAGCCGACCCATGCGTCAAAGGTTTGTTCTTTATTGCATATTCACTATAGTACGGTTAGGTACCCTATTGTATGTGTCCCTTAATTAATTGAGCAATATTTATTCAGTTATATGGCATGATATTATGTGTCTTGTTACGTCCCTCTGAGGACCTGGTTGTCTTGCCAGGTGTGCGTTATTGTCTTTCGCAGGTGCTTAGCTCTAGCCGTGACCGTTGCTATTTCCTTGAGGATGATTGCACTTGGATCGTCTTCGCTTCGCTCGCCAAATTTAATTCTTTTCTTATGCATTTCTCCTTTACTTGTTGGTAGTGGATTTATCTCCGCCCAACATATTGTATCAAGATAATTCATTTTCATTATATGATTCATTTATTTGTGTGGATGAGATTAGTTATGGTTCTACTGCATTTTACAGCTTATGTACTCATACGAGGTTTCCATATATTGGAGTGTACTTCGTATGAATACAGCTGGCATGTCTACGTTCCTAGTCCTATGTATTTTGGGACTGGGGCGTTACATATTTTTGTGGTAGCCCATGCAGGTCAAGATAAATTGTTTGGTTACTTTATCGTACCAAGCAAGCCAGCGTATAGGATTAGAAGTCTAGGATCTCATCCACATACTTGACCTCTTTCCTTGAATTTTTCTACCGTTTGACTCATCAATTGCATCTCGCTTGCTTCCTTCCATCCCTATTCTTATTTTCCCTTCGTACTTGTTAGAGATTGACCCTACTAGTTAGTTATCCCAAAACCCATTAGTTTAATTCTTTAAATTGGGTAGAATACCTTATGAACTAGCAATCCATTTGTCCTTGTGACCTATATTAGCAAGTTTACTTAGATTCTAGAATTTAGAGGACCCTAACCAATTTAGCCAACCAAGGACTTGGACAAGAAGACTATAGGACGACTGTATGACTTAGAATACGTAGAACTTCAAGTCTCTTCTTTTAGATAACCCTACTGAGCATTCCACACTAATTGCCATGTCACTTATGACCATGATAGTAGTATATATACAAGTGTTGTTAGTCATCTACCCAGCTATGTGACAGTATTTTCACCTCGGCTTACTCGACTTTCCTTCAATTCTAGAACTTTTAATTGCGACCTTCTAACCCATTTGCAATTTGAATAACGAGTTAATGGTTCCTTAATTGAATTCATCTAGGAGACTATCTGCTCTCTAGAACTGTGCCCCTAACTTAGTATTTTTACTAGATTCTTTAATTAATTTTATTTCATGCTTTAACTTGATCTTCTTTATTTTTGCATTAATTATCACCTCGTGAACTCCCACTTTCTATTTTAGATCTTTTGGCGTCCCTTACCATTACTTGGATATTTGGAGCACAACACTACACTTTCCCTCCCAACAAATTTTATATATAAGACCTAGACAAGCCCACCTTCCTGTAGACATATCATGTCCCACCAAAACCCATCTCCTTATACTCTATTTCTTGATATGATCTTATGGTCAAAATGGCCAAACTATAATCTTTACCATGATACCAATTTTTTTTTTTTTGACCACGGATAGGGATTCAACATCGACTCAATTCCTTCGACCCGATATGTGATTTTGTTATACTTAATTCCTTAAATACTTAAAATTGTGCTTTATCTTGATTGCTTGACCCATTGTCCCATCACACTACTAGTTTAACTCTTGTAAGTTGGGTAGAATACCTCACGGCCCAACAAATCCTTTGTCCTTATGAATCGTGTTGATGAGCTCACTTAGACTAGAAAATTCAGTGGACCCTACCTTATCTAGGCTACCAAGCCATAAATAAAGAAACACTAGGACAACTATATAGGCCCAAATTTGGGCTAGCCTTGATTTTAAATGATCTTGGACTATTTAAAATTTCTTCATCAGTACCTTCCTTGCTCATATTTTGACTATCTCATGCTGCTAATGTAGCTTTAGTTTTGCAAGCTTATTATTTTCGAGCTTGATCATGACATATTTTATTGGGTGCACCCACTAACATATTGTCTAATCAGAATCGATGCATGATGGTCTGATCAACCTATTGCACTTTGGTTCGCTTTTCATGAATTATTCTACGTGGATGGAGACATAGTTAAACTTGCCTTAGAGTCTCATCCGCGACAGCCTTGGCAATTTCCTTTTTAAATTATTTATGTCGCCTACGAACCTCGTATTTCGTACTCGATAGCATCGTCTTTGAACTCCTTACTGTTTTGTCTTATTATTTAAGACAAGGCACTGTACTTGATAGATAGACACAAGAGATCACCTTCAGTTTTCCTATCAGTTATCTTCTACACGCATTTAGATAGCCACCGACAGACCCATATGGCTATATCCTCGCCTTCGACTACTCTTTCCTTTCCTCAATCCTAAAATTTCTACCGTGCCTTCCAATCATTCTTGAACACACGAGAGTGGTTCTAATCGCCACTTAAATCCAACTCTCCACTCAGATGATTAGTATCCATTTTTCTCCCAAGGAACCATATCTCCCAAATGTCTAATTATCCTCTTTGATCTATTAAATTTCTCACTATTTTTTTTGAGTTATCAAATTTTGTCACCTTCACTAGCAACCCTTATTCAATTCCATAACCATGATATATTTTTGTATGTATCGACTCCACAAATTTTCTATTGCATGATGGTGTTGAACGCCGTTTTATCACCTCCACCCAATTTTAATTGTATTTTGGTATTGACGAACTCTTCCTATCCCTCAACCCTATCTACCCTATTAATCACTAAATTTCGAGGACGAAATTCTTGTAAGTTGGGTAGGATGTAAAACCCTTATTTTTTAATTATTTTTTTATTATTTTATTAGACTTCAAATTTAATTTATACAATTTATGGTTTTTATTAATCATTAAAAATGACCTTAGCTATTTTTGGTGTTTTGAGCATAAGACGACCACGAATTCTGGCACGGAAGTTGTAGCAGTGTGCCTTGACTAATGTACCAGACATGTCGGGGGAAGCCTAGCCATGGTGGTGTCCAAACTAGGAAAATCAGGCCGAGTTGTGCATTAACTTATTTAAATTATTTTAATTAAATATTATATTATATATTGTTTTTTTTGATGACCCGGGTTGTCCAATTCAGCTCGAACTGGGCCCGAACCAAATTTAAGCCCATGTGAGCATGTGGGGTGACCAAGATGGCCATGTAGGAATATTTTATGTGTGTACAAATATTTTTAAATAATTTTGAGATTTGTTGAATATTTATTGACTTTTGGTACAAAACTTATATTTTATTAATAAAATAATGTTTTTTAAGATGGTATGATTTTGGACCCACACATGGGTGAGCGGTAAAGTTCACCCATTGGGACGATTATTATTATTTTATTATAATTTAAGTTATTTCATAGAGATTAAAATATGTTCATTCTATTTAGATATTATTATTATTATTATTGAGATTGATTTATTGTAAGATGAATTTATATATATATGTATGTAGATATATTTAAATATATTAAAAATTTGGATATGTGATATTTAAAGTGTTATTTGTATTTAAATGATTTTTGGATTTATATTTATAAAGTTTGAAAAGATTAGAAAAGAAATGTTTAAGGAATAAGAAAAGAAAAGAAAAGAAAAAGGAAAAGGAAAAGAAAAAAAAACATATAATAAACCACCCACTAAAAGTGGGCGGGACCCCCACAAATTATTTGCACGCAGCAAGCTGGCAAGACAAACCACAACTCGTGGGATTTTTTTTTCTTAGTACTAAACCTATAGTATTAGGTTTTAGTAAGAGGTTGTTATAAATACATATTTTTCTACAAACCTCAAAATCCTAATCTTCCAAAACAAAAGTTGGGGCTGAACATACCCTCTTCGCCTACGAGTTCATTTCACCAGCAACGGAGTTGTGTGCACGACGAACGGAGCATCGGAAGTCAGCCCCGCGTCACCCACGGAGCAGTTTTCTCACTCAAGGTACCCTACTTCCCTACGACGTATCGTTTTGCTCGTAACTCCGATTTTCGATCCGTAAAATATTCTGGAAAGTAGACTTGACCCTCTTCGAGATCCCCCAGATGGATTTTGACATGGCCATCCAACTTGCTCGAAAAATCGAGACAAAGTTGGAGAAAAACCCACTTTTCTGAATATTAAAAACTGTTTTGAAACACCAACTTGTCGGCCACTTTTCTTGCTGTCCATTAAGCTTTCTTAAAAACTAATTGAAGGCAGTCAAAGACAACCTAACCGAGATTATAATGCACCTTTTGGATTCACTTTTTATCTAGAATGTAGAAAGTTACACGTTGTTAAAGTTTTCCGAAAAACTGTAAATTCTGTTTTTAAAAAGTAGAGAAACACCCCGATACGACGTCTGTCCCGACAAACCGGACGATGTGGTCGCGCATATACGCATCGAAAGGCGCGTATGGATGTTGTCGACGTGTGGGAACTGACGGAACCCGATTTCGTTGTATGTGCGCGACGAAATCAGTGCGTATCCGTCGGGATACCCCGTATCGACCATTTGCAAATTAATTCACAACTTTGTGCACACTCATCATATCGCAATGAAACTTGCGCCAATGGACTCGAAATATTTTTTTGGTGCTGTGAGCCAAGTTTGGTCCAATTCTGAGACCGTTGATCGGGACGCTATTTTGGCGGGCCCACAATCCCACTCAACGAGCGATTTTGTGCACAGCCCACCGGAATCCAAAATTAGACATACCGTTGGGTTCGTCTCATCAAAAAAATCCGTAGACATGTAGTTTAACGACTTTAGAGACCGTAGGTTCTGGCACGTATTTCGGTACAAAGCGGGTCCAACGGCGGACATCGTTTTGACCCGAAATTACAATTTTGCCCCTGTTCCAGAATTTGACTTTTGAACAGGCATTTCCTTGGTATATCTTTTTTACCGAGATCATTATTGATGTTTGTTTCAGCGACTGGAGTCATTTGTGATTTGTGAGTTTTGGGTGCTGACACTTGCTACTCTTGGATTTGCCTTTCTCGCACCGCAGGCACGACACCTTGTCATTTGCTGTTTATCTATTTTAGCTCATATTTCACGCATTATTTATTTTCTTTATGTAAAATAAACTGTGATACATGGCATAACTTGTTAGAACTTACTGTTCATTTATTGTTCCTGCTATGTATTATTTTTCTTACACATTAAACCTAGATTTAAGGGACCACCTTGTGTGTTGCATTCATGGCCTTGACACGTGGTATCACGAAGTTGTGTGTCGCATATAGAATACGGACATGCGTGACTGGCTGGCCACCGGTGCGTATAAGCCGTGCGATAGGAATAACCGCTAATAGAGGTTGCATGCTAGTTTGACTTAGCGGTTATAGAGGTTACTGTTGTGGATACAACATGGTAGGCATTGGGTGGGAAGAACATCTCTTGAGCGTATAGGTCATATATACATTGTCCTGATTGCCGGTTATCTCCAGTGGGAGGTACGGTCCTGATTGCCGGTTATCTCCAATGGGAGGTACGGTCCTGATAGCCGATTATCTCCAGTGGGAGGTACGGTCCTGATTCCTGACTGAGCTAGCCCATGCGTCAAAGGTTTGTTCTTTATTGCATATTCACTATAGTTCGGTTAGGTACCCTATTGTATGTGTCCCTTAATTAATTGAGCAATATTTATTCAGTTATATGGCATGATATTATGTGTCTTGTTACGTCCCTCTGAGGACCTGGTTGTCTTGCCAGGTGTGCGCTATTGTCTTTCGCAGGTGCTTAGCTCTAGCCGTGACCGTTGCTATTTCCTCGAGGATGATTACACTTGGATCGTCTTCGCTTCGTTCGCCAAATTTAATTCTTTTCTTATGCATTTCTCCTTTACTTGTTGGTAATGGATTTGTCTCCGCCCAACATATTGTATCAAGATAATTCATTTTCATTATATGATTCATTTATTTGTGAGGATGAGATTAGTTATGGTTCTACTGTATTTTATAGCTTATGTACTCATACGAGGTTTCCATATATTGGAGTGTGCTTCGTATGAATACAGCTGGCATGTCTACGTTCCTAGTCCTACGTATTTTGGGACTAGGGCGTTACATATTTTTGTGGTGGCCCATGCAGGTCAAGATAAATTGTTTGGTTACTTTATCGTACCAAGCAAGCCTGCGTATAGAATTAGAAGTCTAGGATCTCATCCACATACTTGACCTCTTTCCTTGAATTTTTCTACCGTTTGACTCATCAATTGCATCTCGCTTGCTTCCTTCCATCCCTATTCTTATTTTCCCTTCGTGCTTGTTAGAGATAGACCCTACTAGTTAATTATCCCAAAACCCATTAGTTTAATTCTTTAAATTGGGTAGAATACCTTATGAACTAGCAATCCATTTGTCCTTGTGACCTATATTAGCAAGTTTACTTAGATTCTAGAATTTAGAGGACCCTAACCAATTTAGCCAACCAAGGACTTGGACAAGAAGACTATAGGACGACTGTATGACTTAGAATACGTAGAACTTCAAGTCTCTTCTTTTAGATAACCCTACTGAGCATTCCACACTAATTGCCATGTCACTTATGACCATGATAGTAGTATATATACAAGTGTTGTTAGTCATCTACCCAGCTATGTGACAGTATTTCCACCTCGGCTTACTCGACCTTCCTTCAATTCTAGAACTTTTAATTGCGACCTTCTAACCCATTTGCAATTTGAATAACGAGTTAATGGTTCCTTAATTGAATTCATCTAGGAGACTATCTGCTCTCTAGAACTGTGCCCCTAACTTAGTATTTTTACTAGATTCTTTAAATAATTTTATTTCATGCTTTAACTTGATCTTCTTTATTTTTGCATTAATTATCACCTCGTGAACTCCCACTTTCTATTTTAGATCCTTTGGCGTCCCTTACCATTACTTGGATATTTGGAGCACAACACTACACTTTTCCTCCCAACAAATTTCATATATAAGACCTAGACAAGCCCACCTTCCTGTAGACATATCATGTCCCACCAAAATCCATCTCCTTGTACTCTATTTCTTGATATGATCTTATGGTCAAAATGGCCAAACTATAATCTTTACCATGATACCAATATATTTTTTTTTGACCACGGATAGGGATTCAACATCGACTCAATTCCTTCGACCCGATATGTGATTTTGTTCTACTTAATTCCTTAAATACTTAAAATTGTGCTTTATCTTGATTGCTTGACCCATTGTCCCATCATACTACTAGTTTAACTCTTGTAAGTTGGGTAGAATACCTCACGGCCCAATAAATCCTTTGTCCTTATGAATCGTGTTGATGAGCTCACTTAGACTAGAAAATTCAGAGGACCCTACCTTATCTAGGCTACCAAGCCATAAATGAAGAAACACTAGGACAACTATATAGGCCCAAACTTTGGGCTAGCCTTGATTTTAAAAGATCTTGGACTATTTAAAATTTCTTCATCAGTACCTTCCTTGCTCATATTTTGACTATCTCATGCTGCTAATGTAGCTTCAGTTTTGCAAGCTTATTATTTTCGAGCTTGATCATGACATATTTTATTGGGTGCACCCACTAACATATTGTCTAATCAGAATCGATGCATGATGGTCTGATCAACCTATTGCACTTTGGTTCGCTTTTTATGAATTATTCTACGTGGATGGAGACATAGTTAAACTTGCCTTAGAGTCTCATCCGCGACAGCCTTGGCAATTTCCTTTTTAAATTATTTATGTCGCCTATGAACCTCGTATTTCGTACTCGATAGCATCGTCTTTGAACTCCTTACTGTTTTGTCTTATTTTTTTAAGACAAGACACTGTACTTGATAGATAGACACAAGAGATCACCTTCAGTTTTCCTATCAGTTATCTTCCACACGCATTTAGATAGCCACCGACAGACCCATATGGCTATATCCTCGCCTTCGACTACTCTTTCCTTTCCTCAATCCTAAAATTTCTACCGTGCCTTCCAATCATTCTTGAACACACGAGAGTGGTTCTAATCGCCACTTAAATCCAACTCTCCACTCAGATGATTAGTATCCATTTTTCTCCCAAGGAACCATATCTCCCAAATGTCTAATTATCCTCTTTGATCTATTAAATTTCTCACTATTTTTTTGAGTTATCAAATTTTGTCACCTTCACTAGCAACCCTTATTCAATTCCATAACCATGATATATTTTTGTATGTATCGACTCCACAAATTTTCTATTGCATGATGGTGTTGAACGCCGTTTTATCGCCTCCACCCAATTTTAATTGTATTTTGGTATTGACGAACTCTTCCTATCCCTCAACCCTATCTACCCTATTAATCACTAAATTTCGAGGACGAAATTCTTGTAAGTTGGGTAGGATGTAAAACCCCTATTTTTTTAATTATTTTTTTATTATTTTATTAAACTTCAAATTTAATTTATACAATTTATGGTTTTTATTAATTATTAAAAATGACCTTAGCCATTTTTGGTGTTTTGAGCACAAGGCGACCATGAATTTTGGTACGGAAGTTGTAGCAGTGTGTGTCACGACCCGCACCCTGATTAGGGGCACGAGAACGTGGGTACGTCCAGCCTACGCCGCAGTATCGGCGGTAGAACGCTGTATAGGTCATCTATAACAACTAACATCTAACAATAAGACATATAAACCTGTCATCTCCGCACGGAGGTATAACAGAACATCTCAACTCTATATCTCAAATACAAGTCTAGGAAAGATAAAGATAGAACATGATATGGAATCAGATGAAAGGAAGAACTGAATATATATAGAGTTATCACACCACACAAGTAGATGTCCAACACAAATAAGTACAAGACCTGAAATATAACTAAGTCACAACTAACAATCGGAACAGTCCGATACAAAATGAAAACTGTAAACACTAGATTAGACTAGGCACCCTCTACTGAGCTAGATGCTCCTCAGGATCCTGAAGGTCACCCTTATGTGTCCCATAGAAGGTAGGACAGTCACCATCATCATCTGTAATATTTTCAACAGGCCCAGTCAGGACAGAAACGAGCACAATACATCTCACGCAGTTCATATCAGGTTGGGAAATGTAAAGCATGCATAGAGTAAGATACATGAACTGTAAAGAATATATGTAAAACGAGAGAGATTTAATAACTGGAAATATCTATATATATGATAAGTAAGAACTGTAGGTAACCTGTGATTTAGAGCATGATATGGTTATATAAACGGGCTTAGGACATATACAAGATTTCACAAGATTTCACATGAATTTGTACAAGATGGGATTTGATCACATAACCATTTCCTACTCACCCTCCCCAATCAATACACAAGGATCCAGTCAAGTTACGTTACTTTGCACAAGAGGTTTTTATCATGTTTGCTCGCGTGATCATGAGAGTATAAGATTGCACAAGAGTATACATGAAAGCGGTGTACATGAAATACAAGATGTTCGTGAAAAACACATGACAACTGTATCTGATGCACCCCGAGGGAGATAACATCGCATAACAAGATCCATATAGTACCAATCCGTGATAATGATGTGACAGCATCATGTAAGGTAATCTAAAGCAAGAATATAAGTCCTAACAAGCATGAAAAGATCAGAGAATGTACTCGCTTGTCACCCTGTATGACTGATATGAATAGATGTCCGAACTGGTGTCACAGAGTCCTATTTAGAGTAAAACAGGTCACAACATATCCGCAATGGTAAAAATAGAATATACAATGCATACTACATGATTCTAGGTCAATCTGGTCAAAAGTCAACTCTTGGTCAACTCTAAAGTCAAACTAGTCAAAGTTAGGTCAACACTAGTCAACTAGTTAGGGTTTTAGTCAATCTAGCTAAACTAGTTGTTTTAGGTCATTCCTAGTCATTTCTAGGTTAACTAGGTCACTTTTGACCTAAGGTTGACTTTGGTCAACCCTTAGTCAACAAGGGTCAACAAGTTGGGTTTTGGGTCATTAGGGTTAGTTGGGTTAGCCTCTAATGCCATAGGCTAATAATCTTGGCCATAGGCTAGTGTTTAGGTTTCTATATAAACCTATACCTAGTAGTCATACATATATATATATATATATCTATATATATAGACATACACTATCTATCTACTACCCAAATACCAATATGTAATACTCTATATAATACAACCCACACTCACATATATATATCTTACATATATATATATATATACATACACATAACTATATAGGCCTATAGACTAAGTATACACATATATCATATAGGTACCTATATATAGATACCATATATATATATATATATATATATATATATATATCATATATATATATATACATATATATATATAAAACTTATATATATATTACATATATATAGAGAGACATAGAGAGAGGGACATAGAGTGAGAGAGAGTGAAAGAGAGAGAGACTGAAAGAGAGAGAGAGAGAGGTCTGGACAGAGAAAAGGGGGGGGGGATGTTCCAGGTTCTGGAACCCAAACCCAGACCCTAACACACACACACACAGCCTACATATATACATACATATGTATATATATACAACTACACATATATATAACCAAATACTCCCAAAATTGACCCACACTCACATATTCATATATACTACACATATACATACTAAAATACACTAATACAATGTATAATTTATATCAAAATTAAGTTTGAAATTCATTTTTACAAAACTGGAAAATAATTCAAAACTGGAAAAATGGACTGTTTAGGTAAATATAGGTAAACTTGATTTCTCATACAAAACCGAGCTATGGCTCGATTCCCTAGGTTGGTAAAGGTAGGGTAGGGTCCACTCTAGTGTCCTAGGTGCCTGAGACACGACCACGACACGACACAACGTGTCCACGAGTCGAAAATCAAAAACAGGTAAATTCTAGGGTTGGTATCGGCTGATGTTCCTGTGTCTCGTACTCATGACACAGGACACGTGGGATCTCGTGCACCTAGGGGTAGGTTCGCCTAGGGGTCTACTAGGTATCCCAAAACCTAATTCGTGTCCAAGTGTGTCCGTGTCCGAGATACGAAGGCGTATCAGAGAGGTCTGAAACGCGTGTGCTGTGCCAGTGTACGACCCGTGCGAGTGGATTTTCTCCCTCGACACGACACGTCGTGACACAAGACTTTAGGGGTGTCTTATCAGACACTGCCCCTAGGTCTGTGCCAAGTGGCACGTGTCCACGTGTCGTGTCGTGTCCACACGAGGGGTCTGGTAGCAGGGGAGCTACGCAGTGCCTCGTGCACAAGTGTCAAGGGTTCGTGTACTTTACACGTGGCACGTAGGGCCACGTGCTCGTGTCAGGGGGTAGGCCTAGGGTCTAGGTGTGTGTCCATGTGTCTGTATTGTGTCCACGACACGTGTGGACACAATACAAAGTGTCAAACACTTGGGATTTAACAGTGTGCAGTGTAGTGTTTAACAGTGTGTTCGTGTCCAATTTGGACACGGACACGATACGATTTCGTGCTCAGTCCTAGGGTTTCGTGTCCTACATGTCTAGGGCTACCCAAAAATATAATTTGTTTCACAAAAACACAAGGTTTAGTCCTAAGTGGTATTTACACAAATACTGAAATTAAGACACAGACACGTGTCCGATACGGACACCAAAACACATCAAAATCCCACCAAACTTTATCCACAGTATTGTTATCCCTATATGAATGCATTTATGAAAAAAAACAGGAATTTGACTAGGTTTGTGAGAAAATACCTATTGAGTGAAAACTCAAGAAAACAACTTCTTGGGGGGGGGGGGGGTTGTTCACTGTCCTTGGGGGTGCCCACAGCTAGGGTATCCTTGCTAGCTAGCCTTCCTTGGTATCCTCACTAGTAGGGGGTTCCAACGCAAGAAACGGGGCTCAATTTGGTGGAGAAATGGTCAAGTTATGGAGGTGTGAAGTTAAGGGAAAACCTAAACTCCAATGTATTGAAAATGAAGCCTTTCTTGTGAAGGGTGTACACATATGGAGGGGGTGTTCTTGGCTACCATGGGGGGGGTAGGGGTAGGCTATAGGGTCCCCTTCCACCTTGCAAGACTTAGTCTCTAAGGCTTTGACTAGGGGTTAGATATTCTAGGTTTATAAAATCTCCTAGAAAGTTAAATATCTAGATATTTATCAACCTAGATATTTACACATAAAGTAAATATCTACACTTAGTCTTCTAGGTTAGTGACTAACCCCTAGATTAGTGTAAACTAGCTTAGGGACTAACATAACAATAATCAATAATTAAATAATAATGAAAACACATAAATTCAAATAATTCCAAATAAATCCTAGAAAATTACCAAAATACCCCTTAGGCTAAAAATCACTAAAATGATATTCTAAGCCTATGGTCAAGTTCTCATGGTCATGGCAACTTCTAGGTTAGAGAAAACTAGGGTTTACACTAAGTTATTCTAACCAAATCACAAAGTCATAAGTCATGACTTAGCATGACTTAGAAAATGGTTTAATCACACTAATAATCACTATAAATCATATCATGACTAAAATACTATTAATTAATAATAAAAAATAATACATTTTCAAAAATCCCCAATTTCAGAAAACTGGGTGCTACAAGTCTACCCTCCTTAGAAAATTTCGTCCTCGAAATTAGAATGGTCATACTCCTTCTAGGTCAAACACTCAACAATCAAAGTCAGAGTTACTACTTAGCAGCATACAAGGTCAACAAGTAAAATGTGGATAGTAGACCTATACTGGGTCATGTCCAATAAATTGGACTGGCAGGTTTAGGTCAAGGGTGTCCTCAATTTAAATTGGAATCAAAAGTAACTCTATGGGGTAATTTAGGATAAAGTCTTGTGTCAGGAAAGTCGTACTAAGCAATTGAAGTATAAAATGGTGTGCCTTAGTGGGATACTAAGGTCATGGGTGTAGGTTGTCAAGTCTAGGTCATGCCTGTGAAATTGGTTTTGAGAAAACAACTAGTCTTGTGCTCCTAATTTAAAAGTCATGGTAATGTGCCTACGATGATCATAATTAGAGTGGGAATGGTCAATGGCCTAAATTTAAACCAGAAGTTGTGATGCAATAGTAGTACAAGGATAGGTTAAATGGGATAGTCTGTGACTATGGGTATTAGACTAGGTAGGTAAGAAAACAATGAATCAATAGGGTTAAGAGGTTTACCATTCTATGGTTAGAGCTACTCTTCTAAGTCAAAGGTATAGCACATACATCAATTCATTCCTAAAGAATTATATTAACAATTAGAGCTACTCCTACTCCTACTCCTACTCCCACTCCTAAGTAAGAGATAAAATCAAAAGAACTATCAGGTCAAATTCATCAAAAATAAGAAATAGGTAGGAGCATATGGAATTGGATTTCAAGACAGATATAATGAAACAAGATGGGAATGGATTTGAAAGAACAGAACCTGCAAGTGGCTCCATCCATGTAGAATAATATATGAAAGTGAACCAAAGTACAATAGGTTGATCAGACCATCATGCACCGGCCCTGATTAGACAATATGTTAGTGGGTACTAGCCCCCAATAAAATATGTCATGATCAAGCTCGATAAAATATAAGCTTGCAAAACTAAGGCTAAATTAGCAGTAAAGAAGGTCAAAATATAAGGGAGGTAATGATGAATAAGGTTAAATAGTCCAAGATCCCTTAAACATCAAGGAGTGAGGGTGAATTAAAACAAGAGGAAAAGGGTTTTCAATATCGAAGTTCAAAATAAGATTCTCAAGGGTCGTCCCGGAATCTCTCATGAAATCCTAACAATGATTGAGTATACTCTCATCCTAATACCTTAATTCCTATATTCTATCGCAGGCTCGTAGCAGGACAACTAAGTCGTCGTGCTACTACGAAATCGCACAAATGCGACTCTCGACCTGCATGGGCCACCACAAAAACGTGTCACGACCCGCACCCTGATTAGGGGCACGAGAACGTGGGTACGTCCAGCCTACGCCGCAGTGTCGGCGGTAGAACGCTGTATAGGTCATCTATAACAACTAACATCTAACAATAAGACATATAAACCTGTCATCTCCGCACGGAGGTATAACAGAACATCTCAACTCTATATCTCAAATACAAGTCTAGGAAAGATAAAGATAGAACATGACATGGAATCAGATGAAAGGAAGAACTGAATATATATAGAGTTATCACACCACACAAGTAGATGTCCAACACAAATAAGTACAAGACCTGAAATATAACTAAGTCACAACTAACAATCGGAACAGTCCGATACAAAATGAAAACTGTAAACACTAGACTAGACTAGGCACCCTCTACTGAGCTAGATGCTCCTCAGGATCCTGAAGGTCACCCTCATGTGTCCCATAGAAGGTAGGACAGTCACCATCATCATCTGTAATATTTTCAACAGGCCCAGTCAGGACAGGAACGAGCACAATACATCTCACGCAGTTCATATCAGGTTGGGAAATGTAAAGCATGCATAGAGTAAGATACATGAACTGTAAAGAATATATGTGAAACGAGAGAGATTTGATAACTGGAAATATCTATATATATGATAAGTAAGAACTGTAGGTAACCTGTGATTTAGAGCATAATATGGTTATATAAACGGGCTTAGGACATATACAAGATTTCACAAGATTTCACATGAATTTGTACAAGATGGGATTTGATCACATAACCATTTCCTACTCACCCTCCCCAATCAATACACAAGGATCCAGTCAAGTTACGTTACTTTGCACAAGAGGTTTTTATCATGTTTGCTCGCGTGATCATGAGAGTACAAGATTGCACAAGAGTATACATGAAAGCGGTGTACATGAAATACAAGATATTCGTGAAAAGCACATGACAACTGTATCTGATGCACCCCGAGGGAGATAACATCGCATAACAAGATCCATATAGTACCAATCCGTGATAATGACGTGAAAGCATCATGTAAGGTAATCTAAAGCAAGAATATAAGTCCTAACAAGCATGAAAAGATCAGAGAATGTACTCGCCTGTCACCCTGTATGACTGATATGAATAGATGTCCGAACTAGTGTCACAGAGTCCTATTTAGAGTAAAACAGGTCACAACATATCCGCAATGGTAAAAATAGAGTATACAATGCATACTACATGATTCTAGGTCAATCTGGTCAAAAGTCAACTCTTGGTCAACTCTAAAGTCAAACTAGTCAAAGTTAGGTCAACACTAGTCAACTAGTTAGGGTTTTAGTCAATCTAGCTAAACTAGTTGTTTTAGGTCATTCCTAGTCATTTCTAGGTTAACAAGGTCACTTTTGACCTAAGGTTGACTTTGGTCAACCCTTAGTCAACAAGGGTCAACAAGTTGGGTTTTGGGTCATTAGGGTTAGTTGGGTTAGCCTCTAATGCCATAGGCTAATAATCTTGGCCATAGGCTAGTGTTTAGGTTTCTATATAAACCTATACCTAGTAGTCATACATATATATATATATATATCTATATATATAGACATACACTATCTATCTACTACCCAAATACCAATATGTAATACTCTATATAATACAACCCACACTCACATATATATATCTTACATATATATATATATATACATACACATAACTATATAGGCCTATAGACTAAGTATACACATATATCATATAGGTACCTATATATAGATACCATATATATATATATATCATATATATATATATATACATATATATATATAAAACTTATATATATATTACATATATATAGAGAGACATAGAGAGAGGGACATAGAGTGAGAGAGAGTGAAAGAGAGAGACTGAAAGAGAGAGAGAGAGGTCTGGACAGAGAAAAGGGGGGGGGGGGATGTTCCAGGTTCTGGAACCCAAACCCAGACCCTAACACACACACACACACAGCCTACATATATACATACATATGTATATATATACAACTACACATATATATAACCAAATACTCCCAAAATTGACCCACACTCACATATTCATATATACTACACATATACATACTAAAATACACTAATACAATGTATAATTTATATCAAAATTAAGTTTGAAATTCATTTTTACAAAACTGGAAAATAATTCAAAACTGGAAAATAATTCAAAACTGGAAAAATGGACTGTTTAGGTAAATATAGGTAAACTTGATTTCTCATACAAAACCGAGCTATGGCTCGATTCCCTAGGTTGGTAAAGGTAGGGTAGGGTCCACTCTAGTGTCCTAGGTGCCTGAGACACTTCACGACACGACACAACGTGTCCACGAGTCGAAAATCAAAAACAGGTAAATTCTAGGGTTGGTATCGGCTGATGTTCCTGTGTCTCGTACTCATGACACAGGACACGTGGGATCTCGTGCACCTAGGGGTAGGTTCGCCTAGGGGTCTACTAGGTATCCCAAAACCTAATTCGTGTCCAAGTGTGTCCGTGTCCGAGATACGAAGGCGTATCAGAGAGGTCTGAAACGCGTGTGCTGTGCCAGTGTACGACCCGTGCGAGTGGATTTTCTCCCTCGACACGACACGTCGTGACACAAGACTTTAGGGGTGTCTTATCAGACACTGCCCCTAGGTCTGTGCCAAGTGGCACGTGTCCACGTGTCGTGTCGTGTCCACACGAGGGGTCTGGTAGCAGGGGAGCTACGCAGTGCCTCGTGCACAAGTGTCGGGGGTTCGTGTACTTCACACGTGGCACGTGGGGCCACGTGCTCGTGTCAGGGGGTAGGCCTAGGGTCTAGGTGTGTGTCCATGTGTCTGTATTGTGTCCACGACACGTGTGGACACAATACAAAGTGTCAAACACTTGGGATTTAACAGTGTGCAGTGTAGTGTTTAACAGTGTGTTCGTGTCCAATTTGGACACGAACAC
Organism: Iris pallida; assembly: GCA_029216955.1. Classification (NCBI taxonomy): domain Eukaryota; kingdom Viridiplantae; phylum Streptophyta; class Magnoliopsida; order Asparagales; family Iridaceae; genus Iris; species Iris pallida. The sequence continues at coordinate 9,207,157 of JANAVB010032420.1, read as the reverse complement.
GATACGATTTCGTGCTCAGTCCTAGGGTTTCGTGTCCTACATGTCTAGGGCTACCCAAAAATATAATTTGTTTCACAAAAACACAAGGTTTAGTCCTAAGTGGCATTTACACAAACACTGAAATTAAGACACAGACACGTGTCCGATACGGACACCAAAACACATCAAAATCCTACCAAACTTTACCCACAGTATTGTTATCCCTATATGAATTCATTTATGAAAGAAAAATAGGAATTTGACTAGGTTTGTGAGAAAATACCTATTGAGTGAAAACTCAAGAAAACAACTTCTTGGGGGGGGGGTTGTTCACTGTCCTTGGGGGTACCCACAGCTAGGGTATCCTTGCTAGCTAGCCTTCCTTGGTATCCTCACTAGTAGGGGGTTCCAACGCAAGAAACGGGGCTCAATTTGGTGGAGAAATGGTCAAGTTATGGAGGTGTGAAGTTGAGGGAAAACCTAAACTCCAATGTATTGAAAATGAAGCCTTTCTTGTGAAGGGTGTACACATATGGAGGGGGCGTTCTTGGCTGCCATGGGGGGGGGGGGGTAGGGGTAGGCTATAGGGTCCCCTTCCACCTTGCAAGACTTAGTCTCTAAGGCTTTGACTAGGGGTTAGATATTCTAGGTTTATAAAATATCCTAGAAAGTTAAATATCTAGATATTTATCAACCTAGATATTTACACATAAAGTAAATATCTACACTTAGTCTTCTAGGTTAGTGACTAACCCCTAGATTAGGGTAAACTAGCTTAGGGACTAACATAACAATAATCAATAATTAAATAATAATAAAAACACATAAATTCAAATAATTCCAAATAAATCCTAGAAAATTACCAAAATACCCCTTAGGCTAAAAATTACTAAAATGATATTCTAAGCCTATGGTCAAGTTCTCATGGTCATGGCAACTTCTAGGTTAGAGAAAACTAGGGTTTACACTAAGTTATTCTAACCAAATCACAAAGTCATAAGTCATGACTTAGCATGACTTAGAAAATGGTTTAATCACACTAATAATCACTATAAATCATATCATGACTAAAATACTATTAATTAATAATAAAAAATAATAAATTTTCAAAAATCCCCAATTTCAGAAAACTGGGTGCTATAGTGTGCCTTGACTAATGTACCAGACATGTCGGGGGAAGCCTAGCCATGGTGGTGTCCAAACTAGGAAAATCAGGCCGAGTTGTGCATTAACTTATTTAAATTATTTTAATTAAATATTATATTATATATTGTTTTTTTTTGATGACCCGGGTTGTCCAATTCAGCTCGAACTGGGCCCGAACCAAATTTAAGCCCATGTGAGCTTGTGGGGTGACCAAGATGGCCATGTAGGAATATTTTATGTGTGTACAAATATTTTTAAATAATTTTGAGATTTGTTGAATATTTATTGACTTTTGGTACAAAATTTATATTTTATTAATAAAATAATGTTTTTCAAGATGGTATAATTTTGGACCCACACATGGGTGAACGGTAAAGTTCACCCATTGGGACGATTATTATTATTTTATTATAATTTAAGTTATTTCATAGAGATTAAAATATGTTCATTCTATTTAGATATTATTATTATTATTATTGAGATTGATTTATTGTAAGATGAATTTATATATATGTATGTAGATATATTTAAATATATTAAAAATTTGGATATGTGATATTTAAAGTGTTATTTGTATTTAAATGATTTTTGGATTTATATTTATAAAGTTTGAAAAGATTAGAAAATAAATGTTTAAGGAATAAGAAAAGAAAAAGAAAAGAAAAAGGAAAAGGAAAAGAAAAAAAAACATATAATAAACCACCCACTAAAAGTGGGCGGGACCCCCACAAATTATTTGCACGCAGCAAGCTGGCAAGACAAACCACAACTTGTGGGATTTTTTTTCTTAGTACTAAACCTATAGTATTAGGTTTCAGTAAGAGGTTGTTATAAATACATCTTTTTCTACAAACCTCAAAATCCTAATCTTCCAAAACAAAAGTTGGGGCTGAACATACCCTCTTCGCCTACGAGTTCATTTCACCAGCAACGGAGTTGTGTGCACGACGAACGGAGCATCGGAAGTCAGCCCCGCGTCACCCACGGAGCAGTTTTCCCACTCAAGGTACCCTACTTCCCTACGACGTAACGTTTTGCTCGTAACTCCGATTTTCGATCCGTAAAATATTCTGGAAAGTAGACTTGACCCTCTTCGAGATTCCCTAGATGGATTTTGACATGGCCATCCAACTTGCTCGAAAAATCGAGACGAAGTTGGAGAAAAACCCACTTTTCTGAATATTAAAAACTGTTTTGAAACACCAACTTGTCGGCCACTTTTCTTGCTGTCCATTAAGCTTTCGTAAAAACTAATTGAAGGCAGTCAAAGACAACCTAACCGAGATTGTAATGCACCTTTTGGATTCACTTTTCATCTAGAATGTAGAAAGTTACACGTTGTTAAAGTTTTCCGAAAAACTGTAAATTCTGTTTTCAAAAAGTAGAGAAACACCCCGATACGGCGTCTGTCCCGACAAACCGGGCGACGTGATCGTGTACTATACGCATCGAAAGGCGCGTATGGATGTTGTCGACGTATGAAACTGACGGAACCCGATTTCGTTGCATGTGCGCGACGAAATCAGTACGTATCCGTCGGGATACCCCGTATCGACCCTTTGCAAATTAATTCACAACTTTGTGCACACTCATCATATCGCAATGAAACTTGCGCCAATGGACTCGAAATATTTTTTTGGTGCTGTGAGCCAAGTTTGGTCCGATTCTGAGACCGTTGATCGGAACGCTATTTTGGCGGGCCCACAATCCCACTCAACGAGCGATTTTGTGCACAGCCCACCGGAACCCAAAATTGGACATACCGTTGGGTTCGTCTCATCAAAACAAATATGTAGACATGTAGTTTGACGACTTTAGAGAACGTAGGTTCTGGCACGCATTTCGGTGCAAAGCGAGTCCAACGGCGGACATCATTTTGACCCGAAATTACAATTTTGCCCCTGTTCCAGAATTTGACTTTTGGACAGGCGTTTCCTAGGTATATCTTCTTCACCAAGATCATTTTTGATGTTTGTTTCAGCGACTGGAGTCATCTGTGATTTGTGAGTTTTTGGTGCTGACACTTGCTACTCTTGGATTTGCCTTTCTCGCACCGCAGGCAAGACACCTTACCATTTGCTGTTTATCTATTTTAGCTCATATTTCAAGCATTATTTATTTTCTTTATGCAAAATAAACTGTGATACATGGCATAACCTGTTAGAACTTACTGTTCATTTATTGTTCCTGCTATGTATTATTTTTCTTACACATTAAACCTAGATTTAAGGGACCATCTTATGTGTTGCATTCATGGCCTTGACACGTGGTATCACGAAGTTGTGTGTCGCATATAGAACACGAACATGCATGACTGGCTGGCCACCGGTGCGTATAAGCCGTGCGATAGGAATAACCGCTAATAGAGGTTGCATGCTAGTTTGACTTAGCGGTTATAGAGGTTACTGTTGTGGATACAACATGGTAGGCATTGGGTGGGAAGAACATCTCCTGAGCGTATGGGTCATATATATACTGTCCTGATTGCCGGTTATCTCCAGTGGGAGGTACGGTCCTGATTGCCGGTTATCTCCAATGGGAGGTACGGTCCTGATAGCCGATTATCTCCAGTGGGAGGTACGGTCCTGATTCCTGATTCCTGACTGAGCCGGCCCATGCGTCAAAGGTTTGTTCTTTATTGCATATTCATTATAGTACGGTTAGGTACCCTATTGTATGTATTCCTTAATTAATTGAGCAATATTTATTCAGTTATATGGCATAATATTATGTGTCTTGTTACGTCCCTCTGAGGACCTGGTTGTCTTGCCAGGTGTGCGCTATTGTCTTTCGCGGGTGCTTAGCTCTAGCCGTGACCGTTGCTATTTCCTCGAGGATGATTGCACTTGGATCGTCTTCGCTTCGCTCGCCAAATTTAATTCTTTTCTTATGCATTTTTCCTTTACTTGTTGGTAGTAGATTTGTCTCCGTCCAACATATTGTATCAAGACAATTCATTTTCATTATATGATTTATTTATTTGTGTGGATGAGATTAGTTATGGTTCTACTGCATTTTACAGCTTATGTACTCATACGAGATTTCCATATATTGGAGTATACTTCGTATGAATACAGCTGGCATGTCTACGTTCCTAGTCCTACGTATTTTAGGACTGGGACGTTACAAAACTTCTCACTTCAGAAGCTGTTGTGGGAGCGGGCCATGATTTGACTACTGTGATCTTCTCTGGGTCTACTGATATACCATCGTCTATAACAATATGACCAAGGAATGATACCTCCTTTAGAAACAAATCACACTTGCTAAGCTTCGCAAAGAGTCTCTTGTTCCTCAATGTTCCCAAAACTATCCGTAAATGCTGCTCATGCTCCTCTTGGCTCTTGGAGTAAATCAAGATATCGTCTATAAAGACTACTACAAATTTGTCCAAGTATTGGTGAAAGATCTTGTTCATTAAATTTATAAAAACTGCGGGTGCATTGGTCAAACCGAATGGCATGACCAAGAACTCGTAATGTCCATACCTCGATCGAAAGGCCGTCTTTGCAATGTCTTCCTTCCGAACCTTCAATTGGTGATAGCCTGATCGTAAGTCAATCTTGGAGAATACTTTTGCTCCACTCAGTTGATCGAATAGATCGTCTATACGCGGCAAGGGATACTTGTTCTTCACCGTCACTGTATTTAATGCTCTGTAGTCGATGCACATGCGCACTGTCCCGTCTTTCTTAGGCACGAAAAGAACGGGTGCTTCCCATGGTGACGCACTGGCACGAATAAATCCCTTCTCTAATAAGTCATCAATCTGCGTCTTCATCTCTACCAACTCCTTGGGTGCCAGACGATATACTCGAGATGAAATAGGCTCGGCTCCTGGAATAAGCTCAATAGAAAAGTCAATATCTCGGTCAGGTGGTAGTCCTGGCAATTCCTCGGGGAATACATCCTCAAACTCGGTGATAATAGGGTGCTGAGGGGTGTCATGCATCATCATGTGAGTTTTCGATGTGGGTGCATCACAACTCTCTCTGTATTCTTTGGTGAACTAAAACTCTGTCGTATTTGGTGGTCTAAAGATAATACTGCTCCTATGGCAGTCTATGATAGCGAAATACTGGCTCAACCAGTCCATTCCAAGAACCACATCAAATGTCGGCATAGGGAATAGAAGAAGTGCCATCATCTCTCTGCCATTTATCACTACAGGACAAAGTCTAAAAACACCACTAACAGGTACAACTCCTCCTCCAGTGAGGATTTTAACATTCTTAGCTAAGGGTGTAATGGGAATGCTGTGTCTCATGGCAAAACTAGTGGCTATAAATGAATGTGTGGCTCCAGTATCAAATAATGTAATAGCAGGAAAAGATGCAACTAAAACCATACCTGCTATGACCTCTGCCTCTGTCTCTACATTCTCAACAGCTAGAGAGAAAGCCTTTCCTTGGTTCTGTCCTGGGCCTTAAGCTCTGGCCTTGTGGTACTGTGCTGTCTGTGGGGGTAATGGTGGACGAGGTGCCGGGGCTGTAGGCCTCTGGGCCTGATGTGCATGAACTAGAGCCTGCTGCTCGAGACAATCTCTGGCCAAGTGCTGTCCTGATCCACATCTCATACATAAACCCAAACGAAGTCGACAGTTATCTCTAATATGCCCCTGCTTCCCGCAAAAAGTTGCAGGTGGGCTTCTGATAAGGTGTGTGCCTCTGCTGGAACTGTCCTGTGGCCCTCCTAATAGGCCCACTCTGAGTAGCCCGAGCTGGTGTAACTGCTGGGGTATGGCGCCTCGATGTCTGTTGATGTTCCTTGCGAAGAATCTCCTGAGCACGAGCTTCTTCCAAGACAACTGAATGGGAGACTCGAGACTGGGTAGTCGTATAAGACTTGAGCTCTGGTGCAAGCCCCTGGTGAAATCTTCTCGCCTTTTCTAACTCTGTCGGAATCAATCCCGCACCAAATCGACTCAGGCGATTGAACTCCGAGTCATACTCATCAACTGTCATATTCCCTTGCTTCAGAAGAAGGAACTGGTCATAGATACCATCTCAAACATGAATAGGGAAGAATCTCTCATAAAATGCATCATAGAACTTCTTCCAGGCGATCCCAGTGCCTAATCGTCTCTCTTCCGCCTTCCACCAGTGGTGAGCATTGTCTTCTAACAGTAAGTCCACTGCTGTTATCCAATCCCGAGCTGGCAACTGGGATGCCTTCAGTAGCTTCTCGGTACTAATAAGCCACTGTGACACCTCTAATGGCTTCTCCGTCCCTCTAAATGCCTTGGAGTTCATATCTGTGAAATTCTTGATAGAGCCTTCATAGGGATGCAGAGCCGGTGCTGGTACTGGTACTGGAGGTGGTGGTGGAGGTCTAGCCATAGTTGCCATCATTGTCTCATCAGCTCAATCTGCTGCCATTGAGCCTGCTTCATGGCATACATAAACTGAGTAGTAGGGCTCCCATCAGTCGGTGATGGAGGCATCTGAGGTCCCGACTGTGGAGGAAACTGCTGAGGAAATGGTGGTTGTGGTGGCAATGGTACATTCCCTTCCGGTGGTATGGTAGTGTTTTGACCAGCCTGGCTGCCTGGGGGTGCTGCGACCTCTGGGTACTCCGTCGTCGGTGTCGTAGTAGGCTGCGACAGTCCTGACTGGTAGGGTATCGCTGGAGTCATGGGATGATTCTGTCCTTCCGGAGTAGTCTCCTCACCAGATGTGAGGGCCAAGGCAGAAGTGCGTCCACTTCGTAGATTCATACTGTTGGCATGAGGAAGATAATTTGATATTAGGAAGGATTAGATATGAAGTAAATCGAATAATCAAGGAAGTTTCGAAAAGATTGGAAGTCAAGAGATAGTAGTAGTTCTGGATGAGATATTCCTATTCCTATATGCAGTCTTATTGGGCACAGTCATGTAACCCAACAATATTAAATCCGACCTGCATGGGCCACCACAAAAACGTGTAACGCCCCAGTCCCAAAATACATAGGACCAAGTACGTGAACATGCCAGCTGCACATATACGAAGAATACTCAAATATATCGAATCCTCATATATGCACATAAGCTGTAAATAAAAATAATCACAGGCCAGAATAACATATCTAATCTCATCACAGCTCAACACAGAAGATAATAAAGTCCAAATAAATAAAGTAGAGTATCAAAAGATAGCCGGGTGAACATACTCACTACAAACAGCTATAAAAAATAGTCTCACAAGATCGGAGTCTAGCCTCCGCAAAATAGAAAGAAAAGAGATGTAAAACAATGTCTACAACTGTCTCAAATATAGAATAAACTAGAAATCAGTAGGCACTGCCTTGTCATCAATGTAGGATAGCTCCAATGCCGCTCCGTACTCCTGTGGAAAATCGTCTAAACCTGGAGAGATAACCAGGTCCTCAGGGGACATAGCAAGATACAAGAAAACACCATGCCATATAAACTGTGATAATATAATAAGAGAAAAGGTATGCATGCAATCGGGTTCCTGACCATTCTACTGTGAATATGCAGTTGAGATACAATTCTTCGACGCATGAGCCCTGGCTGTAAATGGGATCAGCATAGTTCCCATAAAGGATACCAGGGGCCTACGTCTATAACGCTCGGGAAGCGTCAGAAGGCACATGTGCAAGGGGCTACGTCCATAATGCTCTGGGAAACGTCAGAGGGCGCCTGGAGCCTGCGTCTCCGGAGGAGTGCACAGGTAATCATGGAAGTGTAAAGAAGCCCATACGTCAGGTATTGTTCTCCCCACCCAATGCCTAGTATCATCATCTCCATGACTGATATGGACCTCTAGTAACCGCCAAGTCTTCTAACATGCAATACTATTGGCAGTTACTCCTATCCGTCGCACACTCCATACGTATCGGTGGCCAGCCGACTACGCGAAAACGTGTCCTACATGTGACTCACATCACGTGATACAACAAGTGTCAAGTCCGTATGAGATATAATAATACCTCAACATCAATGGGTGGTCAATAAACTAAGTCAAATGTAAGAGAATAAATAAAGCAAGAAAAACGACCGATAGAGTCGCTTGCACCCAAGTGTGACTTGGACGCACAGTTTAAATATCACAAAACAAAATGCTAAAAATAACAACTAAAAATAATAATATAATAATCACAGAGTAAGGTGGCAAGGTATCTTGCCTGTGGTGTGAGAAGGGCAAATCCAAGAGTAGCAAGTGTCAGCACACAACTCACAAATCACAGATGACTCCAAACGCTGGAACAAACATCAAAAATGATCTCGATGAAGAAGATATACCTATGAAATGCCTGTCCAAAGGCCAATTTCTGGAACAGGTGCAAAATCATAATTTCGGGTCAAAACGATGTCCGCCGTTGGACCCGCTTTGCACCAAAATGCGTCCCAAAGTCTATGGTCTCTAGAGTCGTCAAACTGCATGTCTACGATTTTAGTTTGAGGAGAGGAACTCAATGGTATGTCCAGTTTTTGATTCCGATGAGCCGTGTACAAAATCGCCCATTTGAGTGGGTCGCGGGCCCGCCAAAAATAGGTTCCGATTCGACCTTCTCAGAATCGAACCAAACTTGGCATGCAGGACCAGAATTTCGATCCGAACCTGTTGGTGCAAGTTTCATCTTGATTCGATGACTGTACACAAAGTTATGGGCAAGTTTGCAAAACATCGATACAGAGGTATCTCGACGGATACGCGTTGATTTCGTCACGCACACGCGACGAAACTGAGTTCCGTTAGTTCCCACACGTCCGCAACGTCCATACGCGTCTTTCGATGCGTATAGCGCACGACCACGTCGCCCATTTTTTCGGGGCGTACGTCGTATCGGACAAAATTCTATAATTTTAATGCTTTCGAAGCAGTTTTCTCACAAGTTCAACACTGATTTAATTCTCACACAGAAATCAAAATATAGATCTACAAGTTGCGTTTCAATCGGGGTTATGTTGCCTTCACACGTGTTCAATTTATTTTTGAAAAATCTCGACAAATAGTTCAGAATTCGGCTTCTAAGTGGTGGTTTGAAACTGGATTCAAATTCTATTTTTGACAGAGTTTTACTCGACTTTGCATCGAGTTACTTGTCAAACCAAAGGGTTATAGCTGATTCCCTTTGAAGGGACTCAAAGAGGGTTACATTGCCTACACGTAGCATCTTTCGGATCGTAAAACGATCAAACGTGCGAGAAGTAATCAAGGTCAAAAAAGAGGGGTACCTTGTTGTCGAGTTCCTGAACGGGGCTCGGTTGGGGGCGACGCTCCGGCGATCCTGGCGGTGGCGCGGTGGTTGTCCGGTGCCTGGGGTGTGCGCGGGGAGGCCGACGGCCTTGGGGTCGAGGTGGATAAGAGATGGGAAGGAGTTAGGGTTTGGTTTGTTGCGGGTAAATATATATATACCAAGCCGCTGTTTGTATTCCTATTCGTAATAGGAAAAATACATATGGGCTCGGGTTTTAATCCGAGTGGTGCTCGGTTTCACCATAGCAGCTGAAGCTGCTATGTTATGTGTTAGGAGGTGGGGTCGGGCCATGTGTGTGGAGTGGGTTAGGGGTCGGGTCCCCTCCCCCTGCAGCTTTAGCTGCTGCCGTTTGTAGGGGGGTTCGACCCACCACTGCAAGTTTATATATTTTTTTAATAAAAATATTTTTTTTAATAACAATATATATATATGTATATATTCACAAGAAAATTTCTAAATTTCTTAATTAAGTAACAAAAATATTTGTAATAATTGTAGACTATATTTATGAAAAATTAAAAATATATCAAGCACAATCATACACATAATATATATCTATAATTACGAATATACCAATTACCACATTAATTCCAAATAATATCGAAAAAAATTTATTTTTAAAACACTAAAATAATTAGAAAAATATTGGAGGTTTACAGAGTATTACCATTGTGGCAAGAATAGCCACATCAAGTGAACTATTTTGCTTGGAAGAGAGAAAATAAGGACGACAAGGGGAAGCAAAGTGACAATACTACAACGGCAACCTTGGTACATTGAGGCGATGTGATCGTCGTAGGTGATGAGGTTGTCATGAACCTCGCTTGCGATGATAATTCTTGTTGGTAGACTCAGGTGCTTCAGCGCTCGTGTCTCACAACAGGGCAATATTCGTCACATACACGACATGTGACTATGGAGTGTTGAAGATGGGCAACGAAGATATGTGAAAGGCGATTGCCATTGGAGATGTGTATGTGAGAACGAAGACGGGGGCAGTTCTTGTTCTCAAAGATGTTCGTCATGTCCCTGATGTCCACTTTAACCTGGTATTGGTTGGAAGGTTAGATGATGAGTGTTTATTCAATGTCTTCATGGACAGTCAGTGAAAGCTTTCCAGAGGTTCGATGGTGATTTCTAGAGGAAGCAAGAAGTCTGGACTCTACTATATGGAGGGGAGCACACATATGACATAGGAGGTAAACACACTCAATGATGCGTCTATCGAGTTGTGGCACAAGCGGCTCAGCTATATCAGCGAGAAGAGAATGAGCTACTTGGTGAACATGAAGTTGATTCCAGGATTAAAGTCTACAAAATTGGAGAGATGCATGCACCGTTTGACGGGAAATCAAACTAGGGTGTCTTTCCAAAGTCACCTAAGTTTGAGGAAGCCGACGTTGCTCGAGTTGATTCACTCAGATGTCTGCGGTCCTATGAAGGTAAAATCCATTGGTGTTGCTTCTTACTTTGTGACGTTTATTGATGATTATTCCAGGAAGATTTGGGTCTATGCCTTAAAGACCAAGGATCAGGTGCTGCCCACTTTTAAAAAGTTTCAGGCCTCTGTTGAAAGAGAGACGGACAAGAAGATGCTATGTGTTCGGTCAGACAATGACGACGAGTACATTGGTCCCTTTGATGCTTATTGTAGAGAGCAAGGGATACGACACCAGAAGACTCCGTCCAAGAGTCCTCAGCTCAATGGTGTATCAAAGCGAATGAATAGGACACTGATGGAGAGGGTACGGTGTTTGCTATCAGAGAAAAACTTACCGAACAATTATTGGGGTGAGGCTCTTTATAGTTCTACTTATACTATTAGTTTATTTTCTAGTGCTCCTTTGCAGGATGATGTGCCTGATAAAGTATGGTACGACAAAGAGCCATCATATAATGACCTGCAAATATTTGGTTGTAAGGCCTTCATGCATGTACCCAAGGACGAGAGATCCAAACTTGAGCCGAAGGCGAGGAGGTACGTCTTTGTCGTCTATGGTTGGAATGAGTTTGGCTATAGATTCTACGACCCCGTGGGAAGAAAGCTCTATAGAAGTAGGGACGTAGCATTTATCGAGGATCAGACCATGATCAACACTCATGATTATGAGATGCCTTCTGAGGCTGAGGAATTGTCTGAGTTAGAGATATTTTGCTTCGAACAGTTTTTATAGGACATTACAGAGGATCCAATTATGGGGGAGCCAGTACATGGAGTTGCTCCCAATCTTGATCCTCAGCCTGCTTATGGTGGTCAAGATACCCTCAAGAGGATGAGCATGCAGATGAGGTAGTTCCTGATGGGGAGGAGGCTGTTGATATACAGCTAACACCAGTGGTTCCATTGAGGAGAAGCGACAGAGAGAGTCGACCATCTACGAGATACTCACCAGATGACTATGTGCTACTGACTGATGAAGAGAGCTCGAACGTTTTGTAGAGGCCATGGACGACGAACATAAGTAGGAGTGGATGAAAGCTATGCAGGAGGAGATGAGTTCCTTACAGGCCAACTCCAATTATGATCTGGTACGGTTACCAAATGGCAAGAAAGCTTTGAAAAATTAATGGGTGTTCTGAGTGAAGCAGACAGATGATGCTACTCGCCCTCGATACAAAGAGATGCTGGTAGTTAAAGACTACGGTCAGCAAAAAGGCATAGATTATGATGAGATCTTTTTGCCAGTCGTCAAATAGTCGTCTATTCGGGTGGTACTAGCATTAGCAGCCAATTTTGACTTGGAGGTCGAGCAGATGAATATGAAGACAACGTTCCTATACGATAATGTTGAGAAGAAGAAGTACATGGAGCAGTTAGAGGAATTCTGTGAGAAGGGCAAGTCACACTTGGTCTGTCGATTAAGGAAGAGCTTGTATGGTCTGAAGCAGGCTCCGAGGCAGTGGTACATGAAGTTTGAGTCATTTATTGGGGAGCATGGTTATGCACGGATGATATCGGACCACTACGCATTTGTGAGCTACTTGTCAAGGATGATTTCATCATTTTACTGTTCTATGTTGATGATATGCTACTAGTGGGTCGGAATGCCACTAGGATAGCGGAGTTAAAGCGCCAACTGGGTACGACCTTCTCTATGAAGGATTTGGGCATAGCAAAGACTATTCTTAGGATGAAGATCAGCTGAGAGAGAGATTCCAAGCTGCTACACTTGTCCCAAAAGAATTACATTCACCGGGTACTTCAGCATCTCAGGATGGACGGGTCGAAGAAAGTGAGTAACCCCTTGCAGCTCACTTTAAGTTCGCTGGAGCAGTGTCCATCTACCGAAGACGAGAAGAAAGATATGGAGCGGGATCCATATGCTTCAGTTGTGGGAAGCCTCATGTATGCTATGGTGTGTACGGGGCCAGACATCATTCACGCAGTTGACACAGTTAGCAGGTATATTTCTAATCCTGAAAGGGTACGCTGGAGTGCGGTCAAGTGGATTCTACAATACCTTTAGGGCACTGTCGATTGGAGACTTTTCTTTGGTAGTGACAAGCCGAAGCTGGTCGGGTATACTGACGCTGTAACCCCACTTCCCTGTGTTAATAAATTTTAGTATTTTTCTGATATTTTAGAATTTTATAAAATAATTATCTTTAATTTATTTTGAGGAATATTAATTTCCTTATTAATTTTTGCATCATTATGATTTTATGGAAGGGAATATTTGTTTTAATTATGGGGAGAGTGATTCTAGTAGTTTAGTCATATGGTTATTATTGGATTAACCAAGACTAACAACTAATCTATAATATTCTCTAACAACTTCCTAACAAACTCTCTAACTAACTTTTTCCTATAGTTTGTAGTAAAGGAATTGTTTTTGTAATAAAAGTTTACTCTTTTTAAAATTCCCTATTGTTTTCCCAAACCCTATTTAAAGCTTCACTCCTCTGTTTTCTTATTTGCACAGAGAGCAGAGATCGAACCAGCCCTCTTCTTCTTTTCTTCCTCCTCAAGACTCCCAACCTCTCATTCTTCTTCTTCACACAGTTCTCCCGAGCTAAAACCCTAGGTCCTAGTGATTGGCCATGGTGGTTTGCGACGATGACAGTGCGGTTCACCTTGGCGAGAGAAGACTGTTTTCCATCAACTAGGGTCCGATCATCTTTCCCGGCGGTGGCGGCACGACGTTCATCTTCGGCGATTGATACTTTTCTTCCTCGACAATCCTCCTCCACCGCGAGCTCGCCATTCTCTTCCGACGATGACTATCGAGGTGAGTTGTCATGGTTCTTGTTGGGAAAAAAAACCTTGTTCATCTTTATCGTTCGATCTGCGCAATTGGGTGTGAATGCAGATCTGGATCGAAGTCATTCTGTCTCTTCTTCTTCCCCAGTGATTCATTCTTCTTGGACGAGTCGACAACTGGATCTTCATTGAGTAGCAGATCTTTCAGATTTGTTCTGATTGTTTTAGTACGACGTTCTTCCAACGGATCGACGTACGTAGACTTCAAGGTGAGGGTTGTTGAATCTCGATTTCAGTTCTTGATTGAATTTAGAATGAGTATTGTGTCTTTCTTTGCTGATCGCTTTGAGTTCTTGATCATTCTTGGTTGGAAATTTGAATGGAATGATAGATCGAGAGAACACTAAATCGATTTGAGATCACAGTAGATTGTTTGAGGTTGACATTATTAGTGAGTATCCGGATCCAAGATTCTTTATTTGTTTCTGATTTCCTTATGAATTTCTCAAAATTTCTTGAGGATTGAATTCCAATTTATCTAAAACTCTATTCCAGAATGTGTGCTTGGAACCTGTTTTATAAAATGTCCCAATAGGACCTCGAACCACAGCTGACACGAGGAGATTGTATCCGACACCTTGGGATCGTGTCTTTCTTCCGGACCGAGTCAAATCCTCTACAGGTAAAATATTCTACCAGTGTGAGTTCATGAGGTGTGTCAGGGGTGTATATGTGATAGGCGCAGCAGTATATCGAATAGTATCAGTGTCCGGACAAGAGTATGCGCGGGAAGATTTTGTAGCTATATATTGTGTTGTATAATTTCAAACTAACTGATAGTTTCGACTTCAGTTCTGATTGTCTTCTTTAAAACTTGAGTTCAGTTGATAGTTAGCCTGTAGGCTAATAGAATGAATTGTAATTAATTGGTGGGATTTTGATTTCGAATAGATCTGTTAAGAAGTATGGTGGGTTAAAGTGAGAGCCGTATAGTTTTAAGGGAATGTTGGGTTCGGTTTTGCCTCTGCTAAGTTTTTGATTTTTCGTGTTTTTTGTTAAAATTTTAGTTTGGAGTTGCTAGACTGGAGGGGTGGATCTGGCTTGATAGGATTTGGGTACTGTATGAAGATGCTGGGCTTTAGGATTATACTTGAACTATGTTAATGATGCAGGAATAAGTTTTGGTGAATTCAAATGAGTTTCCTAGAGCCAACTGCTATTTGTGTGGCTTGGGACATGTAACAGAGTGGGTCGAGCCTGCCAACTGGTTGGAAAGAATTTACTATTTTAGCCCAGTGCGTGGCCAAATATGTTCTTTTAAGTTTAATTTTGTATGCTGTTGGAGCTAAGCCTATAAATTATTTGGGCCAGGCCTAACAGACTAGAATTATTAATTGATTTAAGTCTAAGTATGGTATTGATCGGTCGGGCTAGCACTCTTTTATTAAGTTCAAACTTGGTTTATATTACTCATAGTTCTAACTATGAGTTGGGATAAATTCGAATGTTCAATTAAGGGGACTGTAGTAATAGTTGGCTTTTAGCTACAATATCTATATATAAGTTACTATTTGTTAATGCATTTTAGTAGAATTTTGGGTAATAAAATTGTATAATATAATTATCATTATTTTGTAATTATTCTCTATATTTAAAAAAATTTATTATTAATTGTTCTATATAAATATCTATGTAGATTTTGCCTAAAATATATATTTTTAGCTAGCTGGGGTATGTGTATAATTAGTATATTTAATTAATTACTATATAGTATTTAGCCAGGTAGTTATGGTTATAAATAGATAGTTTGCTAACAAATCTAGTTGGTCGTAATTATTTAGAATCTAATTCAACTCCCGATTTATTCTAAGAGGACCCAGAGATTTCTAATTTCCTATTACTGATCTCCCCGAGCAAGGCAAGTACTTTTATGATTTTGACTCATTTACTTCATGTCATGTTCTTTTCATATCGGACACATTGTTACACGACTTGATCTATATTTCTGGTTCATGATTTTTACGGTATCTGGGGGAGGGGAAATACTACATATATGTGACCAAAGCTCAACTTAGGATATTGTATGATAGCTTAGGTGTCACATCGTGTATGTGGGATTCTAACCGTTACCATTACAATGAGCTTATTCATCCCGAGTCGGTCACATATTCTAGTAGCTATTTTAAACCATATGGCCGGATCTTTTGATACATGTTTCATATTCAGTTTAGATTATTCATTTATTTTTCATGTTCATGTTCATTTATTATTTCTTTACTTGTTCACATACTGTACTTTTTTTATTATTATAGATTGTACTTTGCTCCGCTCTTGACTGGATATGTTGCAGGTGAACTTGAGGATCTTGTCTAATCTTTTATGGGCCAGAGCTCGGGACCTTAGTTGAGCAGGTTGGAGCAATAACTCAGGACTTAGGAGCTACAGAGATTTAGTTTTAGCTCCTAGATTTGTTTAGTGATTTACTTTGGATATTTGTTTTGTGAGTTGTCTCTTTTATTCTTGCTACCGGATTTGTCTCCGGTATTATTTCTTTTAAAGTTGTAATATTGACTAGTAGTATGATTCTCTGGGACGTTTAGATACTGTGATATTTTACTTTCATGATTGTACTTGGAGTTTTTCTTAGATTTTACAGCTTACTACATTATATCTTCCAACGTAGGCTAGGCGTGTCCGACTCGTATCCAATTATTCTAGAGCGGGTCGTGAGAGACACTGATATGGCTAGAGATGTAGACACGAGACGCTCGACTTTGAGCTATGTAATGATATTTGCTGGTGGAGCGATACCGTGGCAGTTGCGGTTGCAGAAATGTGTTGCCTTATCGGACAGTGGCAGAGTACATTACGACGACAGAGGCTTGCAAGGAGTTGTTGTGGATGAAGAAGCTGCCGCAGGATGTGAGGCTAAACCAAGAACATTATACGTTGCTTTGCGATAGCCAGAGTATCATTCACCTAGTGAAGAACCAGACATTTTATAGTCCGTCCATGCACATTGAGACTCGGTATAACTGGATACGGGATGTGGTTGAGAAGAAAGACGACGACGCTTGAGAAGATTCATACAAATGACAATGGAACAGACATGTTCACAAAGGTTCTTCCAAGGGAAAATTTCTAGTACTTCAGGGGGATCGTCAGGATGACGACCCCCTCCACATAGTTGTGAAGGAGGAGATTAGTTGATGCTCCTACTCCACCTTGAGAAGAGCCCGTATAATCCGATTATACACATGAACGCGATGTCCGTGGATTCTACGGTACCTTCAGGGAATACGGTGTGACCCGATCCGGTATTATTGGTCACACCTTGTTGGGAACACGGTGTGACCGAATCAAAGTTAGCCCATAAGGTGCGATATTGAATTGGGCCCATATGTCTTAAAAGAGAATTCTTATTTAAGGCATATGGGTCCAATTCAATATCGCACCTCATGGGCCAACTCCGGTTCGGGTTGCATTACGTTCCCAACAAGTGGTATCATAGCCCATGGTTACGGGACAGGTTTGGACGACTCTAATTGGTTCGAGACAGATGGTGCTAAACGTTCATGTACAACATATGCAACTACACAAAATGGCTTCAAAGGTGGGTTTGACGCGCCCAAGGTGGAGCAAGGTGTTGTGGTTTGTACATAATGATGATGTGGATGAACGTACAAGTTTGGTTCTGTGGTCGAACAGATCGAGATGACAATATGTTGGATCTTCTGGGTGCTCGGTTGGCGGGAACGAATAAAAAGGTAGCAATGAGTGCTAAGGTTGTTCGGCTGGCGGAAAAGAATAAAAAGATAGCAGAAGTGCTAAGGTTGTTCGGCTAGCGGAAATGAACAAATGTAGCAAGGGTGCTAAGGTTCTTTGACTAGCGAAAATGAGCTAAGGTGGAGATTGTTGATTGTATCTTGTTTCCGGTTGAGCCCTCAAAAGGAGGTGACAATGGAGTTGGCAATTTAGTCACACATCGCGTAGGCGATGGAATCATGTGGCGTAGATAATTGGAATTGGTTCAAGTCTCACATGAGAATTCTCTTTTAAGACATATGGGTCCAATTCAATATCGTACCTCATGTGTCAACTCTGGTTCGGGTCACACTGCGTTTCCAACAAAATGAAGGGTGATAAGAATGGTAAGTTTTTGAAATATATTTGTGATGATTTAGGGACTGGTAACAATGGAAAGTTTGCGTAGTGAGCTGTTAGAAATAAATGTTAGGATTTGTTTATAGTCGGCAAAACTAAGGCTGACAAGAAAGGAATAAACGGGGCGCTAGTTTAGGAAATGATAGTTATAAACAAATTATACCATTTATTTCTAACATCTCGCCAGCCGAACTTTACTTTATCACCAGTTGCTAAATCATCACAAATGTATTTTAAAAATCTATCATTCTTTTCACCCATCATTTCTCAAAATTAATCTTACCGTTTATTGTTTGATTCCGCCAAATGGTATGACGGTATTTATAGATGCTTGAGCAGACGACAACGAAATATGTACATGTAAAATTATGTCAGTCTGACCGGCTGAATATATTGCCACTTACGATTTTAGGAAACTTTTTTTTCTTCCGTCTATATTTTTAAATTTTCTTTTGTAAAATAAAATTTTTCTTTTGTACCATTCTAATTTTGTTGGGTCTACCAGCTGCTCGGGACATTTGTGTTGTATTCGAGGCATATACCTTATTCTTAGTTCACATGTCAGACATATAGCATATATACATGTGCTATATTCATAATCAATTTCTTATGTCCTTACGCACTAAATGCATACTAAATGTATTCGATTTCAACCGAATCGAAATAGTCTAAATCAAAATTCAAAAAACTCATAACCGAATCGAAATTAGCTATAACCGATATTGAATAGAGCCAATAAATTGTTTGGTTTGTTTAGTATGAATGTTTTTATTGTTTAATAGACCAATCCAAAGTTAAAATCGTGGTTAAAATATATTAATAATTTATAATTTTTTATATATATTTGTTTAGTGTATTTTATAGTTGGGTCCAAAGTTGTATTAGTTATTAAATTATCAAAGTTTAAATTTAAAAGACGTATATAGAATTTTTGTTTTCAAAAAATATAAAAAATATATACCTTTTTAATCATAAAATTGAGGATTTTATTAGATTTTTTTATTTTGGACTGAAACCAAAAATCAAACCTAAGATCGAAATCAAAACCTAATAAAATAATTCGTATTTTTAAAACCAAAATCAAAACGATTTTCTTATTCGGCTAGATTCGATTCAATTTTCGGTCGAAAATATATCATGGAAATTTCAATCAATGATGCTTCAAATGCATGAACAAAATTTACTTTTGTCTTTGTGTTCTTGCTTATTCATCCAACAATAGTATTTGCCTATTTGGATGTCACGCATCCTCAAGTTGTTATTAGCTGTCTCCAACAAACTTGTTGTTTATACATGCGTGTCTTAGCCCGTTCAAACATATGAAACGGTTTCATATGATTCTTTATTTTATTAGGGAGCATCCTAAGAATGACTCTCTTAAGTATGAATGTGACAATCATGTCTAATAAAAAATTTAGTAGCTAGAGGCCCCATCTTTTTTTTTTCATCTAAGAAACAAAATTCAGGTTATTTTAAACCAAGGTTAACTAATCCCACGACTAACCCTTAGTTAAATACGAATCTTCTAAATCCTCTCACTAATTTGCATGCTAATCCATATCCAAATTCAGAGTATATGGCAGTTATCAGTGTGTGAAAGAGGTTATTTAGTTTAGAAATATATTCAGTAAGAACATCAACGGTGGGAGAGATTTTAAGTGCTACATTTTGACTTTAGTCAAATTTTGTAACACTTGAAGGCTGCTGTGGGTACTTGTCCATACTTGAAAATTACTAGAAAGCTAAAAGACACTCTAGATTTGGAGCGGGCCATAGCTCCTCTAAATTAATTTATGGGTCCACAAAATTTAGCCCTTCTTATAGAACATAAAAGAAAAATAAAGAATAAAAAGAGAGAGAAAATATTAAAAATCAGGGAAGAAAATAAAGAGAAAAAATAGTGAAAAAAGAGAAGATTAATTTGGAGTGTTCCATTGCTGTCACGACCCGCACCCGCTTTTCGGATACGAGTGCGTGTCCAAGTCAGCTTATGCCGCAGTGTCGGCGGTAGAAAGCTGTCCAGGCCACAATAAAATAAAATGCACATAAAACAATTATTATTTCTCATTCACAACATCTAAATTATTTTACAACATTTCAAAGTTTACATTTAATCCAAGTACAATGTCTCACAGAAGAAAATAAAATCATTAATATATCTAACTAATCTTCTAGGTTGACCTCAACAAACCCATGCCTCCCCAATACTAAGAATAACACGAAAGAGCATAAGGAAGAAATATGCTATTCCTCGTCAGAAGAAGCAACCGGCACGTTGGCAACGTCAGTGTCACCAAGATACGCACCATAAACCTTGAGGCAAACCACATCGTCTAAAGATGAAAAATAGTTATCCAGTCATGATTGGAGCAAGATCACCATAAACTACATTACACAATATAATATACAAGCACGCAGAATAGCAAAAAGGAAAGGATGAATATAACATGATATAAAAGAGACCACTATATTATGGTAAACTGTTTGTGAGTACAATTATGACATTGAACAGTTGAAGGTATAATTAAGACACAAGATAATATGAGAGGACGATGAATATAAGACAAACTACTGGACAATATGTCAACATGAATCAAATCACATGTACTGTGTGTTTTAGAATACAAGTGCTCCGCATGTGGATGGGTTAGGACATCTAGCAGTCAGTACGTGCGGTGCAACGACTGCTACCAACATTGACATTAGGAAAAACTTGTACATTACAAAGACCACATGCATACTAGTTGTATTCCCCTCCTGTCTCTCTCACAAGTAAACATGATCACTTTAACATTAACTTTAAACTTAAACAATGAATCATTGAACATTAAACATTGAACGAAAGCAATAAATGAACATGTATGGTTATGGTGATAAGTATAACTCTCATGCACCAATGGTATAAAAGATAAGACTAACAGTTTTAAGAAAAAGAATAACATGAAGCATAAAAGAAAGGCAACATAGGTCATAGTGATACTTGTCTTGCTCCAGAAAGGATAAAATCGTGACTCATGACGTTGTCCGATCTACCCCGACTCACAAATGATCATAAGTTAGATATTAAAAATCCTGTAACACCCACTTTTCTAAAATGAGGGTAATTTTGAACTTTTGTAAAAGTTTATTATTTAATAATAGAATTTATGATTTATGAATTTTTTTAATTAATTTAATACTATTTAAAATTAGTGAATTATAATTTTGATGTGTGAGCTAGTGGACCCTAGAACTGTTGAGCTTAGAGACTAACCATGACCATGGGGACCTAACCATGTGATTAGAATGACTATTTACAACTTTTTAGACTAAGTATATTTTGATAATTTTGTGACTTTTGAATTATTTAGGATTTTCATTAATTGGTGAATTTTAGATTATTTTTTAATAATATTTAAATTGATGTATTATAATTTTGGTCATTTTTCATATTTTTATATTTTGGGAAAATTTTATATTTTTAATATTGTTTTTATTAGATTTGTTTAGTCGGGTTTGAGTTTCGTCTCGTTCCGACTTGTATTGTGATCCGGGTAGCATAAACTCTAGATGGGACCCAATATTAAATTAAACATGGCCCACAAAACTCAATATTTAAGTTAGTTAGTTAGACTAATTTTTATCATGTTAGAATGGTTAAGTTAGAGACTCAAAACTAGATCCTTTGGACCCCAAACTTGAACCTAGTCTAGACTTAACCATATGAGACTAGAGAGGGGCAATTAGGACATTTTTCATTAGCCCTAATGGACTCTTTATGGCAGCCACCTTTAGGGGAGAATGATTCATTTCATTCATTACAATCTCTTTAGGGGAGAATGATTCATTTCATTCATTACAATCTTGCCTATTTTATTTTCCTTTTTCTCTTCCCTAATTTTAGAGAGCCTTCCCTTTGATTTGATCTCCAAATCAAATCATTCCTTCACCAAATCTTCCCTCAATCATTCCCATTCTCTAAGGGAAGGGTGCTACCAAGGATTGGAAGATAAGTACAAGAAGGAGTGTCCACTTTGAGGGATCTTCGTATCGGAGACGTGTCCTAAAAATTTTATTGGGATTCCACTCCCAATAGGTAAAACCCATTCTCTAAATCGATTTTCTTTGCATGTAAATTAGTTTTGAATCCGTAGGATCCATCCTCATGTATGTGTCCCCTTTAGATTCAAATTTGAGGCCATTTGGAGCTCTCTTGAGGATTTTAGATATGTGTCTTATGTCCTACTTGATAGATCTCCAAATTAGGACACCCAATGTGTATGTATGTATGATAATAGTTTAAATAGATATTTAAATTCAATTTTAGAATGGTTAGAGAGTGGATTGATCTTAGTTAGGATGGTTAGAATGAGTTTCATTTGGATACCTATGTTGGTATCCAAGTATCTTGGCCTACATGTGTTTCTTTTGTCCAAAACAACTCAAATTCGTCATAATATTCATCCACGTTTTTATTAACCAAAACAACTTAGAAATGTCATAACTTTTAGCTTAGAACTCCGTTTAATCTTTCATTTTTTTTAAAAGAACCGTATTGAAGTTAGATTTTCAAATATATATTTTAATAAGCCAAATTCTTTCTGAAAATTCTGTAGAACTATTTGAGTGTCAGCTGTACGAAAGACGAATGCGTTTCGGTATTTTCACGATTCCGGGAGCTTCCGGACACGAAAATGCGATCCGTTTGAAGTTTCGAAAAGCTAACACGAAGGGATACAACATACTTTAATCCTAGAATTTAGTGAAGTTCCAATTGGTACAGTATTGATTTTAAGTAGAAGAGTGACTATACGACATAGACATTTTGTGTAACCTATGAGCCTATGTAGTATGGATATTAAATAAATATAGAGTATATAATGCATGATATGTTAGATGAATAAAATGATATATATATATATATATGATATGTATCCTCTTTACATTAACGAATATATATAGTTGAATGCAAGCATGTAGGAATGCAATCAATGTAATGTATGTAAGCAATGCATAAATACATGAATGAAAGAATGATATACAATTTATGCATGAAAGTATATAATGAATGCTAGATATGAATGCAAGGTATACATGTAATGATATATATGAATGCATAATTTATACATAATGTAATGCAATATATAATGATAGCATGTATGATAATGTAGAATATATGATGCAAGCATGTATATATCCACTGTTTTTCCTTTTCTTACATTTTTCCTTCACTTCCCTTTCCATTTCATTTTTTTCCTCTTCTATTTTTTACATATTTTATACAATGTATATAATGTCTAGATGCATGTAAGTATGTAATATGCATGAATGACATGTATGTAATAAAAATAAGTATATGTATGCAATTTAATGATATGTGAATGGATATAATGCCTGAATTGAAGTATGCATGGATATGGGACATGAATGAATGAATGTATAAATGCTTGAATGAATGTCATGTATGAATGAATGAATGAATGAATGAATGAATGAATGAATCAAATATATAAGTAAAATATAATGCATTATAATGAATGTTAACATATATAATGTATAAAAGTATGTATGTAAATGTACATGAATGTATATATCTATGTGACTATGTAAATATGCATGATGTAACATATGCCTATATATATAAATATGTATGTAATATGGATATGCATGTATGTATGATGGTATATATTTATATATAATATCTATTTTATATTATGCATTATTGTGGTTCATATTGCCTTGTGATAGTGTGAGTGCTAGCCTAGGCTTGGTTAGGCCTAGTGAGACTTGTTTGGGCTAGGACTTGACCTAGTTTGACTATTATAGTTGACTAGGGTTGACCAAGTGTTTACTTTATTCTAGTTTGACCTAGAGAGTATGTAGATGCATTGTAGCAGTCTATTTTACTATTTTGGACATGTAGTGACTTGTACTGTTCTATAGGAGCCAGACACCACTCCTCGGACAGTATATTATCTTCAGATATTCAGGATACCAAGCGAGTACATTCTCTGATCATTTCATATCTTATTTAGGATTATATTTTCTGGTTTAGATTACTTTACTTGATGTTGACACGTTGATAACATAGATTAGTACTATATGGATCTTGTCGTGGGATGTTATTCCCTTAGCGGATACATCGGGTATTTTATGTTCGTATAATTTATCATGAGCATCGTGTACTCCTTATGTTTGTGTTATTCGTGTACAAATCGTATGAAATCGTGTATACTCATGTGCTCACATGATCATCGTGTACAACTATACTTCGTGTGCAATAACTAACTTGACTGGATCCTTGTGTATTGATTGGGGACAGGGGAGTAGAAGTGGTTATGTACTCAATCTTGTAGCTTACTCGTGTACAACCTCTGTAGATTACTCGTGTACAATATCGTGCCGTTTACATAACCATCTTGTACTCTGAATTACTAGCACTGATTAGTTTTCTTATATATTATAGCTATTTGTTTACAGTCTCTCTTTTACATCATGTTGTTCTTTCAGTTTCATGTATCTTACTCTCTAGCATGTTTATATTTCCTAACCTGTTATGATTTGTTGAGATGTGTTGTGCTTGCTCATGTCCTGATTAGACCTGTTGAAAATATTACAGAGGACGAGGATAAGGCTCTGGTGTCTACCTATTATGGTGCAGCTATAAACAACACTTTTGACTTGGACCCACTTGTAGTAGAGGATCTGCCACCAGTGGTTTAGACTGGTAGCTTAGACTCTTACCTTGTCTTTCTCATTGATACATTATTGTATATATTGGAAGTTTGTTTTATCTGGATGTTTATGGAGATGTTATCATAGACACTTAGACTTCTATCTATTGTATCACTTGTGTGGATTCGTTTATATCTATCTATCTTATCGTATTCTATCTTAGTTGTAATTGAGACTTTATTCTGCTATGTCACCTCTATTCGGAGTGTATATACTGTACAGGTACCTTATATTGTTAGATGATTGACCTAGGACAGCGTTCTACCGCCGATACTGCGACGTAGGCTGAACGTACCCACTTCTCGTGACCTTACTTTAGGGTGCGGGTTGTGACATATTTTTAGTGGTGGCCCATGTAGGTCGAATTTATGTAGTGGTATTCGAACTAGAGTATCACTACGGCCTGCAGAAGGATTAGGATATTTTTGAAGGTACTCAATCACAGTTAGGATTCCTTGAGAGATTCCTGGGATGACCCTTGATAATCTTATTAAACTTCAATTTAAAATCCTTTCCCTTGTTTTGTTCGCTCTCACTCCTTGATAATTGAATTTGATTTTTGATGGATCGTTGTTGACTTTGATTTTTCTATCGAGATAAATTTTATGGCCAGAGTTATGATATTTTCTGATAACATATGTTGACGGAAATAACAGGGATGGTAAAACGTCTACTTGATTATGGAACATGTAGTTTATCGCAGCCATATTAGCTGGCATGGCAAAAACATAGAGACCTGACTTCGGATGTACGTATCTTGGTTATGAGATTTGGAATTTCTTGCAGCTATACTAGTCAGCATAGCGAGTTTTCCAGACGACGTGATTATAGAGGTGCATACCCCAGTTATAGAATCTATCGTTTATCGCAGCCTTGCTTACTGGCATGGCGAGGACTCTAAGTAACATGATTTTGGACAGACACATATGATTATCAGATTGTATCTTAAGAAGGTTTTAAACATATCATCTCTATCGTACCCTTCTGTTGTTATAAAATTGTATTCCATCATCAAATAACTTAAGAGTAAGGATATTTCAGTTTTTGTAGAGCTTATTCATTTGTAGTTCTTTCATAGTGTAATGATATGATAATTTTTAGAGTATCTGTACCCTAGGGATGATAGTTAGCTTTGATATTAGAATAATAACCCATTGTAGATGATTCTCCTGTTATTTATAATACCTACCAGTTTTCATATAAGATGTTAGTATGCCTTACAGCCTTGATGATTTTTTATTTTCCCTTACCCTTTCCAGTAGGGAACCCATGACCAGAGACTGTCCTTGAGTATAGTTGTAGTTTTACCTAAGACTAAGAGGTCTATATATATAGATAGGTTACAGGTGATATTGGCATATGGAATATGGGTTTGGTTGGTATCTATAGGTCATTGTTGTATAGGATTATAGACATATTGTTTAGCCTATATTTGGTCCAGTTTTTTATTTTAGTTAAGTTCTCTTTGTATTGAGTTCAGTCATATTTGATCAACCTTTATAGGCAGTGTGCAGACCCTTCACTAGATACCCTGTTCCTTTGGTTCAGACTTGTACAAGTTGTTCACTACACTCAACATTTTATTACCTACCATATTGTATCATAGATTTTACTGGACCATTGTTCAGACCCCAATTACTGACTCACCAATATAACCATCAACCCCTTAACATATTCTATATATCTGGAAGTTTAGTATCATACATATTAGAGGTCTGCACTCATCCTTACTTTCTGTACATGGTGACATACTGCACCTCTAGCATTTTACCTTACTTGATAGTCTTACAATACCCTTCATTATAACCTGCAGTACCTGCCCTACAGAACCTTTTGGGCATGGTTGTTCAGTTCATTTAGGAAAGTTGTATACATTGGGGATATAATGTGGGTTATTAATAAGAGTTCTTCCTTGATCATTTGTTCTGTCCTTTTTACATTCTTAGATACAGATGATACCTGTTTAGCCCATCTGTCCTGATACATGTCCAAACCTTTTCCTTTCATTGATGGTTCAGTCTTCCAAGAGCCTCTACCTGAGCATTAGTTCAATTTTCCTTATGTATGTGTCCTACATATCATTGTCCTACATGTGATTGTTCTGCATCTTCATAAACAGCCATGCTACACCATTGTTCTGTCCCAATACACCATACAATATCTGACCCCTTTATTGGAGTGATAGGCATGTGGTAGGGAGTGTGTGTTGTTAGACTTTGAGTAGAGTTTGAGATGATGAGAGTTAAATATATATAGCTTGTATATACGAATGTATTTTGATTTGGCATGTAGCCTGCACTCATTTGCAGTATACTGTCTATTGCATTCCCTGCACACCAGTTGGTTCACTTTTTTTAGACCACTGTCCTGCATGTAGTTAGTAGGTGTTCATTCCAGACAGAGATAAGAGGCCCAGGTTTGATCTAAAGGCATATTTCAGTCACCATGTAGGTTTCCTTTCACTTTAACTTTACCAGTGGATCCTAATGTCCTGTCCTTTTGCTTATAAATTCAGCCTCCTTAGCATCATTCCCTTTTGCCTACATTGATGTTTCAGACCATTCATTCTTAGCCTAATTTCTAAGCATTTGTTCAGTTCCTTATGAGTTTAGTCAACTTTAACACTTGATGGTTAGTTTTATATATATATATATATATATATATATATATATATATATATATACTTAGGATATATGTAATGGGTTATTGTTCTTGAGCTTATGTATATGTGGTATTTGGAATTTGTGTGCTTAGAATATAGGTATTTAGTTATGGATGACTTGATAGGATTTGGAAAGTTAAGAGTTAGTCTATTATACAGTTTTTCTTTTTGTTAATTTCTAGTTGCCAACACCTAGATAGCTAGCATAGGTAAAACCCTAATAAGTTGACCAGTTGTTGACCAAGTACTTGGATGTTGACAAATTGATTAGTTGTTGACTAGTAGTTGACCACTGACTATGTTTGACTTAGTTTGACTGGAGATAGGATTAGAAGTAGGTTAATTGTTTGTTTGTTTGATCATGTTTGATTATTTAGTAACTTGAGACCTTGTTTGTGTTTAGGTCAGAAACATGTTTTTTCTAAGGATATCTCCGACTCGTGGTACCATACGTTTTGGTGGAGGTGGCAAGCTTAGCCCGCGCTTCATCGGACCTTTCGTGATCAGCAGGAGAGTCTGTGACGTGACATACAGGTAAGACTTGCCACCTGCACTAGTGGGTGTCCACAACGTACTCCACGTATCACAGTTGAGACGGTATGTGGCTGATCCTAGCCATGTACTTGACCATTCGGAGATTGAGCTAGGAGCTACTCTCAGTTATCCAGAGCAGCCAGTGGAGATTCTGGATCGCCGAGAGAAGGTACAGAGAAACAAGGTGATACCCTTGGTTCTCATCGCATGGAGGCATCATTCTCCAAGAGAGTCTACCTGGGAGCGGGAGGATGAGATGCGCGAGCGATATCCATATCTTTTTGGACCTTGGGTTATAATTGTCTATCTTTCTCATCAGTTTAGTTTCGTCTTTTAATTTCGAGGACAAAATTATTTTAAGGAGGGTAGACTTGTAACACCCACTTTTTTAAAATGAGAGTAATTTTGAACTTTTGTAAAAGTTTATTATTTAATAATAGAATTTATGATTTATGGAAATTTTTAATTAATTTAATACTATTTAAAATTGGTGAATTATAATTTTGATGTGTGAGCTAGTGAACCCTAGAACTGTTGAGCCTAGAGACTAACCATGACCATGGGGACCTAACCATGTGATTAGAATGACTATTTACAACCTTTTAGACTAAGGACATTTTGGTCATTTTGTGACTTTTGAATTATTTAGGATTTTGATTAATTGGTAAATTTTAGATTATTTTAATAATATTTAAATTGATGTATTATAATTTTGGTCATTTTTTATATTTTTATATTTTGGAAATTTTTTATATTTTTAATATTGTTTTTATTGGATTTGTTTAGTCGGATTTGAGTTTCGTCTCGTTCCGACTTGTATTGTGACCCGGGTAGCTTAAACTCTAGATGGAACCCAATATTAAGTTAAGCATGGCCCATAAAACCCAACATTTAAGTTAGTTAGTTAGACTAATTTTTATCATGTTAGAATGGTTAAGTTAGAGACTCAAAACTAGATCCTTTTGACCCCAAACTTGAACCTAGTCTTGACTTAACCATATGAGACTAGAGAGGGACAATTAGGAAATTTCCCATTAGCCCTAATGGACTCTTTAGGGCAGCCACCTTTAGGGGAGAATGATTCATTTCATTCATTACAATCTTGCCTCTTTTATTTTCCTTTTGTTCTTCCCTAATTTTAGAGAGCCTTCCCTTTGATTTGATCTCCAAATCAAATCATTCCTTCACCAAATCTTTCCTCAATCATTTCCATTCTCCAAGGGAAGGGTGCTACCAAGGATTGGAAGAGAAGTACAAGGAGGAGTGTCCACTTTGAGGGATCTTCGTATCGGAGCCGTGTCCTAAAGGATTTCATTAGGATTCCACTCCTAATAGGTAAAATCCATCCTCTAAATTGATTTCCTTTGTATGTAAATTAGTTTTGAATCCATAGGATGCATTCTCATGCATGTGTCTCCTTTAGATTCAAATTTGAGGCCATTTGGAGCTCTTTTGAGGATTTTAGATATGTGTCTTGTGTCATACTTGATAGATCTCCAAATTAGGACACCCCATGTGTATGTATGTATGATAATAGTTAAATAGATATTTAAATTCAATTTTAGAATGGTTAGAGAGTGGATTGATCTTAGTTAGGATGGTTAGAATGAGTTTCATTTGGATACCTATGTTGGTATCCAAGTATCTTGGCCTACGTGTGTTTCTTTTGTCCAAAACAACTCAAATTCGTCATAATATTCATCTACATTTTTATTAACCAAAGCAACTTAGAAATGTCATAACTTTTAGCTTAGAACTTCGTTTAATCTCCCATTTTTTTTAAAAGAACCGTATCAAAGTTAGATTTCAAAATATATATTTTAATAAGCCAAATTCTTTCTGAAACTTTCTGTAGAACTATTTGAGTGTCAGCTGTACGAAAGATGAATGCGTTTCGTTATTTTTGCGATTCCAGGAGCTTTCGGACACGAAAATGCGATTCGTTTGAAGTTTCGGAAATCTAACACGAAGGGCTACAACATACTTTAATCCTAAAATTTAGTGAAGGTCCAATTGGTACAGTATTGGTTTTAAGTAGAAGAGTGACTATACGACATAGACATTTTGTATAACCTATGAGCCTATGTGGTATGGATATTAAATGAATGTAGAGTATGTAATGCATGATATGTTAGATGAATGAAGTAATATATTTATATATGATATGTATCCTCTTTACATTAATGTATATATATGGTTGAATGCAAGCATGTAGAAATGCAATCAATGTAATGTATGTAAGCAATGCATAAATACATGAATAAAAGAATGATATACAATGTATGCATGAAAGTATATAATGAATGCTAGATATGAATGCAAGGTATACATGTAATGATAGATATGAATGAATAATGTATACATAATGTAATGCAATATATAATGATGGCATATATGGTAATGTAGAATATATGATGCAAGCATGTATATGTCTACTGTTTTTCCTTTTTCTTACATTTTTCTTTCCCTTCCCTTTTCATTTTATTTTTCTCTCTTTTATTTTTACATGTTGTATACAATGTATATAATGTATAGATGCATGTAAGTATGTAATATGCATGAATGGCATGTATGTAATAAAAATAAGTATATGTATACAACTTAATGATATGTGAATGGATATAATGCATGAACTGAAGTATGCATGCATATGGGACATGAATGAATGAATATATAAATGCATGAATGTCATATATGAATGAATGAATGAATCAAAGGTATAAGTAAAATATAATACATTGTAATGAATGTTAACATATATAATGTATAAAAGTATGTATGTAAATGTGCATGAATGTATATATCTATGTGACTATGTAAGTATGTATGATGTAACATATGCCTATATATATAAATATGTATGTAATGTGGATATGCATGTATGTACGAAGGTATGTATTTATATATAGTATCTATTTTATATTATGCATTATTGTGGTTCACATTGCCTTGTGATTGTGTGAGTGCTAGCCTAGGCTTGGTTAGGCCTAGTGAGACTTGTTAGACTTGTTTGGGCTAAGACTTGACCTAATTGACCTAGTTCGACTAGTGTAGTTGACTAGAGTTGACCAAGGGTTGACTTTAGTCTAGTTTGACCTAGACAGTATGTTGATGCATTGTAGCAGTTTATTTTACTATTTTGGACATGTAGTGACTTATACTGTTCTATAGGAGCCAGACACCACTCCTCGGACAGTATATTCTCTTCAGATATTCAGGATACCAGGCGAGTACATTCTCTGATCATTTTATAT
The DNA here is from genome assembly GCA_029216955.1 of Iris pallida. Classification (NCBI taxonomy): domain Eukaryota; kingdom Viridiplantae; phylum Streptophyta; class Magnoliopsida; order Asparagales; family Iridaceae; genus Iris; species Iris pallida. The sequence continues at coordinate 9,176,298 of JANAVB010032420.1, read as the reverse complement.
CTTGTTTAGGATTATATTTCCTGTTTTAGATTACTTTACTTGATGCTGACTCGTTGGTAACACGGATTAGTACTATATGGATCTTGTCGTGCGATGTTATCCCCTTAGCGAATACATCGGGTATTTTATGTTCGTGTACTTTATCATGAGCATCGTGTACTCCTTGTATTCGTGTTATTCGTGTACAAATCATGTATACTCATGTGCTGACATGATCATCGTGTACAACTATGCTTCGTGTGTAGTAACATAACTTGACTGGATCCTTGTGTATTGATTGGGGGCGGGGGAGTAGAAGTGGTTATGTACTCAATCTTATAGCTTACTCGTGTACAACCTCTGTAGATTACTCGTGTACAACATCGTGCCGTTTACATAACCATCTTGTACTCTGAATCACTAGCACTGATTAGTTCTCTTATATATTGTAGCTATTTACTTACAGTCTTCCTTTTTACATCTTGTTCCTATTTCAGTTTCATGTATCTTACTCCCTAGCATGTTTATATTTCCTAACCTGTTATGATTTGTTGAGATGTATTGTGCTCGCTCCTGTCCTGACTGGACCTGTTGAAAATATTACAGAGGACGAGGATAAGGCTCTGGTGTCTACCTATTATGGTGCAACTATAGACAACACTTGTGACTTGGACCCACCTGCCACCAGTGGTTTAGACTGGTAGCTTAGACTCTTACCTTGTCTTTCTCATTGATATATTATTGTATATATTGGGAGTTTGTTTTATCTGGATGTTTGTGGAGATGTTATCATAAACACTTAGACTTTTATCTATTGTATCTCTTGTATGAATTCGTTTATATCTATCTATTTATCGTATTCTACCTTAGTTGTGATTGAGACTGTATTCTGCTATCACTACTAGAATGAGTCATATTAGCGACGTCCAAAAATGTCGCTAAATCAATTTAGCGACGTAATTAGCGACGGAATAAGCAGGTTGCCAAAAATCTAGTCGCAGATCAAGAGTTCGTCGCCAATCGTCGCTGTTGCGACGAATAGTCTACGACGCTAAAACGTCGCAAACTTAGCGACGTCCGACGACATTTATAGTATGTCGCCAATTTAGCGACGTCTATTCGTCGTATGTGGTGACATGGCTAGGTTTGCCATGTCAGCATGCTAGACGACGTTTAGCGACGGCCCGTCGCAGTTAGCGACGTCCAGATACATATTTGTGACGTACTTTCGAGTCGCAAATCCGTCGCCAAACGTCACAATCCGTCTCTAACATGCTGGAAAAATAAAAAGTAAAATACAGTTTTCAAATCCTGCACAGTGCACTTTATACAGTTTAAACAAAAATCCTGCAGTTTATATACAGTTTAAACACTAATCCTGTACACTACACTTTATATTCAAATCTTGCACACTGCACACTGCACACTACACTTTATATTCAAATCCTGCACACTGCACTTTACACTTTATACTGCACTTTATATTACCACAAACATCATCACAGACACATCATAGGGCCAATACATACAACTCATAACAAACATCATCACAGACACATCCCGCGTCACAAACATAAATATATTCAAATTCTGCGTACTACACTTCACAGACACACATCATCACAAACATCCAATAGAGTCAAATAAAAATGGGAGATGATAAAAAGTCTCCCACCAAGTGTATAAACAAAAGTGTACCAATAAACAATTTGCCCACAGGGCCAATACATACAACTCATAAAAAAATCAATAAAATTATTGAGGACCCCTGCTGCGCATCTGAGATAGCATGTAATCATACTGCTCCTGTGTGAACTACACCGTAGGGGCAGTAGGAGGTAGTACAATGTCTGGAGTCGACGCCGTCGATGGACCGGGAGGACGTATCTGCTCCAGCTCTCGCAGTCGCTCAGCATGCGTAGCAAGGGTACTCACCATCCTCTGAGTACTCTCCTTAATCGAAGTATGTACCTGAGTGAGTGAGACAGACATGGTCCTCTGCGATCCCTCCAGCTCGACCTGTCTATGCTCTGTGTACTGTGTAGACTCGGTGAGCGTATGAAAGCTGGCATCAGTAGCCTGCTGCAGACTCATCAGCTCCTGTATACTGCGCTCGACCGCATCAAATCGTCCGATGATCATCGGATCGTCGGATCGTCGCTTTGCGGCATGGTGATCAAAAATCTGCTGCTGTAACTCGTGATGCAACTCGTCGATCTGAATACCAATATCCTGAGCTCGTGATGACGCATGTGAACCTGGAGACTGCGCACTGACAGAGGGGGCCCGGGATGACTCTGAAGCCAAATAGGCGTCGTAGGATCCTGTACCGTAGTACGTACCCTTCTAAAGACCACCAACGGCGGTCATCCAGAGGTCGTCCGGCGGTGGAGCTGTAGGCGGCTGGAAGGAAGTACCAGCCCCTCCCTCTGCTGGCGCACTAGCAGCAGCAGCCGCCTCCTCTTGTAGCCGAAGAAACTCGGTCTAGAACAATGTTTGCTAACGTCTAAGTGTTTGCTAAAGTCTATATTGATATCTATTTTCCTGTTTTCTAAATTATAGTAAACTAATATAAAGAATAGAACGTACATATGCGCGCGTCACCCTCTCGTCAATGAACTCCCCAGCCCTCCGATGGGTGACCAGAAAAACGGTCACCATGTTGGAGTCCTCACCCTTTTTTACCTGTTAAAATATATTATCTATTATTAGTATTAAACATTCTATCCAACTATATATAAAATGATGTCCGTCATAGAAAATGTACCAGACGACGAAAATGCTCCGTCATCGGAATGGAGCCACCACACCACTTACTGGCGCTCGACCGCGCCACCTTGTCCTTGTCAGACCGCTCTTGGTACCTGGCCTCGCTGAATCTAGCCTTCATCGCAGTCCACTGCTCTGGCGTGATCCAACCATGGATGGCTTTCCGGAGCGATCACGAGACTTCTGGTCGTGGATCGCATCACGGATGAGCTTGCCTGCGACGGCAGAAAATTGGGCCTCGATCTTCGCCGCCCGGTGTGGTGGATAGAAATAGGTCCTCTACAAGAAGTAAAATAGAAAATTTGTATAATATACACAAATAATTATAAAAATCATAAAAATAAACAAATTTTTTACCTTGAAGTGGGCCAACCAAAAGGCCTTCCTATCTGCAAGAGCATCTGAGTAGTTAATCCAAGGCCCACCATAGTTCTGCCTCAGAAATAATCCCAGTTGTCTCTGTACTGCAGGAGGTCGATATCTATACAATAATAAATTTCATGAGTATACTTACATACACTACCAAATTACAGTATTTTAGCGACGGCCATTTAACGACGGAAATTTTCCGTCGCTATTACCGTCGGATCACAGAGGATTTGTGACGGAATACCGACGGAAAGCAGTGGACAATTTTTTTTATTTTTTTATGTCCATATCCGTCGCTACGTCGTCGATAGGTCGTCGGCCAAGTAGCGACGGTTTTATATCCGTCGCTAGAACGTCGCATATTTTGGCGGCAAAAGTCTAAAATATTGGCGCGAGATTTACTGACGACTTAGCGACGGAATAATTCGTCGCTACTCCGTCGCTAATTTCTGTACCCTAACTTAAATTGAACCGACGAGGGGGAAATTTTCATTCCCCCCCCAAAACACTCTCTCTCTTCCCTCTCCCTCTCTCCGACGATCTCCCTCTCTCCGACCGGCGATCTCCCTCTCTCTCTCTAAGGTATGCTCTCTCTCCCCCCCTCTCTCTCTCTCTATCTCCCTCTCTCTCTCTCTCTCTTTTACGATTTGGGGGGTTGGGGGGCTGTCGTAGTGGTCGAAGAGGGTGTGGGGCAGGGGGGTTTCGGGTACGGGGTGGGGTGGTCGGGGCAAGGGTGGAGTGGGGTGGTCGGGGGCAGGGGGGTCGGGGAGGGGGTCGGGCAGGGGTGGGGGGGTGGTCTGGGCAGGGGGGGTTCGGGTAGGGGGTGGGGTGGTCGGGGCAAGGGTGGGGTGGGAGAGGGGGCAGGGGGGTCGGGGAGGGGGTCGGGCAGGGGTGGAGGGTGGTCTGGACAGGGGGGTGGGAGAGGGGGTCGGGCAGGGGTTGGGGGTGGGTCGGGCAGGGGTTGGGGGGGTCGGGACAGGGGGCAGGGGGGTGGGGAGAGGGGGTCGGGCAGGGGTTGGGGGGGTCGGGCAGGGGTTGGGGGGGGGTCTGGGCAGGGGGGTGGGAGAGGGGGTCGAGCAGGGGTTGGGGGGGTCGGGCAGGGGTTGGGGGGCGTCGGGGCAGGGGGGGCGTAGGAGGGACTCTGGAGTCCCCGCGCAGGAGTCCTCCTCCTCCTCTCCCACAGACACACACACACACACACACACGGACACACACACACACGGACACACACACACAGACACACACACACAGACACACACACACACAGACACACACACACACACACATGGACACACACGGACACAGACACACGGATACACACACACACAAACATATATATATATATATATATATATATAGGCATAATTTTAAGTAATTTATTAATAATATATATATATATACACAGACACATGTCGTGAAGTCTAGTATATATATTTGATTAGCTAAGGTAGAAGTTTAGCCTAATTAAGGTTAGTTTTGACAGAGTTGACTTGGACTCCTAATTTGACCTAGAACTAGCCTAGTTGACCTATTTGTATTTCGATTGATATTATATGAATAGTTTGCCTAATATTTGATTGGGTTGGTTTTAATGTGTGGGTAAATTAGTTTACCTTATTTTAGAGTATGACTACGTAGCTAGTGTGTAGAGTAGTATATGGTTACTAGATCCTAGTGTAGAGTAGTATGTAGAGGAGTATGGCTACTAGTGATATATAGATATGTAGGTCCATGTGTATCTGTATCGGACTATCGCTATCGGTATCGAACTATCGCTATCGGTATCGGACTATCGCTATCGGTATCGAACTATCGGTATCGATCGAACTATCGGTATCGGACTATCGCTATCGGTATCGGACTATCGCTATCAGTATCGACCGTATATACTTAGTATCGGGCGTAGCGGATTAGTATCGATCAGTATATAGGTTTGGGTTAAGATCAAGGTTCAAAGTATCGGTATCGGAATAGTAGGCCGAATAGGAGGCCGAGATAGTCGAATGAGAAGAAGGGAAGAAGGGAGGAGCAGATGGGTCCAGAGCCATGGTGGAGGAGGAGAAGTAACATGAGAGCAGTTTCCGCCGTAACATCTCCTGGCTCTGCTGGCAACTGAAGTCCAGATGCTACAAAGGACGATCCTTCGCTGAAATCGACTACAACACCCATCAGTTCAAGTTCATTCCTATATGAGTAGATTCCAATGCCATAGAAGCCATCAGTTTGTTGACCTTCCTCTATGGCATTGGAATATACTCATATAGGAATGAACTTGAACTGATGGGTGTTGTAGTCGATTTTAGCGAAGGATCGTCCTTTGTAGCATCTGGACTTCAGTTGCCAGCAGAGCCAGAAGATGTTACGGCGGAAACTGCTCTCATGTTACTTCTCCTCCTCCACCATGGCTCTGGACCCATCTGCTCCTCCTTTCTTCCCTTCTTCTCATTCGACTATCTCGGCCTCCTATTCGGCCTACTATTCCGATATGCGTTTGATACGGTCTACCTAACCTATATACTGATACTAATCTGATACTCTCTGATATTAAGTACATCCGGCTTACTAGCTAGCGGATCCACCAGTTACATGATTATATACTAATTATGTTAGATTGTGATACTAATAAGCCTCGTCGTAGGCCTAGCGTGTTATCCACAAGTTTAGTTTTTCTTACGATATGAGTATCGGTATCGGGCTATTAATTCTTATGTTTAGTTTGTCTTACGATACAGATATTCACATCAAATCGAGCATGAATCGTTACTTTGTTGATCGTACATGGATGTACAAACGACAACACGAGAGCAGAATTGGTGTGAGTGACAATTTTCAGGCAGGTGTGGAAGTATTTCTTAAGTATGCCATGAGCAAAACTCAGTACATGGACGATAACAAAATCAAGTGTCCATGTGTTAATTGTCACAATAGACGTTTCGAAGAAGTGATGACTGTGAGAGATCATTTGACCCGTAAGGGTTTCGTACGTGATTACGGCCTGTGGTCATCGCAAGGTGAATTATATTCAGAAAGACAGGCTGCAGAAGCTGGTACTTATGCTTTTGATGATAATGCTGCAACGGATGTCCTCGAAGACGACGGATGCTCTGTGGATTATGGAGACATGCAGAACCTTGCACGAGATATGGTGTATGCTGCGGCAGGGCCTAATTTTGATTCGAAGGATCCTAATCCCGAGGCAAAGGAGTTCTATGATATGTTTAAGGACGCAGATACTCCTCTATATCCTGGTTGTGAGACTCATTCCGCACTGTCAGTGACGATGCGGTTGTTGAACATAAAGTCTGATTTTAACTTGCCACAAGCTTGCTATGATCGGATCACACAATTAACTAATGAGGTGTTACCGAAGGAATCAAAAGAGCTCCCAAGAAACTTCTACAAGTCAAAGATGATGGTCCGACAACTGGGACTGGGGTACGAGAAGATAGATTGTTGTCGCAACGGATGCATGTTGTATTACAAAGAAAATTACGTATTAGAAAGTTGTTGGTTCTGTAATGCGGATCGTTACAAGACAGTACAGGGAAAAGGAAAGTCAACTAGAAAACGACGTCCTTACAAGTATATGCATTACTTGTCGATCACGAAGCGCTTACAGAGGATGTATATGTCTCTGAATACAGCAGAACACATGACGTGGCACAGTGAAGATCGCATAAAGGACGAAGGAGAATTGTCACATCCTTCGGATGGGGAGGCGTGGAAATATTTTGATTTATGTCATCCAGATTTTGCTGCAGAGCCTAGAAATGTACGCCTGGCGCTATGTTCTGATGGCTTCGCCCCTTTCGGACAGTCGGGATCTCAATACTCATGCTGGCCGGTCATTCTTACCCCTTACAATCTGCCACCATGGATGTGTATGAAGACTCCTTATATGTTCTTGACAGCTATCATACCCGGTCCCAAAAATCCGACAAAAAACATCGATATATATTTACAGCCGTTGGTGGATGAGCTGAAACAGTTGTGGGAGATCGGCGTCACGACCTATGATATTTCCAGAAAACAAAACTTTCAGATGAGAGCTTCACTCATGTGGACAATCAATGATTTTCCAGCATACGGTATGCTGTCGGGATGGAGTACGCACGGCAACATGTCTTGTCCGATATGTATGGAAAATAGTAAGGAGTTCCGCCTTAGACATGGAGAAAAAACTTCTTTCTTTGACTGTCACCGTCAATTTCTGCCAACGAGACATCCTTGGCAAAAGAACAAGGACGCGTTCAGATATGGAAAACAAGAATTTTCTGAACCTCCTGCCAGATTGTTGGGATACGATATTTGGGAAGATGTAAAGGAATTGCCCACCGCAATGGAAGATCCATCGAACAATCGTGTCGAGGGGTTCGGATAAAGCCATAACTGGACCAAACGGAGTATCTTCTGGGACTTGCCTTATTGGAAAGATAATCTCATTAGGCATAATCTTGATGTCATGCATATCGAAAAGAATGTGTTCGATAATGTCTTCAATACCATTATGGATATTAAAGGAAAGACGAAGGACAATCCAAAAGCAAGACAAGACATGGCCGAGATATACAAACGTCATAATCTAAACTTGATACAAAGGGGAGCTGGTGGACAAGTAACTAAGCCGATAGTGCCATACGCATTGAGCAAGGAAGATAGATTAATAATCTGCAAGTGGATATCTATTTTAAGATTTCCCGACGGCTATGTGTCGAATTTGTCTAGATGCGTTGATCTCAATGAACGCAAGCTAATAGGAATGAAGAGTCACGACTGCCACGTGTTTATGGAAAGATTACTGCCCATTGCGTTGAGAGAGTTGTTGCCTTCTGCTGTATGGGTTCCGTTGGCCGAGCTGTCTACATTCTTCAGGGATATCTGCTCAACTAAGCTCACGGTGCAACATATGATACAACTTGAGGAGAAAATTGTCTTAACAATTTGCAAGTTAGAGAAAATATTTCTACCGGGTTTCTTCGACAGTATGGAGCATCTACCGATTCATCTAGCATACGAAGCCCGTGTCGGTGCATCTGTTCATTATCGATGGATGTACCCCTTTGAAAGGTAAATAAAAATCGATATAATTTAAGTGGATTTTACAATTCATTATTAATTCTCAAGATAATTTGTCTCTCTAGGTATCTACATCATCTAAAGAAGAAAGTTGGCAACAAGGCTCATATAGAGGCTTCGATATGCGAATCATATCTTATCGAGGAGGTGTCAAACTTTTGCTCCATTTATTTCGATACTCATGTTGAGACAAATCGAAATAGACCTCAAAGGAATGACGAAGACGTTGAGGAAGGAGGTATATTCAATTTAAGGGGCAAGCCTATTGGGGCTAGTAAGAAACGGTGGTTGAGTGACGATGAGTATGATGCCGCTCACCGATATGTCTTGTTAAATTGTGACATACAAAAAGTGAGAGATTTGGAGAAGTAAGTGACTACACCTCGTTATAATCTCTAATTTGGTGAGGTAAGTGACTACACTAATTTTTATTCTCTCTAACAGTGTATTTAGAGATGAAGTCAAAATAAGGACACCCGATATTACCGATGAGGAACTTCAAAGAGAGGTTGATTTTACCTTTCCGTCATGGTTTCGAGATTACGTAAGTAACTGAGATAATATGTTATGCGGCTACCATTTAAATATATATACAACTAAAACATTTAAAGTTTACAGGTTTTATTAGCTGAACCAAGTACACTCACAAATGAGAGCATTCGTTATTTGTCATTGGGACCGAAGAAGCATGCAAAGACTTGGCCCGGCTATGTCGTTAATGGCTTCAAGTTTAAGACAACTCAACATCCTATAAATGTCGAATTTCTCAATGACGGCTTCAGTACGAAGGATTCTGGTGTTTGCATAAGAGGCACAATCTATGACGACGAGCCGGACTTTGACTATTATGGAGTGCTTCGGGATATTGTAGAATTACAATATAGTGCCCCATTTGATATGCATATTGTTATGTTCAAATGTGAGTGGTTCGATACGACACCAAATATCGGTTGGAGAATCGATAAACAATTTGGATTCGTCGATATAAATCATCGCAGGAGGTATAGAGGGTTCGACACGTTTGCGATAGCAAGTCAGGCTGTTCAAGTCTACTATACAAGCTACCCAAGGCGTCGTAGAGATCGCTTTGACTGGTGGGCAGTATGCAAGATTAAATCTAGAAATACATTCAACGTTGGAGACCCAGCATACCAAGAGGACCAGATCGAAAAGCCCCAATACTTGGGACAACAGTCTTGTGACATGGATGTTGAATTAGAGGTTGATATACCTCTTGCTGATGAAAATAGAGGGGAGGAAGAGGTTGATATACAAGACTTAGATGTCAACCAGGGGAGAAAGAGGCATCATGTCCCAAGTATTGAGACTGAAGAAGAAGAAGAAGAAGAAGAAGAAGAAGAAGAACTTTATGAGGATGAGGATGAGGATACAGATGAATTCGACGATGAGGATGATGATGATGATGAGGCCGAGGCCGAGGAAGAGGACGATGACGATGATTAAAAATCGCTATATTTCAGTTGTATCTTGAAGCACCCAATATCTAGTCTCGAATCCTAAATTACCTTATTACATTTGGATTTATAATTACAAGTCTAGTGGAACACAAGATGCCCTTTCATCAAAAGTTACAAGAATTGTACTTTATTGTATTGGTGCGTGATTTTATCAGATTTTGTGTATCTAGCTTTTATTCGTACTTCACTTCTGATTGTAATATTTATTTCAGTTTGGGATATTTGCGTATTATTGTATGAGTTTCTTTTTGCAGATGGCACTCCTAGGCCTACTCGTCTGGGCGGTACTCATCGCCCTGCTGCTGGTATGGATATGTTTAGTTTTATATTCATTTATAAATCTATGTTGTCGGTATTTTGTTTATGTGTTCTATTTACAGGGCATGGTTGCGAGCACCCGTACTGGTGGTGCTGGCCGTGGTCGTGGCGGTGGCGGCGGCGGCGACGGTGGTGGTAGTGGTCGTGGGCGTGGGCGTAGGCGTGGTGGTAGCGGTCGTGGTCGCCAGCCGCATTCCCCGGATGTGACCTCCGATCCCGACTTGGAGAGCCCGGACACAGGCTCTTCCTGCCGTCATTCTTCCTCGGTGCCACCGACATCGTCGTCGAGGCCTGTGACTCCATCCGCTAGCGGATCCGTTCCGCCACCGGATGTACCAGCGGATGCAGCAGCAGATGCAGCAGGGGGCCCAGCAGTTACTGCAGGGTGGGCCTCGGAGTAACCCGGGATTCAGTTTCATCCTGTTACCGGGGAGTACATGCGCGGACCCGAGGATCCCCGACGCCACCAGAGAGGCTGGTGGGCGAGTTCCGACGAGAGCTATGGCCCGCTGGTGAATCGTAAGTAAATTTAAGTTAATTTATTAAATTTGTTTCATTTATTCAAGTTAATAATCCAGTCGTTGCTTCTTTATAGGTTTTTCCCGTGGGATGCTGCCCGGATTCTAGGGCGCATTATCCGGGATAACTACCATGGCCCCTACCTCAATTTTTCTGAGGTGCCTTAGGACATGAAGTACGTCTGGCTCGACGAGATGAGGGTATAAATCCGTCGGTGAATTATTAATTATTCTTTAAATTATTAAATTTTTTATTACGTGATATTTGAATTTGTATGTCAGAGGACGTTCTGGTGGCCCCCCCATCGCGAGGAGGCGATCCGCAGGACCTACAAAGCCGCCGCCGGAAAGAAGATACGGGATGCGGTGTACGACCTTCGTACGACGCATACGAGGAAGGACTGGATCCGGGCGGAGTACTATGAGCAGATGTTGGAGAAGATGGATACTCCGCAGTTCAAGCTGAAATCGGAGAAAGCTAAGGCTAATCGACAGGCCGCGGGTCTGCATACGGGGGGAGCAAGGCCCCACGCATCGACGCGTGCAGATTTGGTGAGATAGCGCAAATTCAAATTCATTCTATTATTTAATTTCGTACTGTTAATATACGAAGTTAATTAAATTCTACGTATGCAGGCCCAACGGGCGGTGAAGCAGGGGAAAGAGGCAGAGACGGTCACCGCTCACAATGTATTCGTGCATACGCACAAGATGCAGAAGGACGGGAGCTTCGTCGACGCGAGGGCCGAGGAGACTGATGTAAGTACTTACGTTTATGAGATTTATGTTAGAAATATAATTATTGTTAAGTTAATTAGATAAACTTAGGATTCAGACTATAACTTAGGGAAACATAGGATTTAGATTATAACTTAGGAAAACTTATAGTATAAACACATTCATTGGATAGGCTGCGTATCGTGAGGCACTTAGTCGGCTTGAGATCGAGCTCCCTTCCGAGAATGTCGGCGAAATGACGCCCATCCAGACGCACTCTTCTATGGCCGCTCGCTACGACGACGTGTTCGTAGAATCCGTCGGCGGCGTTAGGAAAGGGCGCGTCTACGGCTTAGGTTCCATGGCGCCCTCGTTGCAGCCGTCCCCGAGATATCCACCGCCTCCGCCTCCCCCAGCGCCCCCGGTTGACGATGTGAGGGCGCAGCTTGCGACTCTGACCTCCGCGGTGTCAGATTTGCGGGCGATAGTGTTGGGGCGCTATCCGTCTGCTCCCGGTCCGTCTGCTCCCTGTCCGTCTGCTGGTGCTTCCGGTTCATCTGGTGGTGCTCCCGGTCCGTCTACTGCTGCTGCCGGTGCTTCGGATCGACCTGGTCCTTCTTTCCCCGAACGGCTTTCGTTTAACCGCTCTGCGGACGCCCGTATCGTATCGGATAACACCATCTTGACGCTCCTTGACATGTTGTCGCCAGAGCAGCTACGTGCGCTTCCAGACCATGTCTTGTCCCAAGTGCCGGCACACACGGTGGAGGAGTACATACGCAAAATGGATGCGGCGGCACGAGCACGAGACGATCCGACGGACGGGGTTTGATTTTGTTTATGTTGTTGGTTTTGTAGACATTTGGATACATTGTATGTTCGGATATTTTTTTTATGTTTGGATAATTTAATGTTGGATATTAGATATATTGTGTTGGTAATATTTTGTTGGATATTGGATACGTTGGATATTGGTGTCGGATATGGATATTTTGCATATAGATATATGGTGTTGGATATTGGATACGTTGGATATTCGTGTTGGATATGGATATATGGTGTTGTATATGGATATTTTGCATGTTTGATATTATGTTGGATGTGTTGTATAAACAGGAAAGAGTCTGTTTGCAGTATTTTTTTTTCAAAAATTAGAAGTTAGCGACGGACTGGCGACCACTCAGCGACGGATAGTCCGTCGCTAACTGGAGAAACTGAGGTTAGCGACGGAGTGGCGACGTAAAAACCGTCGCTACCTGGAGCATTTCAATAAAGCGACGGATTGGCGACGGACGATCCGTCGACCTGGTGCTGTTTGATGTCCATAAATTTTAGCTTTCGCGACGGATTGGCGACTAACTTACGGCGGACTGGCGACAAAGTCCCGACGGACTATCCGTCGCTAACTGTAGGAATTTAATGTATCGACGGATTAGCGACGTAATATCCGTCGCTACCTGGAGAATTTTACATTGAGCGACGGTTTAGCGACGGAATGTCCGTCGACCTGGTTCTGTTTGATGTCCATAAATTTTGCAGTTAGCGACGGATGTTTTGTCGCTAATACGACGCTAGTCCGTCGTACACCTCGGCGGATTAGCGACGGCATAACGACGACCTGTCGTATGGGAAAATCTCTGATACGCTTTTATCGACAAATTTACGACGGATTAGCGACGGATATTGCGTATCAAAAAATCACTGATACGGTTTTGCCGACTCTTTAGCGACGGAGTTTTCCGTCGCTAACCCTATATCCTGATACATATTTTGACGAAAGCTAGTCGATAATCCGTCGCTATATATATTTAAATGCGCCGACGGTATTCCGTCGCTAAGTCGTCGCTGAGCGACGGAGTAGCGACGGATATGTTTTAGCGACGAGGTTATTCCCGACGGCTGTTTTACCAAAATATCCGTCGGTAATCCGTCGGTATTTATTTTTGGCGACGGACTACTGACGGATAAGGACGTCGGTAAATACATGTATTTTGGTAGTGATATAATCATTTGAGAAATATATATTAACTAATTAACTTACTTCGTAGGCCCGTCCGTCCAAATCTCCATACGCGTCTCGTCCGGAGGAGCGCATGGAGGGTCGCTCTCACCTCCTGCCTAGGCAGGATCAGTCTGATCGCCGTCCTCTAAATGCTCAGCGTCGGCTCTCCCCATGGAGCCGTCGACAGGAGAAATGCTGGACACGGGAGGAATACTGGATGCGGGATCAGGAATGCTGGACGACAAGGGAGTAGTCGCCAACCTGCTGGAACTGTCCTGTCCCGGTAATGGACCGGGAACAGAACGGTACATTGGTGTATTCGGAGATGAGGATGAGGGTACGAAATCTGCATCCCCAGCCCGAGGCAGACGGGATTGCCTAATATAATATCCTCCGCATCGTCCTCCTGGTCTAGTCATACCGGATAATAATATATGACAATAAAATAAATATACATATTTATATGATAGACATCACAGATTTTTGAAAAATATCATAGTCACAGGTAAAAGTGTCACTAAAGTGTCACAGATTTATATGATAAAAGTGCCACTAAAGTGTCAAATATGATGATAAAACAAACGTACAGATTTAATCCTCTTCTAAAAATTCATCTAGTTCGTTTAGCTCATGTTCTTCTTCTTCTTCTTCACTTTCATCTGCACTTCCTCTTCAGATAATTCTACTTCTTCTACACAATTAGATGTGTAATAAGGAACTTCCGTCGTGTCCACTTCTATAATATTTGTTACAAGAGGTAGTTCATCCTCTTGATAAGCTATATCGTCAACCTCAAAGGTATTTCTAGCTTTGGTCTTGCATACTGTCCACCAGTCTGACCTTGTTGTTTCCCGTTTAGGATAACTTGTGAAGTACACGAGCTGAGCCTGACTTGATAGGACAAATGGTTCATAGGCTTGATATCGACGCAGATAGTTTATATCCACAAGACCATGCTTGTCTACTTTCAAACCTTGACCTTCAATCGGATCGAACCAGTCACACATGAATAACACAATCTTAGCAGACTCTATTCCACAACTATATGTCAGCTCCACAATCTCCCGTAGGACGCCATAGAAATTGTTGCCCGCATCAACATCTTTGTAGTTCGAAGATCTGATACACAAATAGCTGCTTTTGGTGGAATGGAGATCCACAAAGTAGTCTCTGATCGGGCAAGTTGTTGACTTGAACCTAAACCCATTAACACAGTAGCTTGGCCATATTTTTGCAGCATAAATTGGTCCCTTGGCTAGCGTTCTAATAGACCTATTCTCAAGTCTTGCGTATGGACGATCGACCTAAATACCATAAAAAAATAAATTAAGCTCATTCTCAAGTGCATATACAGAAAGGTAATTACAGAGTTCTCAAGTCTTACATATGCACTCAACCATGATGGAAAATAATGCCTTATTTCTTGTTCTAGTTCTTCTTCTGTTATGTGTGGCCTACCTGACCTCACATCCACTACAACAAATATTGGTTTTTACGGCGTGCAAAGTATGCCGTAAAAAGTTTTTACGACGTTCAATGTATGCCGCAGTGAAAGCCGTATTTGCCCACGTCGTAAAAAGTCACTAGTTTTTACGGCATACAATGTATGCCGTGAGTACACTGTTTGTACGGCATGCCATGGATGTCGTGTATACACAATAAATTACGACATTTCTTGTATGTCGTGGAAAGTATAAACTAGACATCAATTACACATAAATTAGGACATATTATGCACGTCTTTAATGCACATATATTATGACATATAACATATGTCGTAAAAAGTACTACATACACATAAATTAGGACATATTATGCACGCCTTAATTTCTCTTCAATTTTTTTTAAAAAAAAACCAAATCATGCTTTAATAGTAATCAATTTTACCATTGACAACAAACCACAAAAGAACAAGACGTCATTGATCCAACAAGATATAATTACGAAAAAATAATATCAAATGATCCAGCAATTACGAAAAATAATAACTTTCACTTTGACAATAATATGTAATGATTCAAATCCGAAGTTTATCCAACAAATACGAGAAAGCATAACTTTCACTTAGACAATAATATCTAATGATCTAAATCCAAAATTTATGTAGCAATTACGAAAAATCAAACTTTCACTTAAACATTAATATCTAATGATCCAAACCCAAAATTTATACATCAAAACATAATGTCGGACAACAACTAGCCCACCATCTTCTCCAGCATAACCTCTGTCTGACAATCTCTCATCCCATGTCTGCTACCTACAACAAAAGCAAAAGAGGTAGTTGATATGAACATCTTGACTATTTTGTATAAAATGTTGTTGTACTATAAAGATACAAGAAATCTTTTACTGAAAGATGATACACTTCAATATGTAATGGAAGCTAAATCCTTCAACGGGAAGGCACTATAAACAATGGATGGATGGCATTAAAGTCAAGTAAAGGGGTGCTTCATAGGTTTTCACCACTACAACCTTTTTATAGTTATGGTTTTGCAGATTAGTAGAGAAGGCTCTCGGAAGATTTGTTGATGATAGGAAAGCTCAGCAGCTCAGGGATAACAATTTACCAGCGGAAGGCTGTGATATCCGACCTTCTGCTGCTGTTTGCAAATAGCTATGGTCTGTGCACCAAGTGCACAGACCCTTTACTGAACCATATTCCGCTCTACTTGTTCTTTCATATTGATTTTCCTTGCTAACCGCCTACTTCCTCCTCATTCTTCCTTGCCAATAAGCTAATGTCCCCTTCTCTTTCATTCATCTAATACCAATTTGCAAGTGTTGCATTACCCCTAATACCTATGTATTTCCTTGCTGGTTGAACCAGGTCATAGCCCTCACTTTGCACTGTCAAGTAGTGCCCAGGATTTCCCCCAACACTGAATGCCTTGCATTTGGCTCGTACCGGAGCCCCTCAAAACCCCAAACTAGACTAACATGTTTCCTTTCGCCTTATTGAACAGGGTGAAGCAAGGAGAATCTGTTATCACTAAATCAAACCGAACCTTGAGGCTTATACTGATTATAGCATGCCTCTATTGTTTGTGGTGTGTGAGTCAGATATATTGGCGAGAACCTCCTCAACCAGCAGTAGGCGAAAATAACACCTTTGGTATCTACAGAATTATATGTGATTATATGTTAACATTATTTCTTTGGTTCTTCTATGGGTTACAGAATTTCTCTCTGATTTGCCAATTTTCTCTCTGATTTTGGTCAGAATTTGTCAAAATATGCTGATTTGCATCTACAGAATTCTACAGAATTTTGATCTCTCATATGCTGATTTGCATCTACAGAATTTTGGTCAGAATTTCTCTCTGATTCGCCTTATTTTGGTATCTACATTTTCTCTCTGATTTGCCAGTTTTGTGATTATATGTTGACATTATTCCTTTGGTTCTTCTATGGGTTACAGAATTTTGCTCTCTCATATGCTGATTTGCATCTACAGAATTTTGGTCATAATTTCTCTCTGATTCGCCTTATTTTGGTATCTACATTTTTCTCTCTGATTTGCCAGTTTTGTGTTTATATGTTAACATTATTCCTTTGGTTCTTCTATGGGTTACAGAATTTCTGCTTCATGTTAATTGCTGCATTTTGGTATCTATATCATAATGATGATTTAAATAACCAAAGTTCTCTGAATTGGTTTGACATATTAATAACCAAAGTTCTCTGAAGACAAGCTCCGCCTTGTTGCTGGGTACTGATCCATCGATCTCCTATACATACCTGTGCTGTCTTTTTTTCTTTTTCCGGCTAAATAGTACTTGAAGTTCTATTTGAATTGGATGCTTTGTTTAGTACTGGTTTTGTACTGAAATTGATGATGTTATAGTTGTATGTATCCTTGAAAGTTCTTGAATTTGATTAGGGATCTTATTTCTCAGATTCACTTAGACTATGGTCGAGCAATTATAAATTTGCTAACTATTCGTTTAACTTAATCTTGGCTACTTGTTCAATTTGTTGACAGTGGAATTTGGAAGATATGCTAAGCTTTGCGCTAGGTTTGCCTTGGTTTTCTTCTTTAGATGATATTGTTGTAAATCTGTGTCGACTCAATAGAACCAGTTCCAGACACATACTCGTATGTTTTGCAAATTTAGAAGATGCTAAACTTGGCTTGCTAGGTTTGTCATTGTTTTCTTCTTTAGATGATATTGTTGTAAATCTATGTCGATTCGATAGAAGAAGTTCAGACACATACTCATATTTTGGGTACAAATATTGAAAGAGAAGATGCTTGTTCTTGATTCAGAAGAGAAAAAATAAAAATATATATTTATATATTCTCTGTGAGGTTACCAGTTCAGACACATACTCAATCATGGAGATCACATTAACCAAAAGTTATAATCAAAATCAATATTGTATAAAGGCGTAAACATCTATATCAAACAACTAACATTCCTATAATCAGCTAAAGCTAAAATGAGATCCTGCGTAACAAAATATCAGTACATCTGAAACTTCAGTTTCATGTGTATAGCCGAGATGTCTCCAATTTTCACTGTTTTCTAACATATGGAATCTAAGGTTCATCCGAGAAGTAACCGAGTACAAACAAAAGAAAATATCAAGTGCATATCACAACCCATAGGTAGTTCACCAGTGTTTTCCACATTGATACCATGAGCAAGCGCTAAGAATGCCTATGATGGAAAAAGTATTGTGGAAAGTACTCAAATCAAAACCACATGCAAAATGAAAGAAATTAGTGTAAATATCACAGAATGAGAGATCTGGAAGCTTTATGGTGTAGATTGGTCCATGGCAACAACCGAATCATGAGTCTATTTAACCTTTCATGGCAATAACTGAACCATATGGGTCTATTTAACCTTTCACCAAAAGGCATGTAACAAATAGAGAACTCCTCAAACAGATTGCATCACTTTTGTATTCAACAACAGGTTACTGTATGAAATAATGTTTTCAACAGGCAATTGGCACATGTTTAGTATAATTCTGAAATGTAATAAGTTCTTTCCTCAGGACAACTCCCACATTTTCATCCTAGGCTGCATACTATAACGCATTAATTTCAGGAATAGTATACATATGGAAGATGTTGTGTGTGTAATATAAAAACCCAAATAGAAGCAAAGTATATGGTTATTTGATTATATTATCTAGCTAGTTGTTAGAAAAGAGAGTTCTGAGCAACAAACTGGTTTCACGAAAATTTTAATATCAACAAGATTTGATTACCGGTGAGAACAAGACTTAAGCCTTTTGCTGGAAGGGGTTACTAACAGTGGTAATTGCCACCACTATCTAAACCGCAAGCTACTACGGATGATATCAAGGGCTTATAAAACTTTTTTTTTCTATTTGATTATATTGCGATTACAATTACATTATAGTGAACCAAACAGAGCCTAATATCATCTTCCCTTTCCTCCAAGAGTTTATATATTCTCATGGGGATGACAGTTTCACTCGTAGTGAGCTTGCAGTACCGGCTTGTTGCTGGGTACTGATCCATTGATCTCCTATACATACCTGTGTTGTCTTTTTTTTTCTTTTTCCGGCTAAATAGTACTTGAAGTTCTATTTGAATTGGATGCTTTGTTTAGTACTGGTTTTGTACTGAAATTGATGATGTTATAGTTGTATGTATCCTTGAAAGTTCTTGAATTTGATTAGGGATCTTATTTCTCAGATTCACTTAGACTATGGTCGAGCAATTATAAATTTGCTAACTATTCGTTTAACTTAATCTTGGCTACTTGTTCAATTTGTTGACAGTGGAATTTGGAAGATATGCTAAGCTTTGCGCTAGGTTTGCCTTTGTTTTCTTCTTTAGATGATATTGTTGTAAATCTGTGTCGACTCAATAGAACCAGTTCCAGACACATACTCGTATGTTTTGCAAATTTAGAAGATGCTAAACTTGGCTTGCTAGGTTTGTCATTGTTTTCTTCTTTAGATGATATTGTTGTAAATCTATGTCGATTCGATAGAAGAAGTTCAGACACATACTCATATTTTGGGTACAAATATTGAAAGAGAAGATGCTTGTTCTTGATTCAGAAGAGAAAAAATAAAAATATATATTTATATATTCTCTGTGAGGTTACCAGTTTATTTTGGTATATACTTTTTGTGTGAAAAACTTTTTTTATTTATGTTGGTACTTACCTTGTTTAAATTGTGATTTTCTGTCAGGGTCATACCTTACAGATTAAAAGCAGGCGTCGAGAAGAATCAGAGCATGAGTTTCCTCGACTGGCTGGAAATTCTCATGATATCTACACCGAAGCGCAACGACCTTGGCTTCCCCAAAGTAAGTAAATACCTTACTCTTCTGCTCTCTCTCCTTGCTCTTTATAGATACAAACCTTTCGATATGAAAAGAAGAACAAAAATTTACTTCTAGCCTAGAAGTTCCAGGAGATCTATCCTATCCGACCTCTTGCACATCACTTAGGTTAAGTACTTGTGGAACTTCAATCATGGAGATCACATTAACCAAAATCTATCTGTTTGAGTCACTGTTGAGCCGATATGTAAAACACATTGTATCCAGAAAACAATATCAATAGTTTTAGAAAACAATATGAAAAACCCATACAATCCCAACCAAACATAGTTCTACATATATGTGAAACATCCCCGATATTTTTTCATGTACACAATTGGACAAAAAAATAGCAGTAAACCCACATTAGGTCACACATATTTTTACAAGAAAAGTGAAAAGTCACATGAAGGATGTACATATAGTGATATCAACAAAAAGACAACATCAAAGTCAAAGTAAAGCATCATGAATTTTCTTTATTTTATATAAACAAAATAATATCAAACTTTTTGTTGATATGTAGGTTGAAGTTATCTAATTTAAGCCGAAAGTGAACTATCATGACAATTTATTAAATAGTAATATATGCACAAATTAAACCAGAACTCATATGTAAAATTAAAATCAAAATTTTTAGGTAAAATTGAGGGAAGAAGAAGAAATTGAACCTACAGTTCAGTTGTGGCTCTCCGTAGATACGTGGAGGTCCTATAATAACAAAAAAAAATTCAGAGCAAAACCCTAAATAATAAGAAGAAAATTGGGGGAACCCTAAACAAAAGTAAATTGGGGGGATAAAAATTGTGCTCACAAATTTGCATGCCTCTCCCCTTCCCTTACTATGATCTGTACACAAACAAAAGAAGTAAAAAAATCAAAAGAGGAAGAGGAAGAAGTCGACCCGTGGGAATTTCTTCAGCTGCGGGAAAAAAATAAGAAGAGGGAGATCGAACCTATTTTGAGAGAGAGTTTGGGGCTGCGGGTATTTCTTCAGCGAACCCGTGGGAATTTCTTCAGCGGGAATTTCTTCAGCGGGGAAAGAGAGTTTTGGGGCTGCGGGAATTTTAAGGGAAGGTTTTGGCCAAAAAATTCCTGGAGGGAAGTTTTGGGGGTGCGGGAATAAGCGTGAAATAGGAGGGAATTGTGAATATTTGGCGCCTGTTATTTTTTTGCCATATTGAATTTGATGGCATTCATTGTATGCCTTCTTATGTATAAAAAGTTAACGACATTTAATGCACGTCGTAAATAATGTAATAAATTATATTATGCCTTCTTTTACGGCATTCACTAAAATGCATGCTGTAAAATAATTATTTACAGCATACAGCCATAAGCACGCCTTAATTTTAATGCCGTAAAAGGTCACTTTTCTTGTAGTGATCATCATTAAATATGCTGAAAACAACATCGTTTAATTAATCTAATAGTATAATAATTAATACTATTAAAATAATATAGACGTATTAATTACTTACCCCTCTAGCTTCTCTACTTTATCATCGTCGCAGTTGAGTAATACATACACCTGAGCAGCCCTTAGCTCATCATCGTTCAGATATCTCTTCTTTATTTTACCCGATGGCTTTCCTGGAGCATTGAATACCTTTAGTATTATATCATTACATTCATGATCTCCGTCGTCGTTTCTGGAAGCTCTCGTTCTATTAGTTGCAACATGAGGCTTGAAATACATCGAACAAAAGTTTGTAATCTCCTCGAGAACAAAGGCTTCACAAATAAAACCCTCGACCCATGCCTTAATTTTTATCTTTCTTTTTAGGTGATTCAAATGTCGCTCGAACGGGTACATCCATCGATATTCGATGGGTCCACCAACACGTGCCTCATAGGATAGATGAATTGGCAAATGCTCCGTAGGTACCCAGTTGTAGGATCTTCGATAGCACTTGGAAAATCTCTAACCTCCTCCTATATCGTGGCTCCGCACCACCTTGGCGGTGGATCACCCTTCTCTACAACGCCGACACGGAATGCATTTCTGTTCCTTCTAAACGGATGATCTTTTGGCAAAAATTGTCGATGACAATCAAAGAAGTGTGGTTTTCCTCCGTGTTTCAAGCGGAAAGCCTTAGTATGGTCCATGAAATACGGACATGAGAGACGGCCATGAGTGCTCCATCCAGATAACATTCTACAGGCCGAAAAGTCGTTGATGGTCCACATAAGGGTTGCCTTCATCTGAAAATTTTGCTTCCTGGAAACCGTACGTGTTAGCGCCTACTTTCCATAACTGATTCAACTCATCTATCAAAGGCTGTAAGTACACATCAATGTTCCTCTTGGGATTGTTCGGACCAGGAATTATAACGGTTAGAAACATGTACTGAGTCTTCATGCACATCCAAGGCAGTAGGTTATACGGAGTGACAATCACAGGCCAGCACGAATACTGGGATCCCGAAAGACCAAAAGGAGTAAAACCGTCAGAAGATAGCCCTAACCTGACATTATGCAGATCTGAAGCAAAATCAGGATACACTCGATCAAAGTGCTTCCACGCTTCTCCATCGGATGGATGATCCAACACTCCTTCAATCTGTTCTCGCATGTGCCAACTCATATTTAGGCCGTCTCTTTTACCATAAATAATCTTTGCAACCGCGGCGTTAAAGGCAAGTAGTGCATTGCATCGGTCGGTCTTCTTGCACCGGTAGACCTTCCTGTACTAGTTGTCTTATAGCGATCAGCACCACAAAATCTGTACATATCTGCGTCCTTGTCGTCTTTGTAGTACAGCATGCACCCATTGTGCCAAGAATCGATTTTCTCGTATCCCATCCAGAGCGATCTCACCATCCTCTTAGACCGATAGAAGTCTTTAGGCAACTTAGCACCCGTCGGCAAGATCTCTATAATCAACTCCAACACTCGGTTGTAGCATTCTTGCGACATGTTAAAATCTGACTTAATGCTCAACATTCTTGTAACCACCTCCAACAGTGAATGATCCTCACAACCAGGATACAATAGAGTCCTTGCATTCTCCAGCAACTCCATGAACTTTGCAGCATCGACATTCGGTGCCTCCTCAGCTGCATCATGAACGAAACTAGGTACCGCAGCATTGAAAACCATGTTCACGCACCCGTCGTCGTATGCATGATTATCTGAAACAAAATTAGGTCCCGCATGCAAATATGGCTCAACATAAGATTCCGGCTCTGATGCTAAAGACATAATTTCTTCGTGTGCGGTCCACTGATAGTAATTAGGCGTGAAACCCCTCGAATACAAATGATATGTTACTTCCGCTTCTGGATAATATTTAACGTAATGACATTTCACACACGGTCACTTAATTTTGGTACCGTCCATGTACTGAGGGAACGCCTTAGCAAACTGCAGAAACTGCTCTACTTTTGCTATGTATTCATCCTTCATACCACACATATCATCTGGACGACGATTGTATATCCATGAACGATTCCTCAAGTAGTAATTCATATGTATTTGAAAATAATTCTGCATAGATGGACACACATGTTCAGCACAGTAACTAGTCAAACTGGGTGAAGTTGACTAAGTCTAGGCAATTATCCTTTACTAGACATAGACATAGAAGAAATACCGATATTTGTTGTGTCCGAACTTCCAAGTGTATATTATAGTAGAGAGAAATGGTAACCGTGTGTAGGGGTGCAACTCGGGCGGGTTGGGTCGGGCTTGAGATCAACCCGAGCCCAACCAGATAAATCATAAGCCTAATCCGAGCCCAAGCCCGGCCCGACCTCGGGTTCAATATATGAAGCCCAAGACCAAGCACGAAGGATCGGGTTGGGTCGGGTCCATCGGGTAATGTTGACCAACTGTTGACTTTCAGTCAACTGGTCAACTCTGGTTTGGTTTCGGGTCAATTCTAGTCACTTTTTGGCTAAGTTTGACATTCGGTTGACTTTTGTTGACTTTTGGTCAAAACGGTCAACCGAGGTCAAAACTAGTCTAAGGGCACTAATCCTAACCATTACCGACCAAGACAATCAATTTCTAACCATATCCTAACTCCTTAGACTCATACCTTAGCTTCTAGGCATATGTACGTACTACATGTATATGCAAAATATATAAAATATATATATGTACGTACTACAATCAATAAAACATATCCTAACACCTTAGACTCATACCTTAGCTTCTAGGCATATGTAAAATATATATATGTACGTACTACATGCATATGCAGTTTTTTAATTTCCTCTCCTTTACTCTCCAAACATACCCCTATATAAAAAGCACACCAGCTCTTATGGAGGGTGAGTAAAAATATTTTCTATCAGCCAGTCCATTCTTTCAACACTCCAGTGGTTATTCCGAAAAGGAGCTTATATAAATAGAATTCCATAAGTTCTATTGACTTTACAACGAGCGTTCACTGAGAGGGTGGAAACCACACACACACACTGCATAACTAGTCCTACCCTTCAGTTAACCTACCAGCAAATGCATATAGTTATAACTGTCATCTCACCTTCAAATATTTGCTTCTCTTAAAATTCACGTTCTTTATAAATGAGTAAAACACCACCCTCTCATCCTTTCAAAAATTTACCAGGATGTCCTAATCCATGCTATATTCCCTATTATCATTATACAATGGGGGTGAGGACACCCACAGATTTTCCATATCACCATTATTTCTTCGATCCTTCTAATTTCATACATATATATACATGTTTTTATTATAGGTTCCTGAGCTCACATTTAGCCCATATGACTCATCATTTCCCTGTTTATGCACACAACATAGACTATTTTTGCTCATAACCATTTTCTAAGCCACACAGCAATGAACTTGGTAATGTCCCTCAAACACACACAACAGCTGTGTGTGTGTCCGTGTGTGTCTGTGTGTGTATGTATCCGTGTGTCTGTGTGTGTGTGTGTCCGTGTGTTCGTGTGTGTGTGTGTGTGTCCGTGTGTCCGTAGGAGAGGAGGAGGAGGAGGAGGAGGAGGGAGAGGAGTTAGGTTAGGGTTTACCTGAGGAACAGGAAGAGTAGCTCGGATTGGGGGAGGAGGAGCTCGACGGGGGGTAGGGGTCGCCGGCGGGGGAGAGGGAGTCATCGGGGGGGGGAGGAAGTCGCCGGGAGGGGGGGGGAAGGGGTCGCCGGGGGGAAGAGCTCGAGGGAAATTTCTAATTTTCGAGTGAGGGAGGAAAAGGAAACAGTGTGCCTAAGTAAAAAAGTTAGCGATATCACGAGTCGACGTCGCTAAACGTCGCAAACATTTTAATATATGGCAACATATTTTAATAATATGTCGCAGAATGTCGCTCTTCAGCGACATAATTTATCTACTGTCGCTGGACGTCGTTATTCAGCGACGTTTTACAATGTCTATAGAAAGGAGTCGCTATAGCACATATTTAGCGACGTTATTTTATTCCGTCGTTAAAGTACGTCGCTAATATAACATATTTTAGTAGTGTATGTCACCTCCATTCGGAGTGTATATACTGTACATGTACCTTATATTGTTAGATGATTGACCTAGGACAGCGTTCTACCGCCGACACTGCGGCGTAGGCTGGACGTATCTACTTCTTGTGCCCTTACTTTAGGGTGTGGGTCGTGACAAATCCCACTATAAAAACCCTAAAAAGTGACTAATGGTGTAACCTAATTAATTATATTTAATTATGAAATAAATCATCTAGAATCCTAATTTACTCTAACATAATTCTAGAATTAAAATTAAATACTAATTTTTAGCCAAGGAAAATTATAGTTTCTAATTCGGAACCCATGGCACGCAAATCGAGACACATGGATGACTAAGTAGACAAATGACACGAACTCGATAACTTGAGTGTGCAACCTAGTAGATTTTAGTGCCACGAGTGCACTGGAATCGACCGAGCCATAAAATCACGATCTGGTCAAAAGATATCGCCATTATGGCTAACCGTGACCAAATTGATGATTTATTGACAAAACTAAGTTCTACGAATTAATGAAAATAATAGATGAACATATTAATTTTTGGGAAAAATATATTCGTAGATATCTGTGTTATCTTTTCGAAACTTCAAACGGTTCGTGATTCTGATTCCTGGTTCTCTCGGAATCTCAAAAACACCGAAACGTGTCAAATTTCAGACAACTGACACTCTATGAATTTTCCAGAAATCTAGGTTGAGAATTTATGAAAATAAATTAAATATTCAGAACCTATACCTCAATACGCTTCCAATAAAAAAATAATGCACGAAAAGCACGTCGGGGTTGGCGGCAATCGCTTCACGAAGTCGAGGATCTACAAGGAACACTCTCCTCAAATTCAGCCAGGAATTAATTAGGGTTTCCTGGAATATATGTATATATATAGGAGATAGGCAGAGAGAGGCGGTTGAGCACTGACAGGTGGGCCCGGGTCTAGCTGACTGGGCTGCTGACTATGTAAATACTAATTTAAATTCAGAAAATTATTTAAAAATTATTTTAACTCCAAATATATCCAAATAAATTACAAAAAATCCAGAAAACTTCTAGAAAATATTTCTAAGTGTCTAGAACATAAATAATAATATTTTAACTCAAAATATTATCGTGTGACTCCACAGTAAATCCTAAAAGTCTATAGAAAAATAAATTATATGAGTTTTAATTATCTAAAAATTTCCAAAAATTCTAGAAAATATTTCTAGTCATCTAGATCCCAAATAAAAATATTTGGTCCTGAAGTACCCCCGAATGACCTTACAATAAATCCTAAAAGTCCTTAAAATAATAAACCCTTAAATATTAAATATCTAAAAGTATCAAAAAAATTTAGAAAAATATAAAATAGCTAAATAATACATATTCAACCTATCTAGAGTCCATATAACCATAATGTGGTCATAGCCCTCCTATGAGCTAAGGCATGACTCCCAATGATCATAAAATTAATCATAAAAATTTTTTAAAAAAAATTGGGAAGTGGGCTTACAATTGCATACCAATATTAAGGAGACATTCCAAAAGTAGTATTTTACAAAATTTTCATTAATTTGGTATATGTGATTGGAGTATCTCTACCGTGGATTCTCTAAGTTCAACATGGATCATAGGGGTGATTATTGTCCATTGTGATAGCTGGAGTTTTCCTTCTTCCTTTTTTTCTAAGAGGCCAAAGCACATTGATGTGTCATATTAATTTGATTGAGATATTTGATGGTTGTAGAATCTACTATCAAAATAATAATAATTAAATAAATAAATAAATCAGATAATAAAAGTGATGGTAGATAATTAGAATGATTGTGTGATTATCGGAGGGCACCTGGATGATGAACCTAAGTTTAGAACTAAAACCTATATTATAAGATGTAAACTCATTGAATTGATCATGATAATTTGTAAAGTTAATGCATATTTCCATAAGTTTTTGATGACTAAAACTCTTAAAATTGTTAATAGGCTAAATTGCACTTTGATACCCTCAACTATTCCGCTTTTCAAGTTGATACCATAAACTTTTTTACTGAACAACTTAATACCTCAACTATTATTTTTTCAACTTGATACCTAAATTTTTAAAAATCCCTAAAATACCCTTATCCCTTCCCCCTTCCCCCTCCCCCCTCCCCCACTCCGGCGACCACCTCCCTCCCTTCCCTCTCCGGCGACCACCTCCCCCCCTCCCGCGGCGGCGACATCCCTCCTCCCTCTCCGGCGATGGTGGAGTCGGGAAATGAGGGCAGCGGGAGAGGGAGGGGAGGGAGCGGGAGGGGGTGCGGGTGGCCGGAGGGTGGAGTGGAGCGGGGGAGGCGGAGGGGGAGGGTGCAGGCGGGGCGGGATGGGGGGTGAGGGGCGGAGGGTGCGGGCGGGGCGGCGGGGAGAGGGGTGGGGGCGGGGGTGGTGGCCGAAAGGGGGGGGGCTAGAGGAGGGGAGGGGGGAGGGGTTGAGTGGTAGTTTTAATTTTAGGGTATCAAGTTAAAAAAAAATAGTTGAGGTATCAACTTGAAAAAGCGGAATAGTTGAGGGTATCAAAGTGCAATTAAGCCATTAAGTTAACAAATATACTAGAATGTAGGAATTTTAATTCGAAATATGCACCATAGAATATGATAACACTTGACACTTGTATCCCTCATATTGTCTACTATTTTTTTCTTCTGAATTTGTATATTTTTTTGAGTTATTTAATATTTTTAATACACCAACAATCATATTTCAATTAAGAAACTACTTAAATTATTTTAAAGAAAATATGAATAGGTATTTGATTAATGGTCAATTGTTACCATACGTTTATGATTTAAAGCCTAAAAAAATCAATCATCTACTATAAAATAAATATAGAGCGTATGACATATCTAAAATCCTAGTTGAAGACCTATCAGAATCTTGTAAGCTACCAAAAGAACTTTCATCTAGGGGTGTGTGTCACGACCCGTACCTGGAAGTTTGGACATGAGTGCGTGAAAGTACATCTAGCCAACGCTGAAGAGTTGGCAGTATAAGCTATCAAATCCTCAGTATCCAATCCGATAATATAATATAAATTATGATATCCAGAATCTGACTCAATCACAAGTGATAACAGGTAGATATGAAATAGAAACGATAAGTCCATAGAGTATAAACTAATTTCAAATCAGAAAATCAGATACATGAATCCTCAAATAAAGTATAACTCAGGAAATGTTTCGACAACAGCATCTAATCAACGGAGAGTAAATGCTAATCTAAAACTAATCAACCTCCAGTGGTAAATCTGCTATCTCATCTCCTGCATCCTCAGCTAAGCCATGATCTGCCTCAGGTGTGCCATAGTATGTAGTTTACCAGTTCTCTAAATTCTTGCCTAAAAATATTGTTATCCAGTCAGGAATAGAGCAAGTACAATTTATGATCCACTATTCATAGCATGATAGAAACTATAAAGCATGAAGTAGCATATGTGACATGGAAGTAAAGTATAGTAATATGAACTGACAAGTAAACAGGAAAGATAGTTATAGCAGGAAAATCAGAGCATGTGACAAGAACAGTATGAAATGCATAAGTCATATCTATACTAAGTGTGTTCGAAATACCATGTTCTATATGTGATCGGGCTGAGGGATCTACTTGGACCGGCTAATCATACGTGTCGTATATGATTATCTATCGATAGGGTACAGGGAACATGAATATAGATTTTGATCACATATATACTAAGGTATTTTGCGTCCAACTAGCGATCATGGATTCATCTCAATAGTGAACATGTACATGATAAACTCAGAAACATAATAGTAATGTAATAGAATCCATAACACTCATCTCGTGAAACTGTCATGTCAATAATTAGGAAATGCATATCTAAATCATGAATATAGTAACTAGCAGGAAATAAAAGTGATCATCATGAGTACTTGCCTCGGGTATCTGAAGTTGACGTGCGGGACACGAACATGTTAACACGAAAAGTATCAAAGTCTAAATTCCATAATAATCCCAAATAACTTGTCGAAGTCCATAATATCCAACAGATGTCCAATATCGAATCCGAAGTCCAATATCCAATAGCAATCTGATAAGCCGATGATTGATTTAAGAGATTGAGCATACAGATAGGAAGCACGATATGCGATAATAGAAATAAGATCATACTCTAATATCTATAATCTATACATAGAAAATATTACACTATTTGAAATAGGTTTTATATTTAGTCCAAATATTTAGAAATAATATTTTTTTGATAGTATGTTAACTTTATTTGGTAAAAACTATTTTTAGGTAAACTATTTGATAACAAAAATAACCAATATAACTACTCTAAATACTATTACTATTAATCTACTATACACATATATATCATTACATATTTATACTAATAATAATTATACAATTTATTATACATCTATTTACTTACATTTTATAAAGCAAACTGTGCTTTAAGCCCAACCCAGAAAATAAAATAAATTACTAACAACACAAATAACAGTTCTGGACTTAAGCTAAAATCACATAAAAATAGTACCTAAAATAATTCAACAGACTGGGCTTGAGCCCAGCCCACAGGGAGATATTAACCATATTAAAACTGTTTATAAATAAATGGGCTCGACCCATTGCTTATCCTAACCCGCAGCCCATTGGGCTGGACCCATGCACAACATAATAAATAACAGATAACAATATTACATAACTAAATGGGCTCAGGCCCATTTTCCTTAACCTAAACCTGTTAGGGTTAAAACCAACTTCTTCTCTCTCCAATGGAGAGAAAAAACCACTTCGGTCGACTTTACACAGAGAAAAAGAAATGGAGAGCATGAGAAAGAAGAAAAAGAAAATGAGAGAAGAGGGGGTTCGAGCGGGAAAGGAGGCAAGACTCACTTAGGTTGGTGGCCAGGGACGGCATGGTGGTGTAGTTTGAGACAAAGCCGGAAAGCTTTGAGGGTGACGTCAGAGCAGATCTGAATGCGACGACTGTTCCGTCGACGGTGTTGGGCGAATCTGGAGGCCAGATAGGTGGCGGAGTTTGTTTGGTGAGTAGATCTGACTCGGTCTAGAAATGGACGATGATTTGGGTAGTTTTGTGTTATTTGGCCAGAGTTAGGGTTTTTGTCAGTTGAGGAATAAGGGTCTAATGGTGGACTGGTGGTGGAGTAGCTGGGTGTCGGTATTGTAGGCAAGGGTAGTGGCTGGTGGCGGCCAGTGGTAGATTCGATTATAGAGTGGTGAGATGGTGGTGAGGACAGGGTGGTCGTAGGCGATGGCCGTATGGTTCGGTATCGGAGAGTTGAGGTCGGTGGTTGGCACTGTGTTAGATGGAGTGGAGCGAAGGCGTGGGGTGGACAGTAATGGTGGTTGGTTGTTCTGGTGATGGGTGGTATAGGGAGATGGTCGAAGTTAAACTGGATGGAGTGGGTCGTGGTGGTCGAAGAAGACGGGGGTTGGGGTGATGATGGGTCGTGACAGGGAGATGGAACGAGAAGAGACGACGAGGCGGAGTGTGGCAGCACTTCGCCGTAGCTCGACCGACATGCAGTGGACGGCGGTCGGCAAGAGAGAAGAGAGAAAGAGAGAGTGTGTGTGGAGGATTTGATTGTAATAAAATAATAGAGGGTCCCTATTATTTTAATAGAGAATAGGTAGATTGCTCTCCAAGCCTAAATGACATATATATAATATATAATAGATCTAGGGTACTTAGTGGAACCTACTAACAGCTCTAACTAACCCACTAATTAATCACTAACTAATCCTAGTTTAGTAACTAATCAGTAATTGGAACTAACTAATCATTCAGTTAAGCTAACTGATAAATAACTACCCTCTAACCCAAATCTATAGGCCCACAATCCAAGTCCAAGGTTGGTAGGCAATTAGGATGGCTAGCCCACAATCCAAGCCCAAGGCTTGGTAGACTCACAATAGTTAATATCAAATTAATAATCAATAACATAATTTAAAAATTAATATTAGCTAATTATTTGATAACAATAAATAAAATAAATCCATATTTAATTAATAGTAAATAAATTCTGAAATAAAGTTAATTAATTAAATATTAATAGCCAGAATTAGAAATAATTCACAATAATTCGAAAAATCATTTTTATAAATCCTAAAAATTATAACATTGATTTTCAAATTAGGAAATTCAAATTTAGGTAGTTACAATGTGCATATTTGGACCAAACCGACCAAATCGAATCAAACCAAACCAAATCGGTTGATTTTTAATCAAAGTGATGGTCCGATCGGATTTGTTCGACTGGGCCATTTAATAAATCGATCGATTTGGTTCGATTCACGGTTTGGTCATTCTAAAAAGTGCTTAAACGGAACCAAATCGAACCCAATTAGTAACAATATAAAATTAGGTTTATATCCGGTCCAACTTATCCATCTCACAATTTTTAGTCCTTAGACTTTGGAATATGGAGGCAGTTACTCATATTCTAAAATCTCTTACTTTCTCTCTTTCTTCCCCCTAACAGTGTAAACATATGTTACTTGGAGTGACCGCTCCATGTCTCTATTGGCCACTCCAGGTAACATATATTTATTTTTTATCTCAAATTCATAGATATATTAGGATTATGGTTTATTTTCAAGAATTATTTTGGAATTTATAGAAGATATTTATTATGCAAGTAATTTACTTAGAAGATTACTGCACTTTGGTATCTCATACAATCATCTTCCAGACATGAGATGATTAGGGTTTATTTTTTTGTGAATTTATTTTGTGAAACACTCTTATATACTTGAAATTTTTTGTCTGATCAAATTTGATCAGCCGGACCGATCCAAACTGAACCAAGTCGGTCAGTTTTAAAACCGAACTGATCAATTGGATGGTTTGGTTCGGCGGTGATTATTTTCAAACTGATTAACTTCGTTCAACTTCAATTGCGACCAAATAGGTCGACCATCGACCGGTGCACACCTTTAATTTATTCCCTTTCTTCTTCTTGCTCCTGGCATTTCTAGATATGGGTATTTTTCTCATTTTCATATTATTTTAGTTTTATGAATAATTGCTATAATTATATATATTTGGTTGGTGAACTAGCCTATTTATTAGACTTGATGTTAGTGGACCCAACTAGACTTGACTTGACTCATTGGTTCAATTAATTAGAGTAGTCATGATTAGACTAGCTAATTAGTCATTTCCTTTAGATTAAATAATAGAATATTCCTATTAGTTGTAGAGATTCTATTCATGACATGGAGAGGAGCTTTTAAGTCTTATTATTATTTTTCCAAAACCTAACCCTAACCCTAAAAGGAGTCTATATAAATATCACATTCATTAATAGCCTCATTTTCTTTCCTAATTAATTCATCCCAAATTAGAAGCAAATCGTAACCTACCATTCCCAAATCTTACCTCTTTCAGTTTCACTCCAAGGAGGCTAAGGAGCTTGTCATTGCTAGAGGAGAACTTGAGGAGGGAAGCTTGGATTTGGAGTTTGTGTCCTAACCGCATCTGAATTGTGTCCACCGGGCTTTGCATTGGGAATCCATCTCGCAATAGGTATACCTCTATTTTTATCTATTTTTAGACTCTAATACATGCGTTGGACCATTAGAAAGCCACCCATGGACTAGGGGTACCTATAGGAGGAAGAACTAGGCTCTAATGACCATTTTGGTAGAAGTTACATAGAGTTTTTATGCCATTTTTGGGAAAATTTGAGAATGGTACATCAAGTATTTGTCATTTGGTTTGATAGGTTAAATAGGCTTGTGATTATTATGTGTAACTAGATACGTGTCCACAAAAGGATACGAGTAGGTTGTGTCATGGTACTCTAAGACACGGAGTCAATTTGGGAATTTTTCTCCCCCTACACTTGTCACACACATGCCATATTTTACATGACACATTGCACTAGCTAGACACCACTCTAATTAGGCTCTAATTATCATTTTAGGCATGTTCATGTATTTTAGTTAGGTTCAGACAAGGTTTGGTAAGTATCTTGGGCGTATCATAAGTGTCACGACCCGCACCCTTTTTTTTAAACGGATACGAGACGTGTCCAAGCCAGCCTACGCCGCAGTGTCGGTGGTAGAATGCTATCACGGCCATGAAGATCAAAATCATAAATAATGCTCATTAACATAATTAATTTAACTTATAATGATCACAAGTTTTACATTTATAGAAAATATAAACTTATACAAATAAATGAATGACTACAACTCAACTATCTAGCAAGTCTCTAGGCTTTTGTCTGCAAGTATTCCCGTCACTTCCCAAGCTAAGTGAACCCACGGCTAACCTGAAAAATGTTGGTTTCTAGTCAGGAATGGAACGAGCACAATTCACTGAATGCAATTTCAAATAAAGAAAATGACTATACAACAGAGGTTAGACATCAATTACATATTTTTGAAAATAAACAGGAAATACGGAAAACAAATAGCAAATAAATAGACACAAAATACTTTTCCCACTGTTAGAAGTACCTTTGATATGTGATCGGTCTGGGGTACTACACCGTACGGTATACGAGGTCTACTTGCATGAAAAATAAGCACTGTCTACGAGGTCTACTTGCAGAAAAATAAGCACTGTCTACGATGTCTACTTGCAGAAAAATAAGCACTGTCTACGATGTCTACTTGCAGAAAAATAAACACGGTCTACGATGTCTACTTACAGAAAAATAAGCACGGTCTACGATGTCTACTTGCAGAAAAATAAGCACGGTCTACGATGTCTACTTGCAGAAAAATAAGCACGGTCTACGATATCTACTTGCAGAAAAATAAGCACGGTCTACGGTCGGATCACACATTCTTGGTACTTCTCATTTTCGACTCAACAATTTATAATAGAGTATAAAAATCACATAACCAATGGCTAATCAATGAAATATAGTAAAGATCAATATCGAAATACAGACAATAAACTGTACTCGCCTGTGGTCCTATGCTGGTGTAACCGACAGTCTAAACTACTCAATGTGCCACAATAGTCAAAACCCATACAACAGTTCCCGAAAGCTGAAATAAACATTACCAATATTCTTAGAATAGTCAAATTAGCTAGGATCGCCTGTCCTTAAGTCCAATTTTGTTACAGGGACAAAACAGTAATTTTGGGTCAAAACGGTGTCCGTCGTTGGACCCGCTTTGCACCGAAAAGCGTGCCAAAGTCAACGGTCTCTAAAGTCGTCAAACTATATGTCTACGGATCTAGTTTTTCGATACAAACCCAACCGTTTGTCCAGAGTTGGATTCCGGTGGGCCGTGCACAAAATCGCCCGTTGAATCGGACCATGGGGCCCGCAAAACGGCGATCCAATCAATTGTTTCAAAATCGGACCAAACATGGCATACAGGACCAAAAAAATGATACGGACCTGTTGGCGCAAGTTTCGTCTCGATCTGACGAGCGTGCACAAAGTAATTGGGAAATTTGCACAGAGGCCGATACGGTGAATTTCGACGGATACACATCAAATTCGTCGCGCACACGCGACCAATTTGAATTTCGTCAAAGCCCACACGACCATGAAGCCGTTACGCACCTTTCTATGCTTTTGGTTCACGACCACGTCGCCCAGATTGGCGGGACGCACGTCGTATCGAAGGATTTCTTGATTTTAAAAACAGGTTTTTGTCAAACTTTGGAATCGAATAACTTCTTACCTGTTTAATGAAATTAGAATCTACAAAAAGGGTTGTGATGTCCTATAGGTTGCCTAGGACTGTCATTAAATGGATTTTCAAAAATGTTACTGGATCGATCGGAATCGATCCTCGAACATGGGTGTGTGGACTGCCTTATGTGTCATGTTTTGAACAGGATTTCCGCGATGTTCGCGTTGATTTTGCGATCGCTCCAGCACACCATATTTAAATCTATTTGAAAACAATTGAAGTGGTATAGCTTAGGTTTATACCTGTGCAATCGTTTCGAGAAACGATCAACTGTGGAGGAAGAAAACGAGGCGCAAAGTAGGGTCGTTCGCCGCACCGCTACTACAGTGTTCCTTGCGCGCGCGCGTGGCTGAGTCCGGGCGGCGCTCCGGCGAGTCGAGGCGGCGCGCCTGGTGGCGG